>BCJU01000006.1:0-47498 GCA_001600355.1 Meira nashicola
CTTCCTCGAGATGATTTTCTAAGATTTCACTACAAGCAGTGTATCCTCAAACACATCCGAGGTTATTCGTACTTCCCTTCGCTGGGCTAGGATATCCTTATCAAGCCAAATTAAGAATTGGGAATTGACATCTATTCTACGCTGCACCCCGCTTCTTAGGCACAGTATCTCGACGATCCAAGGCGGTATTCAAGAAGTAATGTGGCGATGACTGGATTGAATATCCGAAGTAAAGTCGTGGAGGTACATCAAGTACGCTGAAAAATTTGAATGAAGAGAGAAGAGCAGTGCATGCACAATGGACAATCAGTCCAAGCAGAGAGGAAGAAAAAGAAAAGTCGTCTGACTAACGCTAGAGGAGGATTGAATATGAGGTTCTTTTCACAATGCCGGAAGGCTAGCTACACCTTTAGGCTCACTGATTTGATCTTTTATGGCTCTTGATTATATTCCTCTTCACAAGTTTGTTAGTGTATGATGACAAGCGTGGCTTTTTTTACTAAAGAAGCGGGTACATCCTGTCTGAGATTGCAGAGACAGTTCGACCGCAAGCATACGAAACTGGTTGCTTTTACGATGCAAAGCAGGTTCCGTCTCGCTCCGAAAACTTGGAAGCTCGGGGGCGGAGATCTGTCATACCAACGTGGCCGAATCACGAAAGCATACCTTTYCATTGGCTCTGCGGAAACAAAAGAGGTYGCCTAAATTCTTTCCTGCTATGACGAAATCATTGTTTAAGGATCACGCCCATATAGCGATGGAAGGCCACTAACCGCATATTGAAGCAGGATTGGAAAGGGAAACAACGTCACGCACGAAAGCAGGAGAGGGAACGGAACTCAAGCGAAAACGTGAAAATTGTTGCACAAGGTCATGCTATTAGATGCAAGTCATCCTATTGCCCCAATTTCACTTTCGGAGATTCAAGCTTTTCGCTGAGCTGGTGCTAATCATGATTCTAGCTTTACTGCTGTGTATCTTCATTATCCGTTCAAGCTATGCAGTGCTGCACTGAATCAAGCTGAGTCACGATAGACAGCTGCGAATGATCTGGCTCAATCAGTCAAAAAGTTCTTCCATTGCAATCTCCCGATAAGTTCGACTTATCTTGATTTGCTTTGATGAGACGATGTGAAAAAGCGTCTTGTAATGACTTGTACCGTCACACTATCAGAGATTGTTCGCGCTGGAAAGACGACTGTTATTCTGCGTTGAAGATTTAATGAGAAAGGAAAAGCCTTCTTAGACCACTTTATCACTTTCTTAGATAAGCGCGGAGGATAGGCACCCGATTATAAGTTTAAAAGTTGACGACGTGCTATGGGATATAGAAGTAAGCCTCAGATCAGAGCCTTCGATTTGATCTATCGACTCAAGAAACCCAGCGCGCCTAGTGACAAAGAAGTTAGCGGAGTTATGAGCAGTACTGTCTGCGATGCTCAGAATGTTGGATTTCCCAATCTGATAAACATTGACTATACCCATGAGACATGAGAAAAAGCTTTGAAGGAAGAGTTTAGTAATGAGCGATCGCTGTGAATAGCAGGAGCATTAAGCAAGCCCTGAGATGAAGGCTGGATAGCAAACAAATTCCAATTATGTACCGCTGGTCGGTCATGAAATTAATCCAAAATGAGCTTGAAAAGTCTCACATTGCCAATAAACAAGATCATGTATACAGTGAGATCTGCTCAAGAGAGCATTGAATGCGAAAAAGAAGGAAAATTTCAGCAGCTTGTGCTCAGTGCCAGCTTTAACCCGTAATTCACATATGCGTCCTTACATAGGCAGTTTTCATCTCCGAAAAATCAAATTTATTTGACTTCTTCTTGAAGCAATGTGTTATTTATTCAGCATACATATCCAGAACCAAATTTAGAAAAAATTTTGCTTGTTCGGCATCTTTTGTTCTAATTCTTGAATGTATCTCTCGTCCATTTACATCCGCGAAAATGTAGATATATTCATCCATGTCAAAGTCAAAAGCTAAACGAAAGTGGAAACCTAGATATCGTTTCAAACTTGTCAGATTTGATTTGTTTTCGCAAGATTGACAATTCAAAGATCTTCAAAATGTATGTAGCAGGATGCCAAGGAAATTCAGATTTGTGGCAGCTAGTCTGCAGTCGAGCACAGTCGCTTTTTTCTTTATTCACGCTACTCTACATCGCGCTCGCGCAAACGATGGCAGAAAGGCCACGAAAGAATATTTTTGCGTCGACGGGAGTGATAAGCTCCACAAATACCACTGCTGCTGTGATGAGAGAGTGAGGCAGGAAATGAAATTTATGATGTTCATATTCAATGCAACACGGTTGTCGATACCTGGTAGACATCAATGATACTTAATTTTTCGAGAAAGACAGATTTGTCAAATATCACAGATACTTCAAATTTACACTACTGGGAAAAAAATGGAAGATGCCTAAATAAGTGAATACAATAATGGTCAAACTCACATTATAGTACCACAACAAGTCGTCTTCTTTCCCCATCTGCGTTGACCAATGACTAATTTTACCAGCTTCAGCCAGTTCAAAATCAACACGGATCAAGTCAGAACAATCGTAACATCATGACAATTTTCATCTTGTTCGTCGCTCTGGATCGCGCCCGGGTCTCTACCGGAAAGACCCTTGACAAGATATTTTGTCCTAAATGACTTTGCATTACGCGTTTCCTCAAACATGTCAAGAGTGAGAGAGAAAGGAAGGAAGAAAAAAGCAAAAATTACAACAGAAGTGAAAGCAAAAGGTTTTATCGTTCCGAAACATTTACGAAGAGAGCTTGAAGCTGAGCGAACAAAGGTAAAGGGTTGTGATCATAAATACCCCGACAATTACGAAAACCTATTAAACAAAAAGCACAGACGGGTTCAGCCAATTTGTCTAGTTTTGCAAATCTTTCGTAAAATGCAGAATTACACGAAATTCACTTTCCTTGCCCTCATCTTCGTCCGTCACAGTAACGCTGCATTGGAAAGTCGACTTCCAGCTGAGAAGCTGATTACGAATTGTTACGTAAATGCGGAAGACATATGTGAGAAAAATAACAGTATATTTCTAATACATTGGCAATTCACTCCCCAGTCTTTCGAGCAATAATTAAAGAAATAACATTCGATCAAGCTTCTGTTACAACAGCTTTGCAAGATAGCGCGACGTTGAAGCTGGCTATACTTAGTTTGCCCCATATTCACTCATTTACTGAAGAGGGGCCTGGGTTGCACAAATGTATATGTAGCTTAGTGCAATAAAACGACAGATAATGCCAAATACTACTTTTGGCTGTTCCATATTAAATATTCCCTTAATTTGTTTTGAACATAGTTTGGCTCGCATGTCGAATCCATCTAGAGCTGTAAAAATCTAAGACGCTACGACTTGTTGATTCTTGCGAAATTGTAGGTCATAACTCCCACAAAAAGCGAAGTAAGATACAGACCTATGCGTATAATTTTGGTTCGCTGCATTCCATCCACACACATTAATTAACGCAATCTTCGCTTCCGTATTGCTCGGATCTCCCTTCCTCATTAAGCCGTGCAGAATCCTGATCTTCAGTAAAATCTAGGATATGAAGAAAGCAATGCATTGGTGGCTTTCTTCAATATGAGCAGGTGCTGCACATTTTTTAGAACTTACGGATAGCAGCAGTGTAGGGTTGAGGTAAGATTGAAACAAATGCGTTGAGATAGAGCATCTTTGCTATGAATTCATTGGCACTACTCGGATCAGAACGCCGTTTGTGAATGTCTTTCATACTGTTTTGAAAGCTTACAGCAGCTAGCAAGTAAGCCACAGAAGAAATCAAGACAAATCTCGCAACAGGCGGTGCAGCTCTTGAGTAAAAAATCCCACACATTGCTGGGATCCTGAGCAGTACGCTGTGTATAATCAGAGCCAATGCTATCTGGACGCTTCGAAAGAATGAAAAGCATGATGCCGAACTGCGCAGCGCCAATCTGAGAGAAGGATAAGTAGGATGACAGGCCCACACCAGTTTGCATAGCAACGTCGAAGGCATTGTTATCCTTTGTGGCCAGTCGTAGAAATTGTCGAAAATCTAACTACATTGTGTCGAAAAGATTTCAATGGTTACATGAAAGGGGGTAAGGTGATCGACGTACTAAAAGGCAGATTTGTGTAAAATAATTGGTCATGCGCGATCTGCGAGAATCACAAAACTCGAGTCCTTATTGGAACAGTCCCTGTGACCTGTTCGCCTCTCACTCTTCTGGCGATGCACGTAATAGTAGCTGCATTAACAAATCTTGCTTTATCGGCAGTGAATCGTTACCACGCTTGTCCTTGGCTTTTGGACAGTGACTTCTCTCTGGTCTTATCGGCAAAGTCCTTCAATAGAACTATCGATAAAGTCTGGAATCATGTGGGGCTATGAGCGCAAAATCTTGGTGCATAAGTGAGTTCAACACACTGCGTCTTTCCGAGCTATTTATTCGATCGAGACTTGAAATGATGGCATCGTTAAGCCGCCGTTATCTACGGCGTGAACGTGACTAACTGGAACGTCTTAAATGTGGAGAGCAAAACAAAAGTTGATTTGCAGCAAACAAACACGTCTTCTAATAGTGTCAAGCCCTTTTAATGTTGTGTCTCTTGATTGATAATCAAGATAACAAGCCAGTGAGTCCTTACGAAGTCGTATACTCGGCACAATTCATGAGCGAAGGATAAGATCAATCATCGCTGTTCTTCATCTTGGCGCAATAGTTCCTACAAAGAAAGTAGGATTAAAAGTTCGTATCTAATAAGATCATGTATTTAAATTGAGTTTATCAATCCTGGATCCTAACTAGCAAGATTCGTTATTCGGATGCAACAAACCGTATTGAAGAATGAATATTCCGAATGTGGGTAGATGTTGTTTCTTATTCCTTTTAGCAGATTATTATTACAATGATGTAAATAATATTACTGAAAGATAAGTCATAGTCTTATAAACTAATTTTCACACAATACCAGAACATCGTGTATATGTAAATATAAAAGAACCGCTTCAATTACAATCGCAGTTTTCGCAGGTCTCATTCTTTTTTCCGAATTAGGTTTAGAATCCAACGAAGGCCTATTTGAATCCAATTCTCGCTCAGATATGGGCTTTTATCGATCCAGCCAAGGGAAAAAATTGATTTATCGTCTTCACTCAGTAAATTGCTCGCATCATTTATTTAGTTTGTGTTATTATAGCAAATAAAATCTCGGATACCAAATTTGCTTTACCTGAACTTCAAGAAATATCTCGTTGCCAAAAATCATGGGCCCTTTCTCAAGAAGGCACATTCGTCCTTCCTGCACACTCATGTTCGAAGATCCAGAAGACACGTTTGCTATGAGAATCGCTAAGCTGCCAGTATAATGATTGTTGTAGATGAAGTGAGATTACTCATTTTGTATCCAATTGGGTGTCGAAAGAAGTCACTCTTTATTCCGTAAGTTATCATCGAGTTGTCCAGAGAGAGTAAGCCGGATTTGTTTGGGTTATTACGCAAAATATAAAGGTTTGTCAAATAAATAAATTTAACATGGCTTAACTTATTCGAGGTAATATTTGGTAATTACTTGATAAATAACTGTAAAACATGCTTCTACTTCTAAAGTAAATAATTTAGTATCTGGTTTCGGTAAAAGTTTCAATTATGGTAAAAATAGTGTGACAAAGTCAACGGTCATTACAGCAAGTACATTAACACTTGTTGCATTAGATTCTGGTTTTCATTAAAATCAAATGCTGTCACAACAATACGGTTATCTAAATAATAAGCTACTCTTTTCCTTACAAATATAAAAATCGACTGCTGTAATGCGAACAAGACGTCTATTCCACTTCCATAGCTATACGACTTGTCTGTTATAACTTTACGTAAGTACTTAAGGCTTGAAAGTGCTATTGAACTGATGAATTGATGCTGAAACTACTATAAATAATCCTAAGCTGTTGTGATAAAGTTTATTAAGTGCAAAGACAGCCGACAGTAAACAGATATACGTTTAAAAGAGTGAGAGGGAGCACAGTTCGCTCTATCGTGCACATAGAACACGTGGTACATGCTTGAAGTCCAAATATTCTTGTCAAAGGCATGTAGTGTTCTATAGTTTTGATTGAATTCTCTGAGAACTTCTACTTAGTGATATTTTACTGTGTGTATTGTAGAATGAATAATTGTTTCCGGTGGGCGTCTCTTTTACAGACTTTGTTTAACAACATATGCTAGACAGGGATTTAAAGATACTGAATTTACGGACGCATCCTCCGTGACAGCAAATGAATGGTACAAAGATTACCGAGAGCATGCATAGACGCTGAAATGGTCGTATATGCAATGACCTTAAGGTAAAATGCAGAAATGCAGCGCAGCGCAGCGTATTGTTTCGAAATATGGCTTACAAAATTCTGTACTCAAGGTATTCCGCGCCCTTAAAAGGCAGCGTGGCTTCACAAGGACTTACAATAGAAGATTGTGTCTTAGGATGTCCGTTGTACGTTTACATATTTAGCGAAAACATCTATATCCTCATGAAAAACGCATATCAGCTCCTACAATCTGTATAAGTTTCTCCGTCAGAAGTATTTGGTACAACTTAGAAGATTATATCTAAATTTCATTTTACTATCCTTTGCTTTTACCTGAAATAGAGACCGTATGCTTTCCTCGAAATTCTGTAAGATATAAAGTAATCAAATTCTATAAAAGCTGACTTTCTATAGTAAAGGAAGCCTTCTTTCTCCCTCTATTATCATAAATAGCAGCACTCCCCTTTTAACTATTTCTCTCGTCTTTTCCCTTTTCATTGAGCAAGGAACGAAGAAAATAGTCTCGTAAGATTAACTCAACATGTCTTCAATTGTTTATCAAGATTATATGATAGGAAAAGCTTTAGGAGCATTCGATGACTCATTTGGCTTCTGGTCGGATGATGATACAATTCAGCAAGCAATGCAAACTTTAAACAAATCGGATGACTATTTTCAGTCTGGTAATTTCAAAGCGGCTGCAGTCGAGTTCTATAACGTGCATGACCCTTCGGTTGGTGGTGAGGAACTGCAAGCAGTAACGGAATTTTTAGCAAATTTGAATCACCCTATCACCAAGCGCAATAGTCAAAAACAGATGGCATGTATAGTATTCGCGGATTGCGAACACAATGAAGATAGCGATAAAAGTCAGGCATTTAAAAGACTTCATGTGCCTTGGGTTATATCAAAAGCGAACCAAGCAATCAAGAGAGTGATTCAAGACTTGGCCTTGGGTTTTGCTACTGACAGGTTTGGTCGTTACATCAAAGGGTATAGCCCTAGATCTGTGTGTCAAGATGGCGCATGCTTTTCTTGGCATAAAGATGTTCCTCAGATGCCATCCAGCTACGCATCAAGCGTGGTCTATGATTTACTCAACTCTTATCCGAACATGGCCGCTCTAAGTGCAAAAGCGGCTCTAGGGCCTAGTGACTTACTGGGTCAAATTGAAAATGTTTGCGTGAGCAATAGAGCGGAACACTGTTAAGTAGCTCATCATATCGGAACCTAAAGATACTAGGATCTAGATCAGACAACTATTTGTACCCCTTATTAGATATATGAGCCTAATCAACCACAATAAGATCTTCTTTATGACCAGCCCCTTTACTATAGCATAGTACGTTTTAATCTACTAGTTTCTACTATAGCATATAAACAGCAAGCAATGTTATTTGTGGCCGAAGGAGTCACTAGTTTCTGATTTCTATGTAATACTTTCACAATTTTCGATTACGGACATATACCTATCTTTACGATTCGTTTATTACCTAGAGTTAGAATCTTATCAATCTTATGAGGCTTTGATTCTAATGTTTTCTTTCAAGTCATAGACCTAATTTGTTTATGATAGATGAATATGATTTCCTAAATAGGTATTTCAAATAGTATAGCTCTTATTAAGAATTATGCTCATGCAATATACTTTAAGTAGTAAAGACACTCTCAATTACAATTTTTCGATCTCTTTTAATGTTCGGGGAAGCCTAAGAAGAATTATAGATTTACTTTCTCATTTATCAAATAGTGCGACTACTTCTCCTTATGTATATGTGTTACGCACCTTCGACTGATTTCGTGCTAGTAAGCCTAATACGATAGTCTTACGCGTAGCTTTAAACAGAACGCATCTATGCAGATCTCTATCAACGATCTCGTACATCAGTCGGTGTAATATACCATACCAAAGATTTTTGGTCACCATTTTCGATCGATTGAAATATCTGGTGTATTACGGAAACAACAATCCAGCAAACCAGGGGCACTGCGCTATGCAGCCCACCCTGCGCATTGGCCCATGTGAGCAGGCGCTTTAAGTCTGTCTACTTGCACTGCATTCAATCATACCTACAATTAGCGTATATATTCTACATAGATTCCCGCTCTTACATCGATGTATCCACTCAAGATTGCACGTCGCCTGTGTGTTTACGGTTATCAAACAAAGTCTCAGAGCATGCATCACATGTAGAATATGAAAGCACTTTTTCTATTCTATATGTATCTCGCGTATTTTACATTGTAGTATACATCATGGTATCAAAATCTGCATTTTTACTCTTCGTCCTTCTTTACTATCGTACGCAAGGCTATTTAGATTTTTTAGTGAGCTCTTCATCTATAGGGTTACCATAGATCTAAGGAGTGATGGAAAAGGAATCAAGGTCGAGGATTTTCAGAGTTATAGGCATTAGCCTACTCCCTGAAGGAGCTACAGAGAAGTTGCTGGCGACATCAATAGCGCTTTATATAGCAACTAAGCCCAAATATCAGCCTTACATCTGGTATAGTGGGCCACTGATTATTTTAGGCACAGCATATTTATGGAAAGACAGCATTGATCATCGACCGATAGTACCGCGTGAGGAGAGCACTCAAAGTAGTTGATAATCTGTAGTGGGCGACTCCGAAACAATAAAGGCTTTACCGTATCAAAGAGCACTGTGGAACCAAAAAGAAGGGAAGTCAAAACTACCAGACCGTTTCACCGGAAGCGGACGAACCATTCCGCAATTTTGGACCATGTTCACATCAGCCACACTTAGGAAAAAAATCCGACGAGGAGGCTGGTACAAAAGCTTTGTCAGAACAGTTGCGCCACATTTTGCGCGAAGTGCAATTGAATCAGAAAAAACGTCTGGACAGTCTTAGAAAAATAAAAGGAAGGCAAGATCAGAATTTTTATACACCATTCATGAAGACGCTTATACTAGATCACTATTGCTTTTCCTTATACATGTCAACGTATAAGACTGATAAAAAGTAAATGATTTTTGGTTTAAAATAGATACGTTCTTTTTGAAAATATATTCAAAGCGGTCTAAATATCGTTAGCGTATAGATTGCTACTTTATATCCAAAACAAACCCTACGACAGAAATTTAACAACAGGCCAAAAAAGGAGGACGACAGAAAATGATGTAATTGAAAATTTTTTGGGGACTATTCAGACATATGATGAATCATGAGGCTACCCGCCAATGGCAGTCCTCCTATACAAAGACAACGATGTGTCTCTAACGGGTCCATGTTTTTTTTCAAAAGAAGGCACACATGTCTACCAGACGCAAATCAGTGCACAAATACAAATACAAACACTCTAAGCCAAAGCGATTGACGATCACGTTCTAATCGATTCATCGTCAGAAGAGCTTAATTCTGAGCGTTATTTCTATTTACCCTATACATTTTACGCACCACATGTCATCCAAACAGGTTTGGTAGAAGGGGTTGAAGAGGAAGAACAAACATATTTTCATCAGAAAGGGGCCAAAATTTGTTTTGGGCAGCGAGATGTATTTTTGTCGACAGTTAGCTAGACCTGCAAGTAGTAACAATTTTTTCCTGAGTTTATAAATAGAACAAATGAGGAAGAAAACGCCATTTGGCAACATTTTAGTATTTTTTTTATCCACATCGAACGCATATTAAGGGATTACTACATTTTGTTGACTTGACTCTCTTCATCAAGATTTCGCGTTCCACGTTGCGTTTCTTGAATGTAGCGCCAAATTGCTGCTGAAGGCATACCATCTTTCGCGTAGCGTAAGGCATTGAACCATACACCTTCATTATCACCATTATCACTCTGCCCTGAGCTGTCAAGACGAAGAAATATTTTCACCTCGTCTGGTGATCTGGCTCTTGTGGCTTCAATCTTTACAGAAAGTGGGAGCCCTTGCGGGTAGGTTCCATCTGGAAACCACATCCTTAGCATCCTTCGTGGAATGAGAATCGTAGGTGTTCGTTAAACCTCGTACACCAATCCTTGGCGAATACACTATTAAGGGCAAAGTTCTTTGAGAAATCTGAAATGCTGGAACATCTTCCTCCTCGTCTGATTCAGGCTCAGAAGAGTGGTTTGGGGCATTCTGATCGCTATGATATGTAATTGACTGTCTTGCAACGATAGCTGCTTGGCTAGCGAATGCAGTGAAACGCGAAACGACGTATCTGAAGCGAAAGTTTGCTGATATTGGAATCCATGTATTCAAATTGAAGGAAAATAGCGACAAGCCTACTCCCCTTAAGAGGGCTACTCATCTCTTCTGGGAAGCCAGTTCCATCCCACAAAGGGCAAGAAGAGCCGAATACAAGCTTAACAAAGTACTATTGCAGTAGGAAAGTAAGTTAGTGTCAAAAAGGTGGAAAATACATACTAATGAGACTTACGAATTCTTTCTTCCCTGTATCTTGTTCTAAGTACTTTCTTGTCTGTGGTAACACTGGGAACGTGATTTTCACTTCATTTTTTGGACGCACAACGACTGTCTTGCCTTGAACTGAAACTGGAAGTTCACCCTCGATCAACTCCCTGTAATTGCTGTTTTCAGTCACGATATTTGACGACACCTTTTGTTTCTCTCTAAGGAGAGTGCTTTTCAAACAAAAGTGAGTAAAGGGAGTCAGMTTTATGCTTAYTGRTTCACGTCCCCCGRCAAGCACTTACATGCGTCTCTCRGCTTCCTTGTTAGAGCAGCAATGAAGCAACCTTTCTGCCAAACGCAATTGCCATTTTCTTCGATGGAAAACAGTTTCAAATTGCAGAAAGAGCTTTCAAAGAAGAATAGTCAGTTTCTCTTTGTTCGTTTGTTACTTCCTGGACAGTTCGACCCTTATACAATTCACATCCAAATCTTTCAGATAAAGCTTCMMCCCGCCATAGATCTCACCGWATTTCGGTGAAGTGCCGAGAAATACGTCACTCTGTTGGTATCAAAGACTGAAATGTATAAGTCGAAAGCTTTAGTGTTTTCCCATCATTGCTATTCAACTCACCGCTGAATCTGGAAAATACTTCCTCTTACGAAAAACGCGTGTTCTTGTCAATTATAACATATTCCTCTCCTCGACATTCGGAAACGCTTTACAATCATTCTCAATCTATTTCACTGCTCAGGAAACTGCACAACGTAATGAAACAAGTGTATATAGATTGAAAATGCAACTTCGAAATTCGTTGTGGATTATCATCATCATTCATTGCAATAAAATAAAAAAGTAGCCACCAAGAGAGCTTATCGTCAATTTTTTTTTTTTTTTTTCAAAACCATGCGGCGAGGATAAAGCTGATTTGAGTATCAGTCACTTGCATGCTAACATTAGCATCTCAGAAGCCTCGCGAGACAGTCCAAAGTAGATTTTGTGGCCCGAAAAAAAAACTACTTCAATATTGTAAACAGAAAATTGTTATTTTTGACGTAAGTCGAGAAGCGCCTCCTGTTAAGCCTGAAGAACGAAATGAAGACTTTTTCGTTGACAACTGCAGTCTAAAGGCTGGGAAGCAGAGAGGAATCTGCTTCAAAATAGAACTTTAATTGACTTAAGCCCTTTTTGATTTGTCCCAATTGAGGCTTGGCGTACTGAACTCTCCGGTCTCCGCTCACATTGTGACGCGCTCCCGCACATTGTTGGTACCCATCGCACAGGGCAATTCCCACGGAGAACGGATCTAATTGATGGAAGACCGTGAGTGCATTGTATCACTCGTCAAATACCTTTGGATGATCCGGTTACCTTCAACGATCACGCTCTCAAGCCAAGTCGATCGGATGAGAGACTACGGCTATTCACCACGCTCAATCCAATTGACCGGATAGTCTCTTCTCAAAACACGCGTTCCAAGGACGAACAAAGTATGAGGTAGCATCGGATTGCTGCATTGATGATGATAACGAATTTCTCTGCTGTCAGTGGAGCAAGGAGAATTGTGCCTGGCTTTGTCGTTACTTTGGTCCAGGTTAAGGGTCGCATCAAATCTATTCGACTCAGTGGAGAGAGGCACAGGAACGCTGCATGACAGATTGATCTTCGCGCGAATTTAGCAATTATATCGCAAAGGAGAATATTGCTAGCTCTTTATCTTAATGCATCACGTTCTGTCGGTCAGTCTTCAGGTACATCTTGAAATGAAGCTCATCAGTATCAAATGTATGGATAATCTAACATATTACAATCAGAAAATTTCGACTTGCTGTGGAGAATATCTCCTCGCACATTGTGCTTTTTGTATTGTATCCAAAATGTAACACAACTTGACGTCAAGTCTCCGATGCCGCTTGCTCGCCYATGGGTAGTAATACCYAAGCCTTTTRCAGCCTTGTATGATCCAAAAGCAAGCARKGCGCGCCACTTTAGCTTTAAAATTCCCTGGACAGACGGTTCAATGCTTGATGAGAAAGGTGAATTCAGGAAATCTTTCAAAAAGCCAGCATGGTGATATYAGTACATGTGCTTAAAAAATATAAACTTCTCGATTACACTCACAAGAGTTCTGAATCTTTCTCACTTTTTGCTGATTGAAAAGACTTATCGCTTCCTTCGTCTTCAATGCCTGATAAAAGTTTTGTGTGACTGGAAATAAAGACGTACAGATCAGCGGTGTGCTCACTTATGACCTTCGCCATACTCACCTACTATGATTGTTCATCAAGGCTTCCAACATCCATGAAAATGCCAAAGGCGTACTTGCCTCGCGTCGTGAAATAGGCTTCCCGATGAAGGCAAATAGGTAGAATGTAAGCATAAAGACTGAAAACCGAAATCTGATACTCACGTCTATTTGCAGAAATAGCGCCAGCACCTGAGACACATCATCGCTCAAAGGCCCTGAAAGCATAGCGGCAATCGATTTTTCAAGTGATACGCCATTAGACCATTGAAAAGTACTGTAAAATTGGAAAAGAAAAGATGAGATTTCTCCACGTATAGAAAATGCTTCAAAAATGCTTACCGCCACGTCCAGATCTCGTAGAGTAAAATACCAAGTGACCAYAAGTCTGTTTTCTTTCCATACTTGAGACCACGAATCATCTCCTGGATTTTTTAGAAGAAAAAATTAATATAATGGGCAACCATAGAGAGGTTACGAAAGATACGCACAGGMGACATATAATCTTTTGTCTTGRARTTTSMATCRRAGAGGGGAAAAGAWCARTTRTCAGTGASAATRAARTATTGATCCTGAGTATCGTACGAAACTCACTCCAGCTATTCCCCATCTGCCGATGCTATCACGGGGCTTTGAGATAGCAAGTCCAAAATCACCAAGTTTGATCTTCATTCCCTGCGTGAGAAGAACTGGATGAAGGGATAAAGGTCAATGAGGCTGCGTATGACACGAAGGAAGGTTCTCTCTTACCATTCTCTAATTTGATGTCCCGATGAATCACGGCGTCATTTGCTAAAGCACCTTCATGAAGATAGTGAACAGCCGAACAAAGCTGAGCGCAAATACTATTTCTGGTCWTATCGTCGCTTAATAAAGAGCAAAAAGACTTAATTCAATTGCTTCATTTTTTTGATCATTACATCACTCACRTGTTTTGTTTGCAAAAGAGAAAATCACATAAATTGCCTTGCTCGCATAATTCTAATTCCAGTTGTAAAAAATTATTCTGGGGTGCAAAACTCTCTAAAGCGACAATATTCACATGTTTAAGCTTTGAGTGAATGTTTGCTTCCCGTTTCATATTTTCGAGGGCACCAAGTGCTTGGTTTGTTTTGATACATTTGACTGCAACTTTCTAAAAATTGGGAAGAAGGTGAGAAGGAGAAAATATCTTCAATAGCAAGAACTACTCACTTTGTCTGTCTGAAGATTGATTGCTTGGTACACTATTCCAAAAGCACCTTCGCCTAAGCAAGAAATGAAACGAAACTTTTCACAATTCATTTGAGCAAAGAATATGTTTAATGCATCAAAATTTGTCTCATTCAAAGCCGGCTCTTTATATAGTATATGGATTCGAGCATCTGATTTATATATGTACATATATTGTATAGCAATAATATGGGTGCTTATTTGATTAGAGTTTTGAAGGGTGTGACATGATTAGGTCTTGGATGGACACAAARATTAGCTTTGTGATGGATCCGTCAATTTCGCCGCTACGCGTATCTTGRAAGTAAAGGCATCAGGTCTTCAAAAAGTGGCATGATAGTGTACACGTGCGTCTTGCAACTGGACTGCCCTTCACTATCTTCTTCAGCGGTGTCTCACAATTGTATTTATCCATATTGTGAAGTTTGGAAAGCATGGGTGCCGCGATTCCTCACGACCTGGCTCTGAAAGTGCTCAATTTAACAAATGACTATCAAAGTTCGGCGTCTTAGGAATATTTGCAAAGCTCGGCAGAATTGCTGCGAGCCCTGAAGACTAGGACTGAACACAGACTTTCTATGATTTCTCACGGCTGGCTCCCTTTGTCAATGCTACCAAAATTGGAGTACGACAGAGCTAAACGCCTCACTGAGCAGCGATTGAACTGACACGCTAAAAGCGCGGGTTCTTCACGCCCTAGCATGTACAATACTCTCCCTTTGTTTCGGAAAGGGTATTGCTTTTGGACAAAGAAAAGCTGAGAAAAATAAMAAGCAATGCATCTCTTCCTTAAATATCCCTTTGTGCAAAAACATCGGTGTTAGATATCCTTTGTGCCGTACTCCACGTTTCAATTTCCTAGATAGCGAACTGGATTTCAGTCCCATAGCAACACATTCATATTTAAATCTGCGATATTAAAAAGGAATTTCTGCCTAAAGCACCCTGATCGATCGGTGAACCTCAACAACCGTCATCTCCTCCAACCAGAACATTTTCAGGATGACCACGCGCGTCTACCTTCCTAGATAAGAAGCACTTTATCAAACCAGTGGGATAGATAGTCTCGTGACATCTGTTGCTGCGTATGTTCAAGCAGCAGATGGGTCACACACGCCGAACAAAGTGGCATTGATGTATCGCGCATTTTGTGAGGCACTCATACAAGAGAATCTCTTGAAATTGCATCAAATTCCCGCCATTGTTATCCAATACCAAGGTATTTCTTACGAGGTGAGTATTGGTGAAGGAACATAGAGCAGACAAAAGATCTGACTGCCTCTTCGTAGATTTGTGTCAGGTCTGTAGAACAAAATGGGAAGTCCAGAAAACGTAAGCGGACAGCACTTGCAAATCCCATGTCAACTTCATCTAAAGAAGCAGAAAAAATTAGGGCATTCAAATTTCTTGAGATGCTGACGAAATTAATAAAGACGGGAAATGCAAGAAAAAGCGGAGAGGCTGATAAATCCCTACGAATAGAAGAAGGTCAAGAAAAAAGCGCAGGTGAACTTGTCAAGTTGCATTTGGAGAAGCTGTCAGCTGCAGAAATCGACTTTTCTCAGGCTCGCGAGAAGGTAAGACTTGCGTACTTTTATCTTGGCCAAGCATATGCTCAATGGATTTTCGAGCTCCTACCAACTCTTGATGTTCCGGTGACCTCAAAGACATTTCATCGTGAGGCATATCCCATTGTCTAAGCGAACTTACTCAAGCTTTGCAAGCAGTCGAATGAGTCGTCCATACTTAAGCGGCTCGAAAGGGCGAGATAATTTTTTCATATGGCATCCCTCACTGGAGTGGAGACATTAGCCAAATGCGAAGATTTGACCGTCAAAAGAATGGACAAAATATCGATGGAGTCACTTTCCCTGCTGGAGAAGCATTGCAAAGATGAACTGTCCAAGATGAAGTTCAATGAGTCTTGATTTGCTTTTAGATCGCTCGCTCACTTTCTAGTGGTTTTTCTTTCAGGTAAGAGCAAGAACAGCATTTTTGTCTACATTTCAATGTCTTTCACAGTCTCTTTCTCCATAAATTCTTCACTGTCCCTACTGTCTCTAAAAGATAAAGTCAATGTTCCAAAAAATACTTCTCGTCACTGATTCCATTTGCCTGCCATCATTCCCTAACCTTACTGATACGTTCCCCTGATCTGGGATGGCAACTACTATCTGCACTCCTTGCGCTGAAAGATGAGATGATGCGATTGTTGCACGGGGTGGCTATAGATCCTGCAATCTATATGAGAGTGCAGTCGCCCGAGTACTTCGATCCACGTCTAGCAGAGTGGTAATACAGCCAATGTGTGTGTGTTTGCCAGAGTTCGTGGGTGAGAGTGCGATTTCGAGTCTTGATCAAGTATAATAGAAGTACAAAAATCTACGAGGAAAATGCCCAAAAAAAAACAACAGCACACTTAACGACAAAAGGAAAAGAATTGCAGTAGGAACGAACATAAAATAGGGTCGATCATATATGCATTGAAGCCGGGGTAAAAACGCGCTAGTACTTCGCGTTATCATCTACTCGTGCAAATGCTGCGTGGAGACGTATTGCATATCCATCATACCTGCATGAAATGTTATCAGTCTTGCGAAAAACGCTCTAGGTTTTATGTCTTAAATTTTTGTCAGATATGGAACGAGACTGAATGACTTTTTTTCCGCAATAAGTACCTCTCAAATCTGGCCCTCGCGATGACTGTACATGCAAAGAGGATAATGAGTCGGAATTTGGAACAAAGGCAAACAAATATTGTCTTATTAGGAAACAAAGGGAACAAAGGGGATTTAGATTCGGAACGCGCGGTACAAAGGGGAAAAGAAACGAGACAAAGGGGTTCATATAACTCGTTATATTCCTGCCTGAGGTCAACGTGAATTGTTTGGGAAGAACGATTGAGAAAGCTGAAGCTATAACAATCGTGCGCAGCGGTGGTCTTTAAATATCATCGAACGGAGCGTTAGATTTCCTTATACTGGTCTCTTACCGAAGAAGACTAAGCATTTGAACATGTAGAGCAAAGCTATCTTGTCCGCGTACTTTTCTAATCCTTTTTTTACTGTCATCCGCGCAGCAGATTTTCATTCGTGATCTCGCAAGTAATCCTTCCGGAGAAGTTTTCATACGGAGATTGCCAAACACCACTTTTGACAAATAGAGACCATGCGTTACAACGAGATGACCCAAAGCATATTGACGATATCAGCAGCAACAGTATAGAGTAGCTCGAAAAAAAGTTCTGAAAGCACCGAAAGAGTCGCTTTTCCGTCTCACGGCTTTTCCGTCTCACCGCTCAGATTGCGATCCTTTGACATATGAATCAGAGATATCTCAAGAGAAGATGGAGAAGAAATGCATGAATAACTCTACGACCATAACGGCAGAAAACGGAGAATTTTAGCGATGAGATCAATAAGGGTGGTAAGCACATGTGTGCGAACTTCGACAACATTGATTGTACTTGCACCAAAGCCCCTGTCTACGATCTCAAAATAGTTATTGATAAATTATTCTTTGCCTTTGCAAGACTCTGATGATCATCCGTTGGGAAAAGATCTCTTTTCAGTCAGCGCGTTAGATCACCTGAGAAGCGGATTCAATTTTCTTTGTGGCTTTTAGATCTACCTCCAATCACATCGCGCTAAAATTTTGTCATGACTCCCAAAGGATGAATTTGTCGATAACAAAAAAGCAGGTCACATTCATTGCATGCAAGTTAGAACTATCATATGGACGACATCGCAATGTTAAGGAACAACAGGGTAGTGAACAGATTATTCTGTCACACACACCCATTCGTCACGTAATGATTTTGCTCAGCAGAGTATGATTTCGTAGACGGCAGGGGCGCGGACGATCTCGAAGAAACCCATTTTTCTACCTGCAGACACCGTGTCTTTGTATACCAGAATGATCACCCTTCTTTAGCCACAACTAGACCACCTCTGCGAACAAGAGAAAACCTTGACTAGCTTTCAGGCATTGTTTCTTTCGCGCTCGCACTTACTGAATCTGAAGGACGATTCTGGATCTGGCATTTAATGGACTTTTCGAGAGCTAAGAGAAAAAAAAAGTTCGTAATATTGCTTCATCACTCATTTTTTCATATCGCTTCGCGTATCTTTTTGCACTAATGAATCTCTCATGAGCCTCGTCGCTCAGTGATTAGGAGTGTGTGGTCCTGACCAATTAGGGGGAGGGCTGGAAGCAGGGAAGATATCCATACGCAAATCGGTGCTTTGAAGAATCAGATCTGGGTGTCGTACACTCCATTCATTTTCAGACAAGTGCGAATAATGATTGGCTCGATCAATGACGATAAGCCAAGAATGACGCTTTGTCGATCTTTTTTCTGCTTTGCATTAGTATTCTGAAATTTTTGAGAGGTTAGGGTTAGGGTCAACTCTTAAACATCTCAAACGGTGCTGCTTTGTAATTCAAATCAAGTCTCCCGATAAAGCCTGTGGTTTTAAAGTCCCTGGACGTGCTCGTCTCCCTTAATCTAACCATCCAAGTCGCAAATCATCTCTCAGTGATCACATTTTGCACATAGTCTGCATATTGTTGATAGCCATCAACTTTCAGCGAAAGAGATGCAATTGTGCGAGCCACGACAATAATACAACCTGAGGAAGTCAAACACATTACTGGAAGAATTGTTTTTGATGTTACAAGGTCTCCACTCAAGTTTGAAAATTGTGCACATCCTCAAGACCGAGCACAATATTGAAAAATTGAGAATTTTTTCAATCGATGCCATATATCTATATCATTGCAGATCCCCTTCTTTTATGCATTTATTTCGCTATCTGAAGCTTTTTCTGCCTTACACCAGAACGCGAAATTGAGATTTGATCATCCGCTCAAGCCAAGTAAAGCCACCTGCAGGGACTTTGTTACTCACTGACTCACTTACCTTTTTTTTAAGCGTTTGGATTGATAAAAGAAAAGATTAAATACTATTGTTGCTTACGTTGCACCGCTTTTAAAGGAGAAAAAACATGAGTACATTTACTATAACTATCGAAAAAGTCAGAACTCTTAGGCCCGAAGCAATCGCCATCGCCACCACCACCATAACAACAATGACAACAACAACATAAACAAGCAGGCAAAGATGGTATGGATGCCATTGCCAGTTTGTATTTACCAATTGAACATTCAAAACTTTCATCAATCTTAAACTGTAAAGTCGTTTCTCAAGCGGATTAATTTATGTGAATTACCGGCGTCAGTCACCAATGTTGAAGGTATTTTGAAAGTCAGAAGACTCCAGATTTGATCAAATTATATCGCAGAAGGTTTTTATAAATGAGTACAACCACTCAACTTCTGCTCGGCTCGTCAGAAGGTCGCGGATTGGTTTTTAAGGTCTATAGTTATATGACCGAAGCCACGTCTGAATGAATGTGGTACTTGTCACTGATGTAAGAAACCAGCTTTGAATTCGGGAAAATTGATAAATAGTTTTCGTATTACTCTAAATCACATCAAACATGAACTCTGAAAAATACTGATAACTTCGGAGCAGCACGTCAACTCATATTGATTCTTCTTCACGAAGGGACATATCGCTTTTTTGCTCAAGAAAAAGTAGGTTCCTCATGATATGCAAGGCTAGCAACATCCCCTTTTTCCTAATAAGAATTCCAGACCTTGCTCGGCACTAGCGTAGTGCTAAAGGTTTTATCTTTATTCAGAAATTGGCCAGTGGATAAAGATTTTGGAGAAACAACGCCAAAATGTTGACTGCGACGTGCCCGGTCTGCTCGCGTTAAATACATCATCGGAGTAAGTGTGAAGATCGTTTCCTCTTCTTTTTGCTTCTTGCTAAGAGCTCTGAGATGATCGTATTTCTTCCATTTTAACGAAGAGGTGGTATAAATTAAGTTTAATGTTCGGCTTTGCTCCTTTGTCTGTCCAAACTACTTTTTCTCATGCTGACCTTCGATTCTTGAGATTGGTTATCCGCGTGGACAAGTTTTTCGTTTTGCTGATGAGCAGCAAGATCCTTAGCCAGAGACGCTGCGATCAAATGGTTTTGTTTCTTTTCACAGTTCCCTTCACAGATTTTTTTTCCTTTCCTGTTGTAATTGAGTGAAGGAATATCGCGACTGTTTGATTGAGATTGCAGAGATTCGTGCAGAGTTTTCCAGAACATTGCAAACCATTCGTTCAAGAGGCTTTTTTCACCCTCCCTGCCAACTGGTACACCTTCGTGCGTTCGTATTTCTGTTTCGCTGACGATAGTATTTGCCGTTTATAAACATTTATTTTTCATGCAATAATCGTGTATGTATAAGTGAAGAAGACGGTGAAACTCCGACTCTTCATTCGAGACGGGGACTTTTACTATAGACGTTGATGCCGTGGATGTTTTGCGATTAGGCGGTTGCAACTGTACTTTCATCCCACCTGATGGATCTGTCATTTCTACTGATTAATCAAAACCGCAGTCAAGTGGTGTCACAAAGACACTTTGTGCAATTTATTTGAGAAAGTCACCCGAGCGCAGCTTCGGTTGTGATAATAATAAGTTGGAAATGTTTATGGCTTGTGAAAGATCGAGGCTGAATTCAACATATATTTCACTGACCGCGTTGTTCATCAAATAATGCAAATGTCGACAGAGGTTTCATACAGCAGAATAACACTAAAATAATCCAGACTCAGATACAGAAGCATCATGAGGAGTAACTCAAGGTTGTCTATTTCCGGAAAGTTAATAACAAATCTGGCTAGTTTTTAGCGGAACTTATCGCCATTTTAGTAATTCACTGCGCCTAAAAAATGCATTTCATTTGAGAAATCTAGACACATCTCCACTGAGTTGCAAAATTGCATAAAAGTCTGAATCTGCCAATCGTGACTGAAAAACACGCAAGACAAAGTAGTGTTCCGCCTCTGTCCTTTGACGCGAATGAAAATGCGTGCAGCAGCGGCGATAGACCAAAAATGTAATCTTTCGATCTATTATTCATTTTTAGCATAGCGCCGCCGAATCAAAGAAAAAAAAGTTGCGCGGTGAACTGTGGCGTGACCCCCAAATAGATATTTCAGCTCGAGAAAGGTACAAAGCTCACTGTGTTTTCTAAAAGAAAATCGCGAGAAACATCGACCGAGCCGCTTTTTCGCTTTCGTCTTACAAATTCTCTGGTAACATGAACCACGACAATAATGGGTATAATTTTGCACTATGAAGCCGGAAAGATTTCTTCAATTATCTGTAGTCAGTGCTCGCCTTCATACATAATCTGACTTTTGATGTGGTGCACGTAAAAGTTACAATAAATCTGCTGCAATGTAACCTTGCTTTTTCGGAAACTTTACAGCATTTTCTTTGTGCAGTAGGATATGCTGGAAACCCGCAAAAGTAAGGAATGTCTGAATAAGTTTGCTTATTTAAGGTTGTGTCTAGCATCTGTGATCCTTACATCCAACAAAAAAAAACATTATCGTTCGTTGTATCAATCCATCACATTCTCGGACCGACATAGAAGACGGAGATTGTTACAATCTATAAACTGTTCATACAGCTGCCAGAGAGAATGCAGCGGGACGGATGTGAGAAGCGAACGCAGAAAGAGCTGCACGAAACAATTTTCCTCGACCATACACCCGTCTGCCCGCATTCTGAAAATCTGGAAGTTCGTGATTTAGCAGGCGGTCTAGCTATTTTTATGTCGAAAATTCATAGATGCAGCGTTATGCCTAGCAGTAAAGAGCTAGATTCTGCGCTTTATAAATCTAGACTTCTTTTTGAAAAGATCGAAAAGTCGCAGGGTGAGTCAAAGGGCCAATCATTATTGCAGATCATCGAAGAATTGGACAATCTCAACTGAATTCCTTTTTGTGTTCCCGAGAAGCCTTTCATAGTTCTTGCATCAATAATACTACATATTCAGATGAGCAAATGGAGGAGATTGGAAATGTGTCACAAGGGTCCAATACAGTGGCACCTCAGATTCTGACGCTTAGAATTGCTCCCGAACCAATCGAAGATACCAGTGAGTACCACAGATGCTGCAAAAACGATAAGCGTACTAACTAAGAGCGAATACATATGTTGCTTTCTGTAGTAAGTAATATAACTTCAAACGTTCCGCCAGCATCTTTTGCACCGGACTATCGGAACAGACATAGCTCACGATCAGAAAGACCGATTCCAACTTACGACCTCCATCAGGAATATCCCTGCAATCCTCGAAATCGGAACTCGACCGATCAAGTTATCACGCGGAGGCATGATCAGCAAGACTATTCGCTTAGAGTGCATTTGTTCGACATTGACAAATCAGCTGATGACTGTCAGCGCAGATCTTCCCTCAGCAATTTTCGTTGTAATGAGAGTAGAGGGAATCCGTATTCTTCGTCTTATCGCAAAGATCATCGCGAGATAACTGCCAATACGGCACTACCATCAGTGTATCAGCAGTTCCCGTTGTCACAAGCAGGAGCTCCTTCCACTTCTCTCTCTCAAAAAGATTTGAGGATCACTGAGTTGAGTTCTCCTACACGATTGAACCTGGGTACTAGTTCCAGATTGACGCAAGCTCAAGATGTGAAGATGTATGCTTCATCCCACTCGCCTTTCCCGCCACATTCTCTTCCAGAGGTGCCTTCTATCTCATGGCTGGGACCCATCGACGGAAAGAGAACACGACCTTTTCCCTTGCCTCCTCTCTCTCAACATGACTTTTTGAATCTTCCGGGAACTTTCCGTCGCCAAGTTTCTATTCCGATCAGAGTACATGCCGATCAGAAACCCTCCGGCTCTACGCAAGAAAAATTTGATTGTGCGAACTATGCTTTTGATGATCGGCCAGTATCAAAGTATAGCAAGCGTTCGCGAGCTCCTGTTCCTAGATACTGCATCTTATGTAGTGCTAACAGCTCTCCTGAATGGCGACGTGGCCCAAACGGTCCAAGAACTTTATGTAATGCTTGTGGACTCTTCTATGCGAAGACGCTTCGCAGGAAGAAGCGCGCACAGGGAAGTGATGCAGCTAGCGTCTCTTTCGAAGAATTGAGAAGCAAATTGCGGCAGGACGACGGCTACTTTTCCGATTGATACCACGGTTTCGGTGTTTGATTCTTTGGAGCGCTTCTCTGATCACTTAAAAAGACAAGCCACTGATAATCAATTTTGTGGATTAAAGTCGGCAAACACATTCAACATGCAACAATAAAACCAATCATTTTTTCATCGGCTCTTTCCTTGCTTTTCTAAAGTTTAGGACAATTCGAATGATGGCGAGTTCTCAGCTCCATGTGAAGGAATGTGAAAATTGACAATAGGTCAAGATGCGAGAAGTAATGAAAGAATTTTCTTGCCATCGAGAAAATCTAATAAGCTTTGAATATAAGAAAGGGTGGGGACTTTTTTATTTTAGTTTCTTTTAGACCTTCTGTGAAGGTGACATTTTTCTAACTGTATCCTGAGTTTTGCTTAGCAAAGGGATATGCCATCCTTTCGTCTTTCGTCTCAATGCGTAAATGTACACTAAAGGATAGTTGGTCATTCATATCTGGGTTCCTTCCCATTGCTTTAGATCGATAGATCATCTAGCCTTAAAAGAAGGTGATGGTGTCAACTTTGATAGTTGATACTTATGGGTGGTGTACCCATTGTATACATGCATGCGAGTGCAGGATATCAGATTCGGCCAAATGTCACTTTATACAATTTGGCCGCGCCACAAAAATACAAACACAAAATGCTGTGTAGCGCGCTACGTAGCGCAATGCAAAACAACCATATGTTCCTGCAGGAATCGTAAACATGTGGGTTAGGGTGATTGTATTTTCGTCAAAAAAGGTTCGAATGTTACACGTTCTTATTATACTGAGAAGCGCGAACCAATAAATATCCCATGTTCATCTAACAATTAATAGGAAATTGTATGCATTTGAATAGATGGAGATTATGGTCTCTGGAGACTTTAACGTAGTATAATCATGGATCACTTGGAAAAGATATCTACAGTGATCTCAACAATAACGAAGTAAAGGTACCGACTTTCCCTTTTTCGTCACTTCTTTGTTCGATTATGAAAGATGCAAGACATAAGTTTACTGTGCTGCATTCCAAGTGCCAACCGGTTCAATTTTGTTTCTGTCGTGCTTGCCATAAGATCGGTACGCTAAATGCGAAAAAGATGATTGGTATCACGCTCACTACTTCGCCTAGGCCAGCCCAACGTGGTTCGATAGAAAAGTGAACGGCTACGCCTGCTGCAAGAAGAATGGCTATAACAGCGTAAAAAATGCACCAGGATAAACCGATTATATTCATTTTACGCCCCATTTGTGCAATTTGCATAGCATTCAAAAGATTACGATCTAGCCTTGAAGAAAGCAAAAGGATATCACCAGTTCCTTTTGCAATATCAGATGCTGTAGCAATAGCAAAAGAAACGTCAGCTGCTGCAAAAGCGATACTATCATTTGTTCCATCGCCTACAAAAGCAATTTGATTTCTTTTTTTATTTTGACGAAAGCTAGAGATAATTTTTGCTTTTTGTTCGGGTAAACATTGCCAAAATACCATGTTTGGATCAATTCCTACCGCATTTGAAAAACGTTGAACGGATTCCGAATGATCGCCAGAAATCAATAAAACATCTTTGCCTTGTGAACGTAAAGTAGAAATCAGTTGTTTTGATTCCGGTCTTGGATTATCTTGCAATCCGTATGCTACAATTAAACGTCCACCTATTGTGACTGTGAAAAGTGTTAAACCGGTTTTTAAAAGATTTTGAATTTCATCAATATCTTTTACACCAGTAAAAGTTGCACTTCCAGCTAAAACGGTAAAACTCTTAAAAGTAGCCGAAATTCCTTTACCGGGAATAGATTGAATTTGTCTTAGGTCGATTTGATTGAATGTTTTGCTCTTGTCCGTGTTCATTTGTGAAGAAATATGCTTATAAACTGATTTTGCAACTGGATGTTTGTTATCCTTGGTGATAGCATAAACAAGGTCGATATGATTCAATAAAGGCTCAAAAGTATGTACGACAGAAAATTCTCCCGTACTCAGCGTTCCAGTCTTATCAAATGCGATCATATTCACCTTGGCAGCCCTACTGATTGATTCGGAAGAACGATAAAGCACTCCTTCACGTGCACCTGTCAAGATTGAAAGAGAGGTAATCAAAGGTACGGAAAGACCTAATGCGCAAGGGCAACTTACAACAAGGATTGCGATTCCATAACTTAAACCAATTGTAGCAGCAGCAGCGTTAGAATCATTTCTACGTAAAAAATGTTCAACAAGAGTCCAGATAAGAAAAGCCAACAAAGCAGAAAGTATTGCAATTGGCAATAAAATCCTAGCAACACGATCTGATAAATCTTGAAATGTTGAACGTGTAGAAAATGCTTTAGAAATTGCTTTTGAAATGTTTGAAAGTGAATTTTCATGAACTAAATTTGTCACTTGAACAAATAATGGACTTTCTAAATTTTTTGAGCCAGCATAAACGGTCATACCGGATTGTTTGAATACAGGAACACTTTCGCCTGTTATAGAAGATTCATCAACAGCACTACAACTTGTACCAATCACAATTCCGTCCGTAAGAATTATACTATCAGGCTCAACAAGGATCGTATCACCATAATGAAGTAAACGTTTATCGATCTCGATGTTTGAATGTACTTCTTTTCCTTCATGTAAGATTTGCATTTGTTCCCCTTCTTTGATAAGCTTTGCATGAGTGGAAGAAAGAGAATTGATATTTTGAATTTCATTTGCAACCCTCATACGTGTTATTGCTTGTGTCAAACGGCCAAGATAGATGAGGGTGATCAATAAAGTCACAGTTTCAAAAAAAGGTTTAGAGATATGTGTATAACCGGTATATCGAACGATGAAAGAGACCAAAGAATATGTATAAGCGATTGCAACACTGATACTAACAAGTACCAGTAAAACTGTTTGACGCAAAAATATGATTGAACGAATAGAAGCATCAAAGAAAGGATAAGCATCAATCAAAGTAAAACTTGCTAAAATGAGTGAAGCCAACTCCCAACGTAAATCAGGTTGAGGTAATTTAGCCCATGCAAAGATTAATGTTGGAATGCATAACATCAATGAGATTATAAATCGTAATAATAATTTATAAACATCACGACGAACTTCACCTACAGATTGAGTTTGTTCTACAGATGGAAGAAGCGTTCCACCAACTTTTGAAAAGCTTTCATGAACGTAACGAGGTTGAACGGCTAATGGTCCGTTGGTAGGAAATGTAGCTCGTATCGTTAAAGAATCGCTACTTTTTCTAACCATAGTCACTTGCCAAGTTGACATTTCTTTCAGTTGATCAAGGTTTGCATGATTATCAAAATTATAATCGAGCGTCATGATTGTATTGTAAATTGTTTTATTGTTCAAGCCAGCGTATGTCTGATCAATTTTGATAGTAAAACCAGTAGCACGTGCTATAAATTGTTGAATTGCTTCAGGTTGAATAATTTCATTTTCATATGTTAAATCAACTAATGCTTGAAAGTAATCTAAATTGATAAAATGCACACCGTGTAAGCGTTTTACTGCTTTTTCGACCCGTGGAGCACAATCTGCGCAATCCATTCCACCAATTATGATTCGAAGAGGAATTGCTTTGTTGTTCTTTTTATAAATTTGTTGTGTTTCTTGAGGTATTGTTGTTGTGCGTTTTAAATTTGTGCTTTTGAATTGAGTACGTTTTTCATTCTCTTTCCAAACTTCTTCGCATTTATGATTGATGCAACATCGTCTTTGAAGCATTTGACAGCATTTTGGAATCATTCGAGAAAATAATTCAAAATTGGTCCTCGGGTAAGATTTGTTTTTGATACGGATATCCGTTATGATTTTTTCTTTGTCACGGCTATCGTCTTTATCTAGAATATCTTCGCTATCATCTAAAAGAGTCTCTGCACAGCAAGAACAAAGTGTTTCTTTCTCATCATGCTCAAGATCTTCACCTTGACCAAGATTTCTACGTATATTATCCTCTACCTCTATGCAACAATCCTTTTCCGTACTTAAAGGATCACCTGAAGAGCAACAACCAAGCGGCTTTTCGCATTCTTTCTGACTACAAAATGTCCCTTTAGCATTTGCATCTTTTATTTCTTCTGGTGGTGTTTGCGATTTTGATTCTGACGATCCACAACAAATGGCAGCATTGTTTGATGAGTGCTGACAACAGCTTGGTTTACAGTCCTTATTGCTTGCATGATCAGATACTGATTTACAATGTGATATCACTGACAAATCACACGCATCATTTTTTTGTACCTGCTTCAGACTTGGCTCGCAACACGAACACGACGGCGCTTTCTCAGGTAAACTTGTGTCACACTGACATATTGATCTTTTAGCATTAGTGTCGAGCTGATCCGATAATGAGGTAACTTTTGGATCTTCTGCTATCGAACATGGTTTTGCTTCACTTTTTTTGCCTTTACAACATTGCATGATGATAATCTTTGTTGTGTAATTCACGCTTGCTTGATTTTTCGTACCCTTGCTTCTTATTAAGTAAATGCCGGGGGAACACGCGACTAGAGTAAAGAAAAGGAAGCAAGTATTTATATTAATCAATCAAATTTTCATAATTCCTGCAGTAAAGCACGAAATAAAATTAAGCTGTCGGAAAAATAACTGATAAATTGCACTAACGATTTTTACCGCAAAAATCCCTCAAAAAATCTCTCAAAATCTATTTGAACACGGATAGATTGATTAAAGTCTTGGCGAAACACGTAAGAACAAAGATTTTCCGCAAAAACGCCTCAACTTGTAAGATTCTCTTGCACGTGTGTTGATAAACATTCTATAGTGCTAGCGCCAATAAATAAGCCTGAAAATAAGGGTAAAAATCTAAAGATAAATTGTATATCAACAGACTGATGCATGCATTGAGCCAGAGGATGTATGGTGTTACTTGGTTAAAATTGTAAATATATATGTAAAATACTTGAAAAGGATGGCGATGATGATGACATACGAAAACTTTTGCTCTTGAGGTAAAGAGAAAAGTGATGTAGCTTTATAGTGAAAAGAAGAAGGCGAGGAGAGAAATATAGAGATACAATTTGTATAAATTGTCGTTTTTTAAGACTGAGATAAAACTGATAATGAGGTATCAGGGAACAAAGATCCGGTAAATTTGGTTGGGCTGCCGGAACTAATAATGTATGGGTCTGAATCTTCGGCGTTGTCTGAATGAAAGTAGACGATTTATTTAGAGCAATCAGGTTGAATCCAACTTCCTTGAATTGGAATGCTAGCTGTTGTGATAGAATTGGGCGCGATTGAATAAAGATAGTTTTCGTATGCTTTGCCTTGCCATAGTCCAACTCCACCTGCTGCTCCTGCTGAACGACCTGTAGCACCCACGAGGAAACCGTATAAAGATGTAGTAAATGTGGTGCCGGCTTCGATAGAGAGGAATTGCCCTCCTGAGATGTATTGTAACGCATATAAACCTGTGATAGGATCGGCTACAAACATAACTGGCTCTGCTTGGGTAATATCGGTAATAAGGGTGTTGAGGTCACGATTTGAAGAATCCTTTCGGGAGACGTATCGAGCCTGTTCACCGTTATTATAAGTTGCCTTTACAACGCCAGTAGGTGCAACTATAAGAACTGTCGTTGCAATTGCCGTAGCTGTCTCAGTAATTGTCGTAGTCGTGACAGGTACGGTAGTAAGAGATGTGGCAGCAATGGTTACCATAGTACAGGTCGTGGTTGTAGCTGTAACAAAGTCTTTTCTCGTGATAGTCGACACGATTGTTGAGGTGACATGCACGTGCGATGTGGTCGTTGTCATTTGGGTAGTCACAAGTGTGGTAGGAACGATAACAGTACTTGTGACGGTAGAACGCGCTTAAGCATCGATTTGGCGACGATCACAAAACTGTACCCTAATAGTACCGTTTCATGTTTATAAGCTCTAGGCAACGCAGAATAAGATCAAGAAATGACGAAAGCGATTGTTGCTTTTTACTCAAAGCAAATTGGAAGATATGAATATAGTAGACAGGTCAATCGGGAGTTTGTAGAAAGATTATGGCCTAAAATGGATGAATTGCAGAAAGCGAAGGTCTTATGTTAATGTTTGGCGGAATGTCTTTTATGGTCAATAGCGAAAAAGCAAATCGATTAGGTTATCAACTAGATCAACTTGATATCATTTCTGCTTTAAGTATCGCTTTATCTAAATGATTATAGTGTTATTTTTCTATCGTATTCTTGAATTGGATTAATTTAGATACCGCATCTTATTTTAGCATAGATGTCCGATATAAAAGTAGTTTACTGTCTATCAATTCCCTTCTTTACTTCATATCTTATAAATATAGATAGAACAAACATAAACTCTTCAGCTTTTGTTTACCACCTTCAAGTATGCGATGAAGTTTCTGAACCCTTAAATTAGCCAGCGGACCTTTGCATCAAATTCAAGATCTGTAGGAGCTTTTTTTTATACTGCCTTGCCTCAGATTGCTAAAGAACCTTCGAAAGTGGATGATAGCAAGTGGAATACTAATGCGAGATGTTTGACACCTCATCTCGTCTTGCCACTTTTTCTGAATTACCACATGCCTTATACTCATTTTGTTCTGTAGATATACGCATCGTGCAGGCCATCTAGAAGATATATTGGATCGATGTAATAGTCCATGTACGCGTCAGCATTCACGAAAAGCCGGAACGCCACCAGCGAGAGGAAAGATAGGTCACCTTGCCAACTGAAATTCCGTGACTGTGGCTATAACCCCGCTTGCTGGCTGGCGGAAATCTTTGGCGATTGATCAATAGGGGCGAAGGGAGTTGTGTGGCAAGCAAAACTCTACATGCGTTGCGGAAGATCGTTCGTTAAATCTGGTAATTTGGTAACAGTATGTGATGTCAATACGTCATGGAGATTGGTAGCAAAAGTGAAGTCGTCTGAGATCCGTCGTCGACTGTAAGTCCGGAGAAGGCTTAGTACCTTATCTTAAGAGACATAGAGACACGGTGTCTGCGAGTATCAATTGGCAGGATTCTGTGGAGTAGGACCTGTCCGTACCATTCACGAAACCGAAACGACTCTACTAAACAAAGGCGCGACAACAATCGGTGAAACGAGCAAAAGAATTCTTTTGCCATCTTTCTGCTTTTGATGCTTCGTCCTGTAGGTTTTGTTTTCTTCGTACTGTGGTTGTGACTTGCGTCTAGCGAATGATGACGTGCTTCTTCTTTGAGCGCATGACCAGAATCAACCTTCAATAAATGCAGCACATGCTTATCAACAGACGAAGTGCAGGTAGAGGATGAATGTTCAAATTTTGCTCCAACTTGAGCGGGACATGTGAATAAAAAGCCTTTTTGAGTCGGAGCTTTTGCTCAAGCGCTATGTATCGTTTACGCAATTTCTGCTAATCAATTAAGATTGGGATCTACCAACGTAATGAGTAGACACTTCTTCCCTTGGCATAAGATCGCACAGACACAAACGTTGTGGTATTTGTTGAACAGCGAAATCTCGAGAGTCGCGCAACTCTGCTTTATCGAAACGCTCGAGATACTCTTAGCCCTCACAAAGAAAACTTCGAGGCGGAATTTTTGAGTCGGAAGGTCTTAACAAAGTCGCACAAGGTTTGTAAAAGTCGACAATTCTCCATCTTTAAGATGAATGACGGGGATCCTTAAGGAAGAGCAACTAAATTTGACGGTTGATGAATGTGTGCGAAGCTCATTTTCACTGATTTCATCAGTGAGGCGCTTCATGATCGCCCTTCCAAATCTACAATAGTGCCTCGACTTTCTCCACGCTTTCCTTTCCCTTTGTATGATCGTTATACATACGCCAACGGAACAAGGACTGATCTGTGGGGCCGAAGCACAATTCTTTCATGGCTTTCAAAAATTTGTCGCTCGGAATATTGTGTCCTGTAGTTTTCACTAGTCTAGATAAACTCCTCGGCATTGCAACGCATGAGATCCATATCATTGAAAGTTGATTCGAATCAAACGAGTGTGTGCAATTTCTGTCCGACAACCGGCCCTGAAGAACTCTTTGCAAGATAATGAAATTCGGCGTCAGAAAAAACAGAAGACCCAAGTAGGTGCTCGTTCGACAGCATTCCGAGCATGACTTGTAGGAAGCGACTATGCGTGATGAACGATCATTTACTTGTCATGCTACAGAAAACTCGTAAATGAAAGAATTATATTGATAAGCGTACCAAGACTGATTTGCATGAGTTCCACCATCGAATCTGATGAACGTGCATTTTTGATAATGCTAGACGTAAGCGCTTCAAATTGCATCTTAGGTGTTGATGGATTCACTTCTGCTTTGTCACTGGTGATACTGCATCATGCCAGATTTTCGTATAGACATTCAGCTCAAGACCAGTGAAGATTAGCATCATCAAACAAAATCATCTGCGTCCTGGTGAACTTCCACCTTTTTCATCGTACCTGACGTTTCCGGCGTGCATTGCCATCCAGAGCGAACATGGCTTCAGCATTCATATCTTTTTGACTCTCGCCTGCTGTCCAAGCCATGCTTCGACCTCAAAGTAAATCAATGTGGTCCATGGTTCTACAGGCAAAATTTACAGAGGCCACCAAATGACAGTGTATTTGCTGCTTTAGAAATGTTATCACATCCTTCAGGCCCCCAATCCTGACAAATCCAGACACTCACAAGTCATCTGGCGCTGCCTCAGTGTCTTACTATTCCAGACAAGATAAGCCTCAATTTTAATGCAGTTTGCTGTGCGAGCATGCCTCATACAACTTGTCAAAGTGATAGTCTTCTTCATAGTATTTGACGATATGGCTCATTGGAAGAGAAGCCAATAGATGTGCAATGTTAATCATTCGATTTGGCGAAAGCATCGAAAAATCTGTAAAGCTACTTTGATTGATCCTACTTCGCATCTTTGCGCATTGAAATATGACATTGCATTTCATGTCAATCGTGGAATGCGTCTTACTGTGTCACAGCTGCGTAACATAGATCGTAGCATTATATGGCCTAATTTATTACATTTCTGTCTTATCTTATTCTCAGTAATTTGAACGTCTGGAGCTAGAGCCCACCCCAGGTCACATGATCTAACCGCTGTCCACATTACTTCATTATCTCTAGAGTAAGAATAGATTGTTTTTATTTATTCAGATTCCTCATTGTCGTTCCATTAGACAGATCTAAAATTGAAGCATGCAGGGTAAGATTTGCCATTACATGCCATCGGCGTTTGGGCTTTCTCTTTACTGCGAAATGTTTGGACAAAACAGCATACTTGAACTCTCTTTGGCGTGAGATTTAGCGACATCTCTATTCGTGCGCGTTCAATATATTTAATGGTTTGGTCCGTCTCAGCATTCTGCCTCTTGCACGTCGGCATCCACCATTTCTGCGCAGAGATTATTTGTAGCATCATATAGTCTTCATCCTCTTCTTCTTGCTCACATGCAGGATCTTGATTTGTCAAGCAAGCTCTGGTCGCGCAATCAAAAATTTTCATCCTCTAATTTTCCGTCATTTCCTCAACGATCAGTCACTTCGTCTTCGTATTCTCGTAAAAGGTCAAAAGAATCCGTCTATTCACTTCTCAAAGTTACGACTAAAGCAAGATTTCTGGTCAACCTCGCTACCTCAAATGATTTTTGCACGTAGACGGTTCCTATTTAATGCTTGTATCACAACTTCTTGCAGCGCTACAAGTTTCGCCTGCCTATAACGACATAAGAGTGTAGTTGAAAAGTTTTGAATTGAACTGCGAAGCTTCTGCTTCTTTGGCGGCCTTTGTTGATGCAATCATCTTTTCTCGGAGATTGAACAAGCTTTGCCGAGACGTCTTACTTTGCAAACTTTTCTATACTGTGACAATATTTTCGAAGGAAATACGATCGCGATTAAATACATCGAGCTCATCGATGATAAGCTTTTGCAATTCAATTATCACCAGAAGCAACTCGAACGCAAGATATTTCAACTGCTTTTATGTATGACAGAGTTCATTATATTTTCTTTTGCTGATCTATGGAAGATTGTTTTCCAGAACAAGCAGGGAAGAAATACTTTCGGTTCGATAGACTCGATAAACATTGTCATCCGGGACGTATCTACCGTTTGATTACAACCCCTCAATGACACCACCTGTGCCTACGGCCCCTTAAAAGCATTAACAATCATGCTTCTCGGTATGCACCTTCAACGACAATCGATAAGCGTATATCGGACGTTGACTTAAGGACCAAAAAACGAGGACAGATGATTGATCAACCAGAAAATTATCTGAGTCTCAATCCCGAATTGCGCGGTGAGCCATCCGAAATGTGGGCGTATCGTGATGGGCCTCCCCGCTTTCCGATCGGAAGAAGAGAAGGGGTCGGACAGGCCGGACTAGAGAGACCAGGTATGAATGGACAAGTGGATCCGCACCACATGCACGGACGCGCACTGTCTGATCACGGCGCTTATGATCGACCGTTTTGGTTTCCCAAAAGACAAGAAATCTTACATTCGCGTGACAAATCGTATTTTGTGCCAAACAACAAAGAACGTATTTCTTCGCCAGCGTATCTCTCCTCATCAATAGGATCTGCCACACATTTATCCAACATTTATCCCAGGGCACGCACTTCAGCATTGGACTGTCCTACATATGCCAACAATACATCACTTCAATTTCCGAATCCTCTTGTAACGAGCAAGATCGACTCGGATACGTTTTACACAAACAAGCTTTCTCCTGTGTCTTATTCTTCCGTTCTGCGTGCACCTTCTCAGCGCATATCGCAATTTCAATCATCGACAAAACCGTATGGGATGGCATCAATTTCTTCGACTAGCATGGATTTTTTCGATCAATTGTGGTCTGTGATGATGAGAGTACGCAGGCGTATCGAAAGTCTTCCATTTAAAGCATCAGCAGCAGCACCCCGCCTCCTACCTTCAATTTGTGGAGGTGATATTGCAACTTTGACTTCGCACTTGCATCGTGAGATTGATGTTCTAGCCGAAAGCGATGTTTATTCGGCTGATCATTTCGCAGTGGATATACATTCATTTGTACGATCGATTCACTCAACGAGAACAAAGCATCCATGCTCGATCAAGCAGCTTTTGCAAGGCTTCTCTTCGAGAAAAATCGGTTTCCTCGTATTCTGATTCACATCGACAACGTCGAGGCACGTCTCCTACTCTGCCTGCGATGTGCCCAAGAGAGACTGTCTCATACCCACACGTAGCGCTTGGTAATACTGCGCCAATCTCAGGCGGACTTTGTGAGACATCTTCAGATACCCATCCTGCTACACAGCATCAAGGAAAGTACTTTCCCGAACACAAATTTAATCAAAGTCGATATAAACTTGATGAAAGAGGAATAGGAATCGCCAGGAGAGCTTCTATAGGATATGCCATGTCAATACATGACGGCCAATTCATTTCTCTCCCTTCTTCAGCCCAAAATGAAAAGCGAATCAAGGCATATGAGCATTCAGGTTCGCCAATTTTTTTCCTCGCTGATCAAAGAAAGGCTTTGCGACCGAAGCCGAGGAGGGTGCCCAAAAGATTTGATGAGGTAGAACAAAGCTGTTTAGGCTGTTCGTCAAAGGAGACGCCTGAATGGCGAAAAGGTCCCACCGGTCCGAGAACATCGTGTAATTGATGCGGATTGTTGTATGCTAAGCAATGTCGAAAACGCGAGACAGAATTCCCAACTCACGGAAAGCGTCACCGAGTATCTTGTACCAAAGGAAGGGATGAAATAAAGCCGGACGAACGTGAAAATGGTCTATCAGAACTGCAATTAGCCGTTCAAGGTGGTGAAAGTTAATGTAATTAGACGGTAAGAGGAATCCAGACCTCGTGTCTTCTCAGTGTTTACATGGTAATGCAAAATAGGATTCTGTTAGTAGGTCCAGGGCAAATAATACTCTAAATTTACGAGACTGAGTCAATGAACGGTCGCTTCATTTTTCACCTCTCTTGATTCGTCAAGGATAACTTCGATTTCAAATTCTTTGACAGGTTTTCATCGTCGCACAAATTCAACCTCTTTCCTCAGCTCTATAATGTGGCATCTTTACTGATATCTCTTGTATTTTGCTCTGATCGCATTTCGTATTCATGTTGTGTTTTTATCATCCAAAGCAATCTAGATTTTATTGTTTAGGCAGATTTGAATGTCAACTCTCTTCTCTTGAGAAAAAAGTCAAAAAAATTTATCCGATTACATTAACCATGAATTTTATTCAAGATTTGCACAACATCTGACCGAAAGAAATTTCCCATTCAATGATTTGTGCTGCAATGAATGTATTCTTGCGTGATTTACAGATGGCAAAAATCCGTCTATTGCAAATGGTGAGATACAAAATAGATGGAAACAGATGGAAGGAAGTCGCACTATCCCATATCGTTTAGATTGCTTTTGATTCTCTTAAAATTACTGTTATAGCTGTGGTTGTTGTTGTTGTGCTGAATACTGGATGAGCAAGTCAAACAGATTATGAAGAGGATCAATCCGATACGTATTGAAGGAACTGCATGTATCTCGCATTCCTTTTGACCGCAACTAACGATACTGTTGAGTGCGTACTGCTGCTCTTGTGACTTCCTGTGTTTCTGACGATAAATACTATACCTGACTTGTCTCTATTAATGTCTAGACTCTTTCCCGCATAACACGTGCCAATGCTAGAATGGCAGAAGCAAGAAAGATTTGAATCGTCGCAAGATTCTGGCACTATGCTTATCATGTCAGAGCTCGTTGAACATCGTTTGGAAAAATCTTGAAGGTATTATGGTCAAACCAGTACGACTTCACGAGGTTTTGCAGGTTGCATGTAAGTGCAGATAAGAAGCATCTTGGCTTAGTACCAAACAGTTTGCCACGCTTAAACGCGGCGCACAAGTGATACGATGTCCTCAAGGCTATAATATACTTCAACACGATAAGAGAAGCAAAAGTGTACTGAGCAAATTTATTTGATGTGTTTGTACAGTCGTGTTGAGAAGTACGAGCGAATCGAATCGTTGCTTAAACAGTTGTGGCTTGTCTGTCATCCAAGTCACTTCTGAGGTGATCAGCAAGTAATGTTTCCTCTTCTCCTTCTTTGCCTTCCAGTTCTTCACGTGTATCCATGAGATAAATCTGATGATCGATCTTAGTTTGGAGATAATTTGCTTGCCATTTCTCTTCGTATGTCCAAAGGGCGCGTAAACCGGCTGCGAACGTTTGACCTCTTTGCTTGGCGTGATACCCCACAGAAAAGAGCATAACCGGTGCAATGGCAAAATAGGCAAAAAGAATGCCAAAATTGAATGAATACGGCAAAGGGAATACAAGCAGAGCTTCTTTTGAACGAACGAAATAAGATACATTGAACCATGAAGGSARAAACTCCCAAATGATGAAAAGGCTTGCAAACTGGACGGAGATCATTGCTTTCATGGTTGCAATAAAGGTTGGCAATGCACATTTTGGCTCTTCTTCGGAAAAACGTAGTGCGATTGAATCCAGCAAGATTGGTACACGTCCAACATTGTCAAAAGGATGATCGGGGTGTWTGARTGACATACAATGTTTTGCCATTTCTTTTGATTCACGAATYGCTTGTTTCTTTTGCTCATCCGAAACTTTACTTAARCCTTCGTTTGCAATATCGAATCGATAAGCTAAGGTCATCAAAAAAGCAGGCAAACTCATGTGCAAAGGCCAAATTGACGAGTAAAGTAAGCAGATCATTTGACCGATAATCAGATCGCGATTGTCCAAATCTTTTTCCCTTTCTTTAGCTTTTTCAGGAGATTTTATTGACGAAGACGTTATATTGTCGACAGAGTTTACGATGGCAATCACAATTGCAACGAATGAGATAGTAGCGATGAAGATCATCACAAGATACCTGACGTGAGATCGTAAAGACACGTTGTGTCCAAATGTCGCGGGTAAGATCAAACTTCGAGAGTACACAAATGCACTTACGAACGCGGTCACAATAACGATCAAGATCGAATCCGTAGAATGTGCGAAAAAATAAGCAATAGCGGCAGGAATGATGATGTTAAGCAAAACGAAAAAGATATTCATAGGATTGCGTGTTGTACTGTCTCTTGTGATCGTCACGTTTGCCGGGCTCTTTTGTTTTGTCTTTTTGTCCARTTTTGCGTCCAATTTACGTCCAACACGTTGAATCGGCAGAATAAGAGGAGCAAACAAGTCCGATAAAGAAAAGGAAAGGACATAAGCAAAAAAGATGAAGGGAATATAAAGACGGAAAGCGGAAAAGATGGGCCATTTGGCTTCATCCTTAACAGGAATGAAGGCGATCAAAAGTAAGATACTTGGCGAAAAACACCAGAAAACAATTGAGAACAGTTCCAATCTTGACATCCTTTTTTCCCCAGTAAAACCTTTCTTGGGAGGTTTTTGGGCATCGTAGACCTGTAAWGCACGCCAAACTTTCAAACTTTTACGAGCAGCAAATGGCATGTACATTGTCATACAGAGACCAAGCACTGTCGGTAAAGCTTGGAGAAACCTTTGTTTCTCTTTGCTGATAAACATTTCTCGGGTAATTGATACCGTCATTTTGTTGATTATCAGGAAAAAGGAGGGTAAGAAAAGGTGATGAGATTTGTAAAATGTCAAGGAAAGGTGACAGCCAGTTCACAAATCGATGTAAAGGTACCTTGCACCATTGGCACGGTTTTATGCCAAGAGGGTCGACGGGTTAAAGTGCAAAATTACATACTGGTACGTCTGATATTAATTCTGCGCGTGTTTTGGAAACCCCCGTTTTCGTTGCGGATAACATGGCGCAAAGTGGAGCTCTAACCTCTCAACTACGAGGAATTCAGGTCCGTCTGCAGCAGGCATTCTAAGATACGTGTGAAATATTGACGCAAAATCACATGGTTCTCATTCTCATTAGCGCAGAGCCTGATCACGCCCGTCAGCCAGGATAGTTTGGCTTTTTCGCTACTGTACATGAATACATGCTTCTATGCAAGACACAGCTGCTTCGCACGGACGATCTTCTCGTCCTTTTGGTACAATTCCGATGTCTTGTAAATCATCTTCTAATCTAAAATTTGTTGTTTTTCCTTTTACAACAATTTCGAGACGTAAACCCAACACAACAGTTTCCGAACAAGATACTCTTGTGAACGTGAAAGTAAAGTTTGATGACGGACACGTTGGCATGGACGAGAATTGTATTGGAATTGTACCTTTCTTCGATAGGATCACGGTCATGAACAATCGTCATGCGTCGATGATCTATTCCGAAGTACTGTAGTATCTTTGGTTCGAAGGTTCGAAAAGCACTTATCAATAATTCCCTACCACAAACTTGACCTCTCTTTCAACTAATCGATGTGAGAGAACTTTCGTAAAATTTGCGCGCCCCTTAAAATACAGCCAAAGTTGAACTATTTTGTGACCATTTTTCGAGTTTTGCAATCGATACAACGCTTCAGAACGATTGTCTCCGTGCAATCCTTAGAGAACTTGTGTCCTCAAAGAATAGAAGAGTACCGCCTAGGATCCAACAAAAGCTGCTCACCTTCATTCTTCTTAGAGAATATGTCTAGTAGGTGCCTGCTTACTGCGCACTCCGCAAATTAGCTCTTATCGAAGCATTTAAGGAAATCTAGAATGCTTCTCTTGTTACTGCAATGCCAATTTTTTTWAGTAAGAGGCAGATSGTTGACGAGAGAAGAGCGCTGACGCAGCCCAGGKACCATATGCACAATTTGTGTGGATGACGAATTTTAGCGTGTTGCAGCGAGCAGGTTCATACTCGATTTTGATGTGCGCATACAATTTCCTCATTCCCAGCCATCATCTAAGCACGCTAGAGAGTGATAGTACATCGTCTTGATTGAACTCGATATGGATTTTTCAGTCTCATCGGAGAACCAAATTGCTCCTATCCATTACCCGCTGTCTATGGCAAGCTGGCCCAATTCAAGGTCGATAGAGGTGTACATATCGACAGGAGAAAGAATCTGCATTTTACCGATCGCATCCTTAGAAGCCAGTGCAGACCTCAATTGGCCCTTCATTTTCTACTGCATTTCCACATGTACGAGTCTGGAGCCTGAAGCGTTTGGATCAATCACGCTTGTTGCAAGCGAAAGTTGCACTGCAGTGGACATGAAYTCTGTACCGACTCCCGGTAAATATGTSTTGACTTTTAACGGTGAGAAAAAAAWCATTGCTGTCTGCCCTATTTGATAAGTCATTCTGACTTCAAGACCACTTCCAGACTCCCYTTCGCTYGAAATGCCACAAGAGATTTTTCGGAGAGGCCCAATAGGGAAAAGAAGAGGAAGACCCGCGGCATCATCTCCTGCAACATCGACTCAAAGCGATTCTAAGAGATCGTCAACAAATCAGGTTAGTCTCTACGAAGRATCTTCTCTACTTCTTATGCGCTAAAYACACTCTCTCATGTCCAGAACAAGTTTCGATGGGATCTTGTCGCGCGGGATTCAATCTGTCTGATTACTGACGAACCGTATTGGGATTGTACCGCTTCTCATATCGTACCTTTCAGYCGGCCAGACGTGAGTGYAGCGCGAAGGAAACGTTGTAAAGCCCGGCTGACTTTTTCACATATGCACAACATCTTAACCTCGCAGATATATGAAGAACTTTTGGGATACACTGGAGAGTGGCTCTTCCATCCTTGGATGGGCCTTCTACTGGAAGATAAAATCTCGCATGCTTTTGATCGATTCGAACTGTCAATATGGCCAAGGCACTGTGCATCTCGATACGTACATGAAGGGTGTAATAATGCTCTTCACACGTCAGATGCCGTCCAATGGACTGTTCACGTATTTCATGATCGATCTGGGAGATTACGCGCGTACCACGGAAAGACCTTTGGAAGTGAGAGATTCCGTCTGCCGCCAGTCTCGTGGCCGCGTGACGATTTTTTGATWTGGCATCATCAACAGTGTGTYATGATGCATTATAGGGGCTTTTCACATGCCGTACATGCTGCAAGACCATGAGGAGTAGGTCAAAGGTAGTGAATTAGCGGAGTATCAGTTATTCCTGCCTGAGCCCAATTTATACAATCTTTCTGTTCTCATGACACATAGGCTACCGAAATCGGAAGATTGGATCGGCTGCACGAAGAAACAGGTAGAGCATGCCTGTGTTTGTAGAAAGTGTCTTTMTTGTGGAGATCGATTCGATTCGCCAAGATTTCGAAGAACTCCAATATTGCTAGTTTGGCCATCCTGATGCTGTTCAAATCGGATCGTTACGATCCGAGTTAAAATTGTGCGAAAATTTTGCCATTATCTTGAAAAAGTAAGCAGGCTACACGTAAATATGAAAAAGGAGCTCTKYGTCGACAAAACCACGTATCAATACAGGTAATGTATGTTATCGTCCTCGACATAAYATAGCAATTTTGCACCTAAATCTGCACGCTCTCTCTTCTGCGTGAACGTCATGTGGCTACGTAATTACATTAAAGAGCAAGAACATGAAGCATTTACTTCTTGAAAGCATCACGAATTGCTAAATCGAAGAAGGTAGGTAACACAATTCTTTCTCGCGTAGATCAGTGACGTATTTTGATACGAACAAAGAGGGAAGGGGTGTTGCGAGGATAAGTCTGATCATAYCTGGATGTGCCGCGAGTAGCAAGCGAGTCTGTGCACTCTGCCTGCGTTTATACTACACCGTGATCGTTCTCGAAGCCCTCAAATTTTTTTTTAAACTTTATCCAAAATTTCACTGATTGTTTTCTTCTCCTCATAGCTACAAGATGGCAAAGGCCAGAAATCGTATGAAAAAGTGCGCGTGGTTGATGATCTCGCCCCGTYGTATTGGCCTCACCTTRAATTGGACTAAATTATGTAACATCCGCGCGGAGGTTTTGATCTCAAAGTTGGTGGACGGAAAGGTAAGCATTAGTGCTTCCATCAAATCGATGCGATGGATTCAATGACCCAAGCGTGCATCACAATGAATCTGCGAAATCTTGTCGTCAAAAGAGCTTATCAGGATCAATGTCCAACTTGGACAACGGGCAAGTCCGCTTAATGCCTCCATTTTAGCGACTATGCTGGCCATCCGTTCTGCGAAGCGGTATTTATCATCACGTTTGTCGAAGTGAATGAGATGCGAGAAGCGGTRAAATCCTCAAGGCAAGGAGCTACCGTATCGAAATACAGCAAGTATGCTTTCGAGAGCAAAGCCGCATGATTGCCATCGGTCGCTGCGCCTATGACTCGCTGCAGCAAAATCGTTTGCGCATTTCGGTCAAAGCCCAGGCAGCGAATAGATTATTCTGTCACACAATAGAAACCATTACGTAATGTTATCGCTCAGTAGAGCGTGGTCTCGCGTATGGCTGGGGCATGGACAATCTCGGGAAACCCATTCTTTCGTATCTGAAGGGTTGGTAACTGTAGGTACCGTATCTTTAGATACCAAAGTAATTTTCCTTGTTTTGCAAGTACTAAACCATCCCTTATGAGAGCAAGGAAAACCCAACTAGCTTCAGGCATTGCCTCTATTGCGCTCACTGAAGATAATTTCAGATTTGGCACTTGACGTGCTTTTCGAAAGCTAAGAAAAAAAATCGTAATATTGTTTGTACTCTATGTCCGAACAAACGACATCTAGAGTCAAAGATGGGTCAAATTCTAAATATCTCAAACGATGCTGCTTTGCGAATCAACTCTTCTACAAAGGATCGCGTGTTCTACGTTGCGAAGCGTGGTCGTCTTCCATGATCTGATCCATTGAAGTCAAAATCCTCTCTTGACCTGTGAAGCCGATTTTGTTTATGCTGAATGGATGACGTAAGCATTATGAGCCTTGCGCCGGTACCCTGTATTCTTGAATAGTAAGCGCGGGATAATGAATCTGCTATCTCTTACGTTATAGGCGCACGTGATCACTTATCTGACGAGGTACTTAACAGCCGATCGTATAAGTATTGTTGCGGTAAAAGATGAATAACAAAGGTTTCTCTTACTTGCGCAATCTTTTGAAACATCATTTTCGATGCGTAGCTGGTTGATACAACGACTGGAAACGGCTGTTGGGGAAATCTCGCCACTTGCAAGGCTACTGCCGTTCCCCAACGAATGGGCTTGAGTGACTTGAGATAAGGTAAACAAAGCATTTCTTTCCTTCTTGTCATGCTCTAGCATCGTGAGCCTATTACAGCGGCGGGCGTCTCCAGCGTGTCTGTCGTCCTCCTCTCGATTTCTTCTCTTTAAGCCGTCTCATGGCATACTTGTAGCATTCGRCATGCCATAAATGTGAATGCTCCCTCTCTGCCTTRTTCGGGGCTGGAAGGACGARSTTGGATTTTTTCTCTTCTTGTCATAAATTACAAAAAGTAGTGTCGTCGTCMAAAGCATTTTTGAAGGAATCAAACAGTAAGACGAGTAAATTGAATTTGCATTTCATAAAATTGATGCGTTGGCTAAAATCTCAGAGATCTGCTTGGCTCTAAGTTGGATTGAAATATTTTGTCAAGAATCTGTGAGTGCATATKACAGTTATGCAAAGTTARACYCATCTGATGAGTCTTCCATTTTTCTCGCTGARTAGACCTGTAACTGTGGAATCCAATCAATATCAGATCAACGCTAAAATAGGAGATCAACATGTGGTAGCCGTCCTTTACGTCAACAAGAAATAAAGAGCACAAAGAATAGAATAACATGAAAGATGACGAATGACCTAGAGAAAAGGGGGATATTATTAATATAAAGATAAGTTTTTGTTTTGGATTTTTAGTCTGGCAGAAGCATTTTTCATTTGATCGAATTTCCACGTTCTTGTCGCAATTGAGTGGTTCTAGCTTTAAATGTTTTAATGCTTACAGATTACGTTTGCCATTCATCCATTCCGCAAACGTGTAAGCCTTGATGATTATTTTGACGTGCGCTCATGGCAGTGATTGCAATGATTTTTGGTCGGATGGGCAAGTCGAATCCTCGCATAGCAATGCAAGCATCAAAGCCATCCATCAAAGGTAAAGATGTGTCTAACAAGACGATCGTTGGCTTGTAAGATTTAAACTTTCCTACAGCTTCCATCCCACCTTTTACTTCCGTGACTGGGACGTTCAATTTGCGCAAGACAGTCGTAAGCAAACGCATGTTAATCGGATTATCTTCAACGGCGAGAATGGAGAAATTTGATAAAATTTTAAAGGCTCTTGTGAGAGCAGAAGATTTGCGATCTAGCTTCGTCTAAATAATAGTTTTTGTAGGCGTATATGCCGTTGTATCAGCACTTGGCGGTGAAAGTGTCGAGAAAGGCGAAAAATCTTCCCTAACAATAGACTCTTGACTTTGATCTGCTTTCGCGATTGGGATTGATCGCTCAGAAATAATCTTTTTCGTTTTGTTCTGCTGATTGATGAGCCGCTATATACACTATCGGTCTATTGGATCCGGAAAGTTGCGCAAGCTCATTCGCTTTGTTTCTAATGATACCTGTACCCATTGCGGCCATCAATATTGGATTCAAAATCTTCTAAGTAGACGGACCAAAAGGCGGAATAAGCAAAATGTGTGGTCCACTTCTTACAAGCATCATCGATTCAGGTCCTAGCCCTGTAGTGCTGTTGATAAATCTTCAATAACAGGCGAAAGTGTTCCTGTATTCAAACAACCCGGTATGCACGTTTATGCTGGCTCAAGAAATTTAGTAAGTCCTTTATTTGTTCAAATGACATAATTGGTGCATAAAAATTCACTTTCCAGCATTTCACAAGCAATCTCTAAAGCATTTTCTAATTGTTCAACATTTCAAGATTTATCAGATCGTGTAGCTAGAATTTCATTGCTACTAGCTGCAATTTCTGCATCTACAGCATTCCTTATCTGGACTCTTGTTGAACGTTTTGTACGTCAAAATAATTCTGAAGCTTCTGCAGCCACAATTGGCCTAAGCTATGGAATTGCATACCTTGTGAGAAAGCAGATCTGTTTTCCTTAATTACCAGAGGGAGGGCAAATCAATCTACACTTCACTTTAACGTGTACAGTGAAGTAAGCTTTTCTTCATAGACGTTAGTGTTCCAGATTCTGTAGGTTTGATAAAGATATTATAGGCAAACACGAAACAACACACATGATTTGTGCTGGCACTAGTTTACTGCTGTTCAGAAATGCTCTCCTATAGGTGTATCAGGCCGTATACTGAGCCAAAGATTGTCATTAATTAATCAAAGCTCCGCTGAATGGTCAGCTACCACGGTTGAGGACATCTTCAGGTACACGATCTGCTGGCAAATCTGACTTTGAAACGGGCTCAGGTAGAAAACACCGCAACTTTGAAACAAATGCGAGAAAACGGCTACTCTTTCATTGTCAGCAATGCGCATTGTAGAGGTCTCCGCTCTTTTTTCTTCAAACAGCCGAGGATTCTTCAGCAGAAAAAGTTAGGAAGAAGTAGAGGCAATCAGTTCAGGGTCAAAAAGGCAAAGCATGAAGAACTTCACCAGCAAATGCGACGAAGGTGACCATAAAACGCACTCAGATCACATCAACTTTGATTGTGCTCCCCCAAAAGAGCCTATCTGCGATCTTTAAAATTCTTATTGGTAGGGTATTCTCCGCGTTGCAAGACTTTCGCGAGCTTCCGTTGGGAAAAACTTTATTTGGTCAGCACGTTAAATCATCTGCGAAGCGGATTCAATTTTCTTTGTGGCTTTTAGATGTGCCTGCAATCGCATTGCGCTAAAGTTGTGTCGTATCTCACAAAGGATGAATGTGACGATGACGAAAAAAGCAGGTTACATTCATTGGACGCAAGTCAGAATTACAAGCGGACGACGTTGCAAAGTCAAGGAGCAAAGAGGAAGCGAACAACCTGTTTTTGCTCGATTGAATCTTTGTGATCGCGCTCGTTTGTTTGAGGTATTTGCTGTTGTATTCTTGAAGTCAGATTGTTTGATTAGAAGGTGCCACTATCGATCATTCTCAAACCAATCCACCTTCCTTCACACAGCCATAACAATGATGACCATTTCGGAGGAAGAGGGTTCGACTGGAAAAATAGTGAATGTTTATTTGCTCACTTTTCTGCTTCTGTGCAAGGAAGCCCGTCAAGAAGGTACGGCAAATCCAAACACCCTGCTTCTACTGTTGATCGCTTGCTTTGACAGCTTCTTGAACCAGTAGGAAAAGTTTCGATAGATAATGGAGTACGCAGCTCATGCGCGCAAGCGCATTGTTCGAAATGGCATAGAAGCTGTCTGTATGCAAGGAAATAAGTTTTAAGTGTTTGCGATAAAGTCAGAGACGCAAGAAAGCCTTTTTTTGAACACATCTTATTTTTATTTTTTGACATAAAAATTTTGGCCAAACTTTTATCCAGGCAGCCAGCCCTCCTACACACATAAATACCTCGCAGGGGCAATGTGATAAGATAAGCAATCAGCGCGAGCAAAATGCATAGACAAGTCGTTATGAACGATGTAGGCAATCGATTCTTTTTGGACAATCGGATATTCTATTTGATTGTGTGCCTCGGATTTTTTTCCTAATAAATGAAAATTTGGCCTCAGCTTCGTAAGCTTTTCACTTTTGGGGTCTGCACTTTCAGTCCAACTTATGTCTATTAAATTCCCACTGTCAGAAATTCAATGGAGGGAGAAATGAAAATCGTTGCTACGACGAAGCTTGTAAATTCTACAATTTCCGCCAATTTTTTTTTTTGCTTTTGAATCAGACTAGATTGCAACAATGTGTACAACCTCGGTAGCCATTAAATAATAGTAAGATTATCAAACTACCGTGTGAAGCCACATTGAGGAGCCTTTCGAATGAACATCTAATCCAGTACAAGATCTTGATAAATTCAAGTAATTTGAAGGCCAAAAGAAGGCAAAAGTTGCAATAGCCAACGCTAGAGGAGTGGCATCCAATATGAAGAATGCTATTTCGCTTTTCGCAAGAATTCCGTTCGGCCGTGTAGGAAGTTCGATACACCGATAAATCGATCGAAGCTGCATTTTACAGGACACGAGAGAAATAGAGAATTAGCGCCAAACATAAGAACTGCACATGTATTGCCTTTTTATACTTTGTGCACATACCAGAATGCAAAATGATCCGAAGAGGAGCATATGATATGTCCGCATACATGCTCTCTGAAGATGATCGTCAGACCGTACAGCCCATCGGGAAATGCTGCGGATAATAATAAGTGTGAAGATAAAGTACGATAACGATTGAGCCGCTATACCAAGAATCAGAACGATTCTTCCTATCGAAGCCACGCTATGGAAGATTTGCATTATACCGCCAATGGTCTAAATGGCGAAAAAAAAAATTCAGTTCAATAAAATGTAAAAATACGCAGTCAAGACTGTTACATACCTGTGCTAAAAAAGTTAAAATATCGCTCAAAACAAAAATTGTCTTGAAAACCCTGTTTGGTAGAATTGTCAAACTTCCTTTTGATTCAACTCGATCGTCACGGATTAAATTATAGGTCATTCTTGCAAAAACGATGTAATCTGGCAAATGAAAGATTTGTTGGCGTCTATAAGTGAGACACAACGTAGTTTCTAATCAGCTTAGGGGAAACCGATACTCACAGAATGCTAGATAAGCAACTKGCGCAATTGTGACAAAAAGATCGCCGGAGAAATAATACCCGAAAGTAGGATGTTCCGCAAATTTGACGCGATTGAGATACCCAACCGCTTGCACTATAAAATCCAGGAAGAAAGGCAATCAGCATCGCTTCTAYGTTCTCAAAGACCTTTAATTCAATTGACCRCCTACCTATGCACCCGACTGGCAAACAGAAGGCCCACCAATCCCGCTTCTTGAGAATGTGATATACATAAATGACACAAAGCAGAATRAAAATTGCGCAAAAAATGTCGTGTGGGGTTGCACTTGGCTTATATGCTGTTGTGAATGATAATGTATTTATCAGTATKTTTGTWTTCTCTCTATATACTTCGTTGTCGTCACATACGGATGAAGGTGGCGAGAATATCATCGCTTGAATTATCGTCCATAGTCGGTGTTTTCCTTCTAGCTAAATAGAAATGGTTTATGAATGTAACGTAGCGAACTAGTGATCGTAAGGATATGAATTTTTTCGCTCTTAAATAAAATTCAAATAGATTAACTCCTTTTTATATCAGAAAAATGTCGGGTAAAGTGAAATTGCTTTATGAAATATAGCGGAACGGAACCGAGAAGCGAATTTCCGCGTTATAGACGCGACTCATCGACTACCAAGTGTCTTTAAAGAAAGAATTGAAATTTTTACACCCAGTATAGGGAAATTCCGTAATTCCGTCCGGCTATCTTTTAGGC
>BCJU01000006.1:59802-324031 GCA_001600355.1 Meira nashicola
TTTGTTGGATCAAACCCTACATCTCTCATCTCGTTGATACTAGGGCAGATGAAGTATACGACAACTTGCTACCATCGGAAAATAACTTTTACAAATTGTGAATCCGTTCCAAAATCATATTTCGTGGCACTCAACCATACCATCAACGCATTATCTGGAATGAGAACGATTCTCAAAGCTTTGCGATGAAAGATGCCGTTGACCGGATCGAGAAGTCTACCGGACGCCATCGATCTCCCTATGCAAAACAATCTTGCATCGCATGCAGAAAGCGGAAAGTGCGATGTGTTTGGCCGCAGGATCTCAACGCTGTAGGCGACAATTTATCTACGCAAGAGATTCGCTGTCGAAGATGTAGCGTGAAGTCTATTGATTGCACCTTTGAGCATAAATCAACCTCAAGAGCTGCAGGCACCTCTAGCAGAATGTCGTCCAAAGTAAGTGGTAATACCAGTCTTCAGTACACGCACCATTCTGACGGCGGCCAAGAAACAACAGATCGAATGCGATGTGTTATCGAAGAGACGTCCTTTTTCAATGTAAGGCTAAACAAAGGTACCAGTGATACAGCTCGTGCCTCGGACCAGATGATATCGACGAACCGCGTGGATGAGTGTATGCTTGGCAAACCGTTTTGGCGTTTAAAGCAGTTGACGAAATTACTCATATCCGATCTACCACAGCTGGCCCACCGAGCAGAGGTTGGGGATGATTGCCGAAGCAAACATAATTCTGCATTCAGAATAAACCAATTGAACTCCACTTTCATTGCGTGGAATCCTTTTCTCTGCACATCTGGCCCAACAACAGCTTCTTCTCTCTTAAACCGAGTTGTCCAACATATCACTTCGACGCGCTATCACGCTGCCGACTGGATTCAAGACTTGATGCAGCTTACATTGACACGTCGTGGCTCTTTGCAAGACGCACAAGCTCTACTGTTAATCGCCTTGTACGAGCCAATCGATTTCAATTTTGGGAATRTKGAACGACATGATGATAAATCACCTCTTTCATTTGATTTACTCAACATCTGCAATGACATTATGAAAAACAATGGGGTAAAAGATCTCAATGGATCTTGCAATGAAAATATAACATGGCTATCTTTGTTTGTCGCCAAAACTGTGGTAGGCATGAGCTGTAGCGCCGGTATCCAAGAGCTATCTCCGATGTGCTCTCCTAGCGACAACGACTTGAAAAAATTTTCAGATTCCATCGACATGTACAATGATTTCGAAACGAACACAGCTGCAAAAATTCTCGTGGGAAGAGCAAAGATCTGTAAATTAATTCATGAAACAAGGATAAAACTACTAAACTTAGAGTACTCAAACGAAAAAATWYTCCCGGAAGCACATCGCATTCTATGTAATGCTTCTCGAGACTTAAGAGTTCTGAGACATTTTGAAGGTATTCATGTCTATCAGAACGTGCAAGAATGGGCAAGAATCGAARGAGACGGGCTATTCTCATCGCTTATTCCATTCTGCCAATGGGAGATCTCCAAAMAATTTTACAAGATCAACCCTTCAGCATTGAATATTCTCAGCCTCTTAAAAAGATTGTCAAATACCGAGAGAGAAAGATTCCTGGCAATAAGTCGCATTGTTGAACACCATTCTACTTTCGGTCGCATATGCAACAACATCGCATCGATGCTGAAATCTGAAGCTGCAGAAGTGTGTCATTCCCCGTTGCTATTCAATGTAGGATGGACGATCGCTTCCWTGGAAGGTTATGTCGAAACAACAGCTGCTCAGATACGAAACGGCAATCTACCTGTGTGCGACGAACTCCTTGGATCTATTGCTGCTATGAAAGTATGCTCGYTGCTGTTCGCAAGAGTCGAATTGATCAGTCCCTTTTATCTTTTCACGGCCGAASTAACTAAGACGCTTGCGACCATAACAGAGAAAGTGAGTAAGCAGCAAGAAGAGCAGAAGTAGATGTACAGATATGCTAATCAAAGCAATAAACGCTCATCTAATGACAGATGGTAAACTTCCTTCAGAACGAAGAACAGGTGAGGTTGTCACGCAAATCTTCACCGCAATCTTTGATTGGAAACCATGGTAACGATGTGGATCTGGCGCAGGAACATATGGAGAGTTTTGAGGATTTTCTGAATAGCGCCTTCCCGGAATGCAACTTTCATAAAGATCTCTGTACTGAGCTTTGGGTTGACGAGAATAGTACTTTTCTTTAAATGTCAAGAAAGAATACAGATTTGCGCTACCGTTGTTGCCTGTTCTTCCGGGCGAGGAAGTATCGAGGATGCAGATGTCGAAGTCTCATGCTAAAAAACAAAAAATCTTATAAAATGATTAGACTAAAACGATCTACATATATACCATTTTATATACGTCAGCCCGGATGGATCGTCGATGACTTTCTTGATGGCTACTTTCCGACATCGGAACTCATCATACCGTCTCTAAGACATATTCAGGGGATAAAGTGGAGATTGAAATGTATTACTACAGAATTTTCGGACTTTTTGGATACTACAACACTGAACTCACTAACTTGCATATTTACCTTTACAGCTAAGCATTCAACATTTTGACCGACGTTTTTTTGCAAGAAATCTATTATCATTCTTATGCAAATGAATTACGAATCACGCAATTGGATCTCCTCAAAACTTCGCAAAATTCGTTGCAAATCCAAAATAGTCTGAAATGGGCGGTATGAGATACAATTTTCCTCCAGCAGCAGATGGTTTACTTATTTTCATCTTATTTTAGTCTTTGGCAGAAGCGTATGAAGCCTTTTACATGTTACACTTCTGTGTCTGCGTCAATGAACCATAATTTTTGGCGCACAACTTAACTTTAACAAAATTTCAGGCTCAATGAGTAGTGTAACAGCCTACCTCAAGATTTAGAGACTTTGCTCGCTAAACTTTGCCGCTTTCGACGGTGTTTGCTTCCTTTTCCGCTCAAACAATGTGTTTCCATATGGTAAATGATACTCAGTTTTGATGGCTTGCTAGTACCCGATGGCTTGCTAGTACCCGCATCTTCATCCTATTTCTATATCTAGTGCTTTCCCCACATTGCCCTAGAATGGACATTTACTTAGTCTTATGCTGAGTGATATTGATAATATTGTAATCTGCCTTTCCCCTTGATACAGGATTGAGGATGAAGGAGAGCGCGCTATTTCTCGCCCAATTAAATCTTTGTGATCGCGCACGTTGGTTTGCACTTTGTTTTGCCTTATTTTTTGTTGTTCACACATTTGTTGACTGCTTGAAGTGTGCCGGGATAAGTCATTCGTGGACGCACATGCACCTTCGAACGACCAAAAATTCTAATACAGCCAAGTCAATGATTACTGTTTCAAAAAAAATCAAAAATCAAAGAGATTCTTTTAAGATGAAGTATGATAGGCAAATTTACTGCAACAGACATGAAAGGTCTACACGTACATATGCTCCGCATATCCGAGCAATAACGCAGTTTCTGATCGCTGTTGACTGAAAGGAAAAAACAGACCGGTATAAAAAACATATTCTTATGTTTGTCTTTTCAAGCAGGCACAGGAACAGCTTATGTTTGCTTTCTTTAGTCTTTTGTCAGTATCCTACTCTTACATTTGTAGCAAAATTAAATTGGCTAATATGCTCAGATCATCAAATGTCATCGCCATCTTCACCCAAGTATACTTCTCTATGCTTCTCTTTAGCTAGAGAACAGGAGTATCTTCTTTGATAAGGAAGATTTACCAACTTTATAGATTCGAGACTTCAATGGAGAATGTGACCGTGATCACGACCAAAAATCTATTGCGAGATTGCATGAATTTTTTAAACTTTTTTATTCCAATGTATTGATCTATATATTCACATGCCGCAGTGTTCGCTACATTTAATGCATGGATCTCCTTCCGTTCAATATATTGATATATCCGCTTCGCTTGGTTAATAAAGAAGGTGAATAAAATAGACTTAATTAAAAGGAATGAGAAATACTCTACATCTGATCTAAAATGCCTTCATGTTCAGCAGTTCCGTAAGAAGGGGGTTTTTGACCACCTTTTTGAGGTGCACTCCCACCAACGCGATCAATTTCAGAATAAGCAGGTGGTGCATGACTATCTTTATGGGATGTTTCTCCAAATTGAGGTGATTGATTATACAAATTCCCTTTAGGAAAAGTTTTTCCATCGTTATTTTTAAATTGATCTGAAGTATCAATTGTACGTTGACCGCCTCCACTGCTTCCACGAGCTCGGGCGTTTAAGATTTGAAATTCTTTGCCTTCTTGAACCAAAGGCATTGCACTAGCAACGGTTGCAGCCAAAAAGATTGAGGTAAGAATTGCGGAAGTTCTCATTTTCATAAAGAGTAATTGAAGAAAAAAAAAAGAGATGAAGAAGTTGAAATAGCTGATGTGATTATTGACCGGCAATAAAGAGAATGAATGATGTTGGGTGATGATGGGATCGAATGGGAAAATAAGGCCTTTTTAAGTCTGTTCTTTAAATTTCTACCATTATTTCATGTTTATCGTTTGTAGTAGAACCTTCATTCTATTACACTATGGGGAGCAGAACACAAACATTTAAGCCGGAAATCAGTGCTTAATTGCTAGACATATGCACGCCTTATCGGCTTGCGCTAGAGTGAATTTTCATGGCGTCAAAATACGCCTTATTAAATAGCTCGAATGAAAAGATCAGCGCGCCGAGTTGCGCCGCATGTACATTCGGATAACGTATGCATGTGGGCCCTTAGTGTCTACACGCTAAAGCCGGTCGGAAGACGTAACTCGATTCCACGGCGTAAAGGAAGCAATAGCGGAGAAAACTTGCTCGTATGCAGTTGGCGTTATCGGCTGACAATTCATAATGATACTAATGCATGCTTGGGTCGCCCTCAAAAACACTGAGGTCGGAAGTTCGGGCTCTTTTACCCCCTTAGCACAATAAGAAGTATTAGTCGAATCTGAATTTCAGGAGACAGATAGCCAAAAATTTGTCTGGCGCCTTTTGCAGTTAATCGTTCTGATCTACTGATCCCTGAAATTACACATCGTGAGAAAGTACAATAAAATTCAAGAACATAATTCTCCTTTCTCAACAAAAGACTAGAAAGTGTCATACTTGATTTAAGCATTAAAGCTCCGAGCGTCTTGCTGTCAAGCTTTCCACCAAAACCATCGAAAAAAGGTGGCTACACCAACTTCGCCTGCCGTATTTAACATATCGCCTACAAACTTAGATTGACTTCTCACGAGGACATGCTCTCTCATCCCACCTATTCGCAAGGTCTATTCACTAGCTTTATAGCTGCAAAGTATGAGGAAAATTTGCTTTCCAGAGCATTTGTGCCATTTGCTAACCTGAAGGTGGTCCCAATTGCTTGATTCTCTTTTGTCCTTGCTCGGCCCTTTTGTGATCCTCCTTTTGCTACAACAGGGGGTACTGTCATGTTCACTTCCTGATCCTCAGATAAAGACGGCTAACGTGTCTATCTTTGAAGCAAAAAGAGTCTGAATTTTCGCAAGATGAAATAAGAGTGTGCGCTAAAAATAGCAATTATATCTTAATGTCTTTGTTTAGTTGAAAGCTTGGCATCGTTGGTTTGTCTGTAACATACTTCGTGTAATAGCAGCATAGCGCTTTCCATCAACTTCTTCTTCTTCAATTTCATCCATTCAGCGTGACTTCGAGTATGATCAGCATGACGACCTAAGTCGATCAAAATGCCGATGACAAGCTTCTGCTCGTCTGCCACACATTCTAAAGGTCTTTCATCGAAGATTAGCATAAAGTTTGCGTAATGTGTGTAATTTGCACATTTTCGGAGTTTTTATCTTTTATCGAAGAAAAAAGTTGGTCGGTACTTTTTTTGTAGCTTTGATTGATATTTTAACATCCTATTCATACCGTTTCGCCAACATCAATCTGCTACTTCTCTCTCCAGTGATTTGATATCAACAATAACAGCATCAACATGATACACAACATCATCATATCCCCTGATAATGTCAAAATCATCAGTCTCACGGCATCCCTACTGATAAGATTGTGGGAGATGAAGAAGGAATTAGAGATTGGGTATGGTGAATTCAGCATCAGGTAAAAGAGTCAATGCAACATTTTCTAAACCGTTCAACATACAAGGAAGAATTGTAAAATAGATTGGGTTAAGATTGTGTAAGCAGCGTTTTAGCTAAAACACGCTCAATCACACTGTTGGCTAGCAAACAGAACCTTCCCACCCGCCGTGCACAGGGCGCGACTACTGTGATAAATATAGAATAGAATGGAATTGCCGAAGCGCTGTCAATTCTGTTACGATTGAGGTGCGGGGCGTTTACACTTTTAATTGGCATTATACATGTTTCTTACCACACACCACATCATCTTTTTTGTTTTGTCTCAAAATGAAAACAGTGGCAGCTTTAATGACATTATTTGAGCTTGCATTGGCAACTTTTGCATCATTTGCATCAGTAACAAGTGCAAGTGATGATACACCTGTAACTGTTAAAGTCTACTTTGACATCGAACATGAAGGCAAGGATGTTGGGAGAATTGTATTGGACATTAAGATTATCAAAACATTTCAAAGCAATTTTACCTAAGGTAAAACAAATGAAATATAAAGTGAAACGTGTAAATGTTATAATGAACCACGTTCTCTGGATAGTAAAAGGTAAATAGACGAATACACAAAATATTTCTACGATTTATTCAAATTGAGAATGCGATCTAATCGTCTTTGATAGGCTCTACATCTGAAAGACTGTTGAACACATTCTCAAGTTCTTCTACGTGATCTCCAAATGCTCGAGCAGCTTCCTCAAGAGACATGCCGTTGACGTCGGGGAAATACAAGAAAGAGATGATTACTCCAATTGTAGTCATAACCGTGAAAACGATGTAGTATTTCCACTGGATCTGAGCAAAGGCAGTACTGGCTGCTGTCAACACAATGAGTGCTCCTACAAAAAGGCCACTGACGGAAATTGCTGCCCCCTTTCCTCGAAGATGATTAGGCCATAATTCTACGCCATAGACGTAAGAAGGACAATCAAGTCCAGCCCCATATCTGTTTGAAAAAGAGAAGAGTATTTGGATCAGATTCCGAGGTCAGAGTGCATTCAATTAAAAGATGTCAAGTTGAAATACTTACGTAGCGATGTGCATATAAATAAACCAGACAGCCGCTTTTAAGACTCCCGAGTTACCAGTTCGCGTTCCAATAGCCAGGGTGACAGTTGTACCGATCAACGCAACGAGTGTACCTGCGAATCCGAAACGAATCATATTTACACGACCAACCTTATCCATCAGAAGAGCCGAAATGAAATTAGAAAGAATGCCTGAAGAAATCCATCCGCAAGATAAGAATAATTGAGCTTTAGGTCCGTATCCTATCATTTCGTAAATAGATGGACCATAATTATTAATCACTTGAGTTCCAGTACATTGGGCAAGGAATAGCGCGCTAAATCCAATGAAAGCACGCCTGCGATAAGATTTGACGCGAAAGATAGCCAACCAAGTAGAATCTAATTCACGATCGTATTCCCATTGAGCTTTGATCCCTGCAAATTCAGCGATAGCAAAATCGTCATTTGGATCATTTTTATTTTTTCGTAACTTTTTACAAACATGCAGGGCTGCCTCTTCTTTCCCATGTTGTAACAGCCATCGAGGACTTTCAGGAATAGCATAAATTCCACTAGCTAAAAGTAGTGGCGGTACAACTTGTAGAGCAAGTGGTACGCGCCACTGCGTATCACCGTTTGGCACATAACTAAATGCGGTTCCTATCCAAAGCGCTAAAGAATATCCTATCAAAATAAACGTACCATGCATACCTACCAAAAGACCGCGCGAATGTGGATTTGAAACTTCTGATTGCCATGTAGGTACGATAATGACGAGGTTGCCAATTCCCATTCCGGTGATAAAGCGTGCAACTATGAACATTGCCACGTGCGTACTGCCAGTTTGTAAAGCAGAACCTATAATCACGAGAACACATGCAATAAAAATCGCAGTCCTACGACCAAGAGGATCCGAAGTTAATCCTGACATCAAACCACCAAAAAGAGCACCCACTTGGAATAGGGCTTGTATTGTTCCCGAAAGTTGTGTAGAATTTGTGGCAGTGAGCAATTTCATAGTGGAGAGAAACGCAGGTGATGCCAGAGTAGATGAAATGATTGCGGAACAATAACCATATGTTATGCTACCAAGACAGGCAAAAAATATTGTCAAAGTTGCGTAAATATTACGACTCTCTTTAGCCGAAACAGATTGAGTAACACCTCCTTTTTCGATAGACATATTGCCAACAAAAGGTAAGTTGGAAATTAAAAGTTTATCCAAGGATACTTTTGTCGAAATAATTGTCGAGATTGAATACATTGCCCCTTCTTATAGTGTTGGTTTTGTTATTTCCTTGTATATCTACAAAGCAGTCATGATAGCATGCCAGATCGAGAGGATATGAAGTGAACAAGAAGGTTTAATTTGCTTATCTATACTACAGGAACCCATATTTCCGATATACCCATATACAGTTAGTGCTTCCGAAAACGATTCCGAAAACGGTTCCGAAACTGCAGAAATGTCAAGCCACTCTTACAACGCGTAATCGTTAGGCTGAAGGACGCGCGGGGCCCCTCTTCATATGCAAAGCTGTTATCTTTTTCCACGGGTGGGGTTTTTGTTTCGGAATCCATAATTCCGATAACTTCTTATTGATTTCCTGTGATTAGCTGATAAGGGGGGGGGAAGATAAAGTAGATCATGTCAAGGTTCTCATAAGAGCTTTACTAAAAACGTATATATAATAACTCATGAAAAAGAATACAGCGTTGCAGCAATATAATTAATCAATTTACCCAACTTTTCTCTTTTCGATTTAAAGTGTATTCGAACATGCAAATTCGACAATGGAAGGCTGCCATCGTTCAGGCCGAGCCTTGCTGGTTTAATCTAGAAAGTGCAATCGAGAAAACTTGTAGACTTATGGTAGAGGCAAAAGCCGGTAATGCTGCTCTAGTGGCTTTTAGCGAAGTTTGGATTCCTGGCTATCCAAATTTTCTATGGAATGGTAATTATCGCGAAAATCTTGAAATGGTTCACTCTTATATGAAAAATTCAATGTCAGCCACTGGACCTGAAATGCTCAAAATTCGAAAATTAGCAAGAGAGCTTGAAATTTACGTTGCTCTCGGTTTTAGTGAACGCGATAATGGCAGCCTCTATCTTGGTCAAGTTTTGATCAACTCCGAAGGAAACATTGTGATGCACAGACGTAAAACAAAGCCAACGCACGTTGAACGGACCCTTTTTGGTGATGCAACTGGAGATTCGTTAAACAGCGTCGTAGATACACCTTTGGGAAAGATAGGGATGTTAAATTGTTGGGAACACCTTCAGCCTTTACTCAAATACCATCAGTGGGCACAAGGAGAACAAGTTCACGTTGCAGCATGGCCTTTTAATCCACCTTATAGTGGCGGTCCTGAACCTTACAATGTTTGTAGCGAAGCGAATGAAGTTACCGCTTCTCGAATGTACTCAATCGAAGGTCAAGTATTCACTTTGGTAACCAATCAATTATTGAGCCCAGAAGGTATAAAGGCCAATTCTGCAGGTCACCAATCCAACGCAGGCTCTTTCATGACAGCTGCAGGCTGGGGAGGTGCAAGTGGAGTCTTTGGTCCAGACGGGAAAAAAATTACACCGGACAGCGAAGCAGATTTCGATGGATTGATATTTTGTGATATCGATCTCGATGAAATTTATCGTGCAAAAGCGATCGCTGATCCGGTAGGTCATTACTCTCGACCAGACCTTTTACGTCTCGTTGTTGACGATCGTCCAAAAACGTTTACCGTTAAAGCCATGGACGAAGGGCCTGGTGGATTTGCAGTAACAGCGCCTCTTCTTGCTATGCACAAACCTCTTTCGGAGGTTATGTGAAAAGACGATTAAAGAGAAGAATAAGAGCATTTTAAGCGAACAAGAATAGAATTCATCATGTTTCTGTGAGATTTCAACGAGAAGTTGAGAGCGCCCATGACAATGATGAGAAAGAGAGAGAGAATGTTTTGATTTCAATGTAATTAGGCTAATCTTTAATCAGTAATAATGATGCATTTTATCGTAATTCCACTACCAAAAACGCTAAAATTCTCCTTTTTGCTTTTCGCGTTGCACGCCAAATAAAATTCCGTTTGGGGAATTGGGAAGTACGCTGGGCTAAGGACGTGTGGAGTGTAAGTTTGCATATAAATACTCGTATCCCGACATTGCAGCAGTATCGCCTGTGCATCTGTCTGCACAACATCAGCATGAGCTTCTTTACAAAGTTCACACATGCATCTTAACGAAACTGATGGCTTCCTTCTGTATTCTTTTCAGACAAAAGTTAGAGAATAAAGCGGATGACATGATACTGGTACATTGATTTAATGATGGAAAGAGAAGAACTTATACCAGATAGACGATCGCGTCCCGAGAAAAGCGAGAGAAAGAAGTACGTTGTAAAAGCATGCGATCGGTGTCGTAGACGCAAACAGCGATGTTCGGGCACTTTTCCTCGATGCTCATCATGTCAAAATAGCGAACATGAATGTCGTTATAGAGAGGAAGGCGATCGGCGCAAGACAGGCTTAAATTGGCGAGAGGAAAGGAGAAGCCTTTTTGCAAGACTTACGGAAGTTGAGGAGCAATCTAAAAATGTTATGCATACCAGGCGCAAAGCAAAATCATTGAATACAAGTTCTAGACCTGAAAATAATCTTGGTAGATCAAGCTCCTCTTCACGTACTTCTGATATTCCAGACAGAGAATCACTAGACTTTATCGCAGAACACTATGAACCTGTGAAAGACTCTGATGGACAGGATGATTCCACTGGGCCCGATGAATTCGATGCTAGTGATGGTTCAGACTTAGAACCTTTTGGTACGGGAACTTTGGCTTTACATCCAAGCGGCAAGCTATACTTGAGCCCAGAGGGTACTTTTTACAGACCGGGTCAAATTCCTACAGTAGCACGATCAAGTGAAACTGTGTCGGAAGCGTCATCGATGCGAATGCCTTTGTCAACAATACCTCGACCATCTCACAGTCCTTCTTCAGATAGCACATTGTTGCATGCACCACCCATGCTAATCACCGAACCCTTTGCTTCTTTGGCAAGCCTGTCGTGGCAGGATGAAGGCACGGATTTTACACCAGAATTACCTGCACCACCGGTCATAACACCAATGGCTCATCAATCTTTCTACTTACCAGGATGGCTTGAAAAGCAGCAACACGAAAGATGGTTAAAAGCGTTCTTTCGTTCGACAGCCACATTTGGGATGAATTATTTTGAAGAAGAATTCATGCGGGCTATGCGTGAAGACCCCTTGAGTAAGCAGTTTTATTATTCGCCTCTTCTACATCTTGCTGCTCTGGGCATCGGAGCTCGATACGACCTTTCGAGAAACCCTGTACCTTCGAATGTCGAATTCCATAAGCGCGGGGAGGAATTGATCGAAGAAGCACAAAAGATGATGCTTTCAGAAGCTGAGAATCCATGTCTCGGAACTATCATTGGATTAATCATGCTCTCGATTTACTACTTCGGAATGATGAGAGATCAAGCTGCAACAAATGTCTATGCCATTGCTGCTTTTGCTGTGCAAGAATTCAGGCTCCATAGGCGCTGCGATACACAATTAAAGCAGATCGGATTGTCACCTGGTGGAAAGTTAGATATAGCTAGGCGTGACGTCTTTGGGTTTTTTCAGAATTTTAGTTGCTGGTGGACTAACTACTTCGGCAGGTCTTCCCTCAATCTTGCAGTAGAAACTGACCAAAAAGCTCCTTTCCTACACCGTAGCGGCAATACCACAACCTTTCTGATTTCGCTTTCCTTCCGTTTTCACTGTCATTTATCCCAAATTGGGCATGAACTAGTTTTTTGTCAACATGCTTGGCGTGCGAAGCCGCTCAAAAGGCTTGAATATGCGCGCAATCTCAGTAAAAAGCTTTTAAATTGGTATGTAAATTACAGTTCCATTACCTTTTTTTGAAATTTCTTACCCATCTTTTCGAATTCTCATTCCCCTTATCAGGCGAGCCACGCTGCCGGGTGAGCTTCAATGGCCACAAGCGTCCAAGGAAGATCATATGATACCAGGTGTAATATCGTTGCTTGGCATGTACAATGCGTATGTCATAGAATTGCACAGACCTTACCTGCCATATTCGGAAAAATCTATTGTATGGCCTGAGACAACCAAGATTTGCTCGGCAGCAGCTGTAGAAATGGTTGGCATAATTCGCTGGATCCGTGACTTTCATGGGATAGCTTCTGCACCACTGACTATTCAACAGTACGTACGTATGTAGATAGTCTTGCAGAGTATGAGTGCTTACAATATCTTGCCTCCCGTTTCATCGCAACAGAATGATTCACGTTTCTGGTACAATGTTTGTTTTGCAAGCTGCAGGTCTTTGCGGTTCATCTATAGATGAGGTCGAAGAAGCTCAACGGCATCTCACATACCTATTAAGGTGGTTAGACGAATTCAGTGAAGTTTGGCCTGCCGCAGCTCAAACCGCTGGATCTATACGTGTTTTACGCGATCAACACTGCTTTTTATGAAATCTAAAAGGTATCTCCGTTCGACAGGATAATCGTTTAATACAAAAGCGGCAAAAATCTACTCTCAATAAGTTCGATTCAGAAACAATCGCGCTTTTATTCGATCGTATTCTTTCGAATGAGCTTATATAATGTATAGTCTTTCTTTTTGGATTTCATCTTGCTAAACTTTCAATGATTTCCTAATCCCAGATCAAATTCTTAAAATTGCAAATATTTCTGTCACTGCCATAGAATGCAAATATGCTGCGGGTGCATCATAGGTTGATGTAAAATTTTGCATTTACCATTACCATCTAAACTGAAGATTTTGTAAGTAGCAATTGGACCAAATTTCATTGTATAATTGTATCTTATACCATCAATGATTGCAGGATGTGCCCCTGATGAATTTGAATCAAAGTCTAGATAAGATAAATTTGAATAGGTTCTAATGTGGTTGGATCAAGCTTTTGTAAAGTTGGATTATGTGTACTTGTTATTAAATGTTATTCTGATAATCCTTTCTCTTCACGAAGGATTTACCAAATTTGAACTTCACATAAACAAGCCTTTCTGCGAAATCTTGCAGATATATTCATTTTTTTTCAATTAATGAGCAATCCTTATTTCGTTCAACTTTTGAATAGAAAGAGGAATACAAATAGAAGCTAGCGAACCAATTACCGATATAGCAAGCAGTATGACTTACTGTACTCGCACAATAACTTTCCCTTGCGTTCTTCCCCGTTGCATGTGCTTGAAAGCTTCTTGAGCTTCTTTGAATAGATAGATACTGTCGATGTGAATCGAGCCTACATCTAATTTGTGAGAAGCTTCTTCGAGCCATTCAGTATGCAAATCAAGATGAACAATATCGTAAGACTCTCCCAGCTGCAAACAACCTCTTGCCCATCGAACCCATTGTTTTATTGCAAAAATAGGAGAACGCAGATCATAGTAAGTAAATGGACCCCCCATTATATCTCGACCAGTCTTATCCCCCACAATAGTAATATAGCGAGAATTACCTGGAATGCCAATGCATTCGATACCACCTACGCAGTCAATAATCGCATTTGGTTTGAACGCTGTTACTTTCTGACGAGTATTTTCGGCCGTGTAGTCAACATGATTGTCAACTTTAAGTTTTTCTTGTAGTAAAGCTTTATTACGCTTGGAGCTTGTTGTCAGCACTTGCCAGCCAGCCTCTTTGGCAAGCATGATCGTATACATGCCAACGGAGGAGCTACCCCCTAAAACAACTAGTTTTCCCGCTTTATCACCGACTGATCTTTCTATTGAAGGTCTCACGCTTTCAATACACTTTTTCGCAGTTAGCCATACCAGAGGTATTGAGGCAGCTTCCTCGTGTGTCCACCCTTTGGGTTTTCGTGTCAAGATTGTGCTTTTCGCATCTAGAACTGCAACAGTGGCCAACGTTCCAGTGTGAATTGGACTTAATGCAGACATACTCATTCCATAGACTTCCTCGCCCTCGTCAAAGCCCTCAGCCTTGATGATGTGTCCGCTAAAGTCATTTCCTATACCCCACTCTTTTCCAATATCTTGTCGACGCTTACGTGGCAAATTCATAAGTTGAATATCGACAGGATTTAAAGCACATGCTTTTACGCTCACGATAATCTTGTTCTTTGCTTCTCGATTTGATGTTGGTAAAGCGAACTTGCCTAAACGGAGGTTTTCCGGATATGGACCTGTATAGACCCAAGCATCTGCCGTTGAACTTCCTGACATTTTGAGCTGAGATGGATTATGAAATTGTTTTACTTTGAGGTGACGATGCAAGTATTTTATGGCTCTTTTATACAATTTCATTCCTTCCACATCCATTCTACAGCAAGCTTTTTATCTGTAATTCACTCGTCTTAGAATGACATTTCACTGTTAGCGTATTTCACGGGATGCGTCAAGAGGCTGAAAGCGGAGTTAGCTATAACGCGTACGTAAAATAAATGGCCTGCTAGTAAAAGACAAGACTTTGTTTCCCGCTCGTGCATAGACATTCACATTCAAGACGCCAACGGACAAATAGTCCGCACTTGCATCTGTCGGGAGAGCACTGACACATATCTCCGAAACGGCAAAATCTTCTCCTTGCGAGAATTGTCCCTTTGTTTCGTTTCACCTGCTCAACTGAAAATGAAGTGACATCCACAGAATAGGATTAAAGTCGGGAACAGTTTGTAGATATGAAATAAGTGAATGCAAAGCACGCTGAATTTGTAAAGTTAGCTTCTTCACGCCTAAGCCACCAAATTGGGCATTGAATATTATATAATTTAAGTTACTGTATATTTTTACTGATGTTTGTATTTCTCATTTTGTCAATGTCTTATAATTTCAGCCAGTCAACAGGATCACGCGTTGCGTACTTGAGTAATATTATTACAATTGAGCATTTTTCACAGAGGCAATCCAAGCTTTTTGAATCAAATCAACAATTTGTGTCGTTCTGCTGAGGAAGGGACTATGACCAGATTCCAAAGAAATGACAGAAATATCTTTTTTTCCTGTAGAGATGAGTTGATTAACCATTTCGTATTGGCAATCGATCGGTATGCAATTGTCCAAAGTGCAAAAAACATACGTAATTGGAAGGTGAAGCCAGGAGGTATTCAAAGCAGGATCTGTAGAAGCTTTGATTGGATGCTTTACCAGACTAGCTTCAAGGCAAGTTGCGCGAAGTAGATCAATATCATTGTAAAAAGATTCAATTGCATTCGTTACCTCTCCATATCCGTCCTCGTCCACATTTAAATTTAACAAAGATTCGTGTATGCTTATAAGATCGACTAAAGATTGTCCTAATCTAGGAAGAAATGCACAAAGATACATTAAATGTAAAATACCACCCGGTTTAGAAGCATGACATCTTGCACGAACTGAAAGTTGAGAATCAAGCCCTGATGTGATTACCATACCACCGTACGAATGACAAATTATGAGTAAATATCTTCCTTGATCGAGAAGTTGTTCTGCTTGAGCACGAATAAATTTTGCATCGTTCACCAGGCCAACAAAATTCATCTTTCCTTGAAAACTAGTCGGTAAACGGGGAGCAAAGACATCGAATCCATTTGCCTGCAGTGAATGCAAAAGTTCACGATAATGCATATCAGGTAAATGACATGCACCGTGAACAAAAAGGATGCTAGGCTGAATGTGTTTATTTATCATACTTTGTCCTTTTCAATTACTGACTTAAGTAAAGAGACGTTTTAAGAGTATGTCACGATTTAATTCTCTTTAAATATGAAATAAGTCAAGTCCCACCTTTATAGCAATCTCCATTACTGTAAATGTACGTTTACTATTGGCAGATCACTATAACCGTATTTTAACAGCCAGTGTATGTCGAGAGGGAGTTTGGTTATAATGACGCGCTGCGCTGCGCACTAAATAAAAAGCCCGCGAATAAAAAGACGGACTTTATTTTCCGCTCTTGCATAGACATTTGACTGAGAAACGCCAACGGACAACAGAAGAAAGAGTCCGCACTTGCATTTATCCGAGAAGATCTGGAAAGTATGTCATTAAACTGGTTCAGATTTATAGGTTTGAATAAAGATTGATAAATCATATAAGTATCACCAATCAAGCGAAGAAATACAATTATTTAGTAACAGACAACATGAGCGCTCCAATTGACATCATGGAACTTCAGCACGATAAAGAATGTTTAAGCTTACAAGAACATACAGAGAATGAAAGTATTGGTAATCAGACTTCTGTGGAAGAAAACGCGCCATGTAAAACAGCATTGCCTCCTCAGGGAGAATATGATAACCCGCGCAATTGGACTACAATTAAAAAATTAAGAACAACATATATTGTTTGTTCTATGGCATTATCGTTATCATATTCATCTTCTGCATACACTTCTTCTCGTGCAAAAATTATGGAAGCTTTTAATGTATCAAACGAAGTGTTTATTGCCGGTGTGGCTCTCTTTTTGGTAGGATTCGTGGTAGGACCTCTCTTCTTTGGACCGGCGGCGCAAGTCTTTGGTCATCGTGCTGTTTATACAATTACTTTTTTCGCCTTTACTGGATTCTCTTTTGGTGTTTCAGAGGCAAAAAGTATAACAACGATCCTAATTTGTCGATTCTTTGCTGCCATTTTTGGTTCTTCAGCTTTTAGTAATGCTCCAGCCACAATTGGCGATATGGTTACTCCAAGAAACGCATATCTTTATATTATTAATTACGGTATTGCGGTTTTTGCTGGACCTATACTTGGACCATTGATAGGATCTTTTATCGATCAAAGAGCAGGTTGGCGTTGGAATTTACGAGTGCAAGGAATTTTCATTGGCTTAAATACGATTATCTGCTTTCTCTTTTTAAACGAAACCAATCATCTTGTTTTACAAGCCAGAGCGCTAGAAGTGGAATCAAAAGCTGAACCCACCAAATCTCTCTCAAGAAGATTCAAAAAGGTTCTGCAATCTTACAAAGTCTTCCTATCTCAGCCATTCATCGTCTTATGCACCGAACCGGTAGTTCTATTGGTGGCAATTTACCTTGGCATTCTTTATGCAATTCTCTATCTTTCTTTCATGGTTGTCCCATTGGTTTTTATTGGTATCAGACACTTTTCCGCCGAGCAAAGTGGATTGATCTTCGTAAGTGCTTTGATCGGAGTAGGATTGAGTAATGTAGTATGTTATTATTGTCAAGAAAAGTATACGATAGAGGCTTTGGCTAATTTACAACCTGGCCAAAGACCACCTCCCGAAATGCGTCTCCGTCAAACGATGTGGACAAGTATATTTGCACCAATCGGATTGTTAATTTTTGCATGGACTGCTCCTTTTAATCACATTCATTGGATTGTACCTTGCATTGGATTGGGTATCGCATTTTTCGGAATTTATAGCGTTTTTGCTTCTTTTATTCCTTATCTGGTAGAATACGGTGGTGTTCGTGCTCCGATCGTTATGGCTGGTCAAACTGCTTTACGTTGTATTATGGCCGCCGCTTTTCCACTCTTTGGCCGTCAACTTTTCACGCATTTAACAATTCAAGGTGGCACTAGCCTATTAGCCGGACTTGCTCTTCTTATGACACCTTTGGCTACTTTCTTTTATCGTTACGGAGCAAAATTAAGAGAACTTAACAAGGCTTGATACAATATATTGATATCGCGTCTACTATCTTACTGAATTGTATGATGAAATTCATCTCTGAATATCAATGCCTTATATGATAAGTCTTATTTAATCATTTTAGCCCCGCATCTTTTTCTGCACTACACGCCTGAACAATTACTAGCCTTTCGTGCCTGAGGCTCATGAACAGAAGCAGACATGTAGTAGTAGTAGTAGTAGTATTACGTGATGAGAGACCTTTTTTACCCGTGTATAATGCCAATCTATTGTAAAGGGCAGATTTTGATGCAGCTTTCAAACGCGTTCCCCTGCGAGAGATCTGTAACCCTATTTTGATATATCTACTAAATTGAAAGACGCTGCGATGCGTACTACAGCGTTTTCAGCCAAACTAAAAATACATGATTTCTTTTGGCGTTTCTGCAAGAACGGAGATCACCCTATCCTTTTTCCGTTCTTGCATTAGCGTATTTTACCAGTCTGTCAAAATGTCTAGGCCTTTTACCATAAAAAACAACCTAGCCTTACAGCAGCTCAAGCGTCATTTAATTTTCTTAGCCTCTTTTTGTATCACCGCTAGCGGACCGAAACTTAGACCAGAACCATGGGAAACAATTAATATACGCTTTCATTCATCTTTATGACGTGCATCATCTCTGTTCCTCGATCTCATATGTAGGCAAATATTTTTGTGCATTGAGAGAATAAACCTTATTGCCAGTCATTCTCATTCCCCTTTCTTCTTCAATATCATCATAATCATCAATGCTAGTCTACGAAATATGAGGGTGAAAGCATGTAAACGTTGGTGAGTAACTCTTACAGAACAAGGGAAAAAGTTGATTTATTGATGCATTTTATTACAGCGCTCAACGTAAGATCAAGTGTGATAAGCAAATACCATGTAGTAACTGCATACGTCTTGGCGTTTCACGAACTTGTATTGCCAATAATCTGTCTTTTCAAGCATCTTCACTTCTTACCGCTGCCACTCCTCCCGAAACTTCGCAATTGCAGAAAAGGGAAAAGAATTCAAGAAGGATTGTCTGCGATCGTTGCGTTGAACGAAAAGTGTTTTGCGATAAAAAGTGTCCTTGCGGACCATGCGAACGATTACAAGTTCGTTGTCACTTCAGCGAAGGAATACATCATCAACGTCAAGAAAGCGTTATTTCACCTTGCAATAAGTATTTTGACAAAGTAGAAAAATTATTACCTCCTTCATACGTAATTGAGGAAATCTTTCAAGTCATTCATCAAGGCGATGTAAGTTGTAGAGGTGTTTTTTTTCTCCTGTTGAGCGGAATAGTTGAGCTGACCATTTGTAATTCTTTAGTTCATTTGGCATTGGCCGTGCATCGATTCAAGTCGGATACTATCAATTTTGAACCGATTGAAAGACGACAGAGACCAAGTTATTATTACAGAGATGGCCTTTTTGTTTTGCTTTTTAGCTGCCACTTCATCTTTATTGCCTGCCGCACATTCCTGCCGAATAAAGAATAAGCAGTACATATCTAAGGATTCTAATATTCGATATAAGAAAGCCGCATTGGACCTACTCGAGCAAGATAATCGCTATGCATTCGCTTCTGATGATTCTACCCCTTTACTGGAATGTTGGGCTTATCATTTTTTATGGTGGGATAGTATGATAAAAGTAGATTATAAAGAAACTATTCGATTTTGCGAACAATCTTTAATTTCTGCTGGAATAATAGATTTATTTGGAACGGCGTTTAATGAAGCACGTCAAATATGTGCTACTTCAACATTACAATCTACGATCGACCCAAGTAGAATGTCTATCGTGATTTTAGCATTAGACTTATTATTCTCAAATTCACGGATCAGGTTCCTTTTACCTGGCTGTATCGCTGGCACACAATTAGAATCCTTCGTTCACATTGCAATGAGCTCTCTTCGACTTTGCACCTTTTTCCCTCCAGCTGAAAGGGCATTGTACATAATTCGTGCAGAGTTGACAATTTGGCTAAATCGAACTGATGACGTGATCGGAAAATTATTTGATGGAAATCGATCGATATCAGAAGAGATTTTATCTGCTTCTCTCAGCCATATTCAATGGATAGAATGGAGATCGGCTTGCATTATTACCGAATTTCCTGAATTCTTTGGTTATCAAATAGATGCGAACAAGATAGACGGTAAATTTCAACAATCTTCAAGTCCTGCTGATATCACTTTCCTTCAGCGTAACTTTTGTTTACGCACGAATGCACTAGCCCTTCAATGTGGAATTTTGCGTATCCTTCTCGCTTCACTAGACGATATAGAAGATAATTTCTTAATCAAAGCATTCGTTAAAGGACGAAGCCTCTTGGTGGAAATTGTGAAATCTTGGTGAGTAAAACTTAAAACCTGATCTTTATCTTTGTCAACTAAATTGATTGACTGACCCGCCTGCCTTTCCCCTTTTTAAATATCAAAAGGGCTGCTCTCATTCGACTCGACTGGCTTCATCCCACCTTACGTTTTTCAGCTGTTCCTTTTGTGGAAGTCTCACTGAGTATTTTATACCAAGTGATGCAAAAAGTTGATATAAATGAAATTTTTACAGAAAATACAACAACAACATCTCCGTTCAATCAGTCGCAAAAGCAAGAAAAATTTCAATGCTTATTTTGGATGAAGGATAATTTTTCCGTCATTTACGATTTCTTGACAGACGTAGGTATAAGTTGCCCTAGTTCAATGAATTTGAACATTGCATTTAACTCTATAAAGCTTTCTTCAAGCTCTATAGTTCGATTGGATCCATCATTATTGGAATTATACTTGAAGATACTATGTAGTCGAAATAATTTTAAAGAGCAAGAGAGGTTGATATGGCAAGAAGAAGTTCATTCTTCTCAAGAGCATGCTGAGATATCCGAGATATAGAATTGGGTATACATTAATATCGTACGTGGTTTGTATTACTTAAAGACCTGAATTTTATTATTCCAATAAACTTTCCTACTGACCCTACAATCCTTGAGAAAGCATGATGAAAAGTGATTAGATGGCCATGATCATTAGAGTAAAGGAAAAGATGGCAAGCTTGCACAGCAGAAAAGGCGCGAATTGTGCTACTACTACGCACTCTTCGTAAGGAGTGTAGGCCAAAGCCTAGATAGTGAAAGAAGGCTTAATTTGTTTTGAAGCAAGAATGAAGTGCTACAGAATTATATTATAGCTAATAATGGAATTTTAATGTTTTAGAATAAAAGAAAAAAGTCTACAATCTGTGGGGCATCATACGTTCGTACCTTATTCTCGAAATGCTACAGAACAGTAGAACGCATCCATTCGCCAACATACGTGTGCATACGTTCAATTTTCGAATAAAACCAAAGCATGGCACCAATGTCATGAGGATGTCCAGGCTGATAAAAGGGAAAGATTGTCAGCGTAAACAAAACCGATTTTGGCAAAAATAAAGCTACATACTACAATATAGTGATTGACACTTTTCCCTGCTGATAAAATCTTTTCGACAAAAACGGTCTGTTCTTCTAATAAAGCTTCTCCTCCTCCACTCGTAATAATCACGGGAGGCAATCGAGAGATAGTGCTGCGATCCCACTGAATCGGACTTATCTTAGGGTCCCTTGCGTTAGGTAAATCTCCTGTCTGGAGTGCTTTAAAACCTATTTGCGTATATGCTGGCGTTAGGGTACAAGTGTATAAATTTTCCTTGTATTTCTGCCTATGAAAACCGTTCATGTCAAGCCAGGGCTAGGTGGTGAACAGAAGAGAAGTTAGTCTCATCACCATATAAGATGTATATCTCTATGCTCACCGAATGTAAAACTAATCCGGCTACAGCTGCTGCGTCTTTTTCTACTTCATCAAGATATTGCCACAGAAGTAAGGCTAAGTTCGCACCAGCTGAATCTCCGCCAATAAAGATGGTCTGATAACCCATCCCTCGTAAGTATTTCCAGGCAGAAAATGCTTCAAAGAGCTGTGTGGGGTACTTTGAGCCTGGCGCAAGTCGATAATCCACTGAGAGTATATCCATTTTTCCAAATTTTGCCTGCTGTCTTGCTAAGGTGAAACCCATTGTCATATCCCCGGCTTCTAGCGTAATATAGGCTCCACCATCTACGGAAGATCAAGGTCAGTGTATGAACATGTGCCTAAAGAATGACTAGATATAATACGTACGGAAATAGAGCAGAACGGGACTATTTCTCGTAGCGCTTTGTAATTTAGCATCGACACACTTTTCTTCTGGGTTGAAGAACCACAATCCTATCGTTTCTTTAGTTTTTTCTTCTTCCTTTAAAGAGACCGGAAGACTTGCATCGTCGAAGTTAAATCGCTCTATCTTTCTATTTAGACTTTTGCCTTTTCCCTGCACAATAGCTGGTTTAATCCTCACAGTTAGTCTGCCTAGAAGCCAATCCCAGAACGGAACCAGTATCTGGGGCGTGCAGAGAGGCTGGGCCTGCCATCGTGCTAGCCAATAGAGCATTGCTCTTGCATGAAAAGATAGATACCACTGCAACGTAGTCGGATTCTCTCGATTATTCTTTGATCGGAGTTTAAATCCTCTATGGAGCCATATTGGTGTCATTACGATCGTATTTGACAGAGTGAAGACGTAAGCCAAACTTAACCTTAAACAGCTAAGTGCGATCGACATAATGTAAAGGAGAAAGAGAGTTGAGAAACAAGAATAAGTTTTCGAAACGGTGTGATCTTCTTATATACTTTATATTTCCTCCTTTTTTTCTTTCTCGCGCAAGCTTGCTTTCGTGTCGGTAACGCAAGTCAGGTAAAGATATTGAGTCAGGTACAACATGCGAGCGCGGATGTAGAAGCGGAGAATTGGCGCTAAATTAAGTCATGTAAGAGCGGAGAAAATTTAAAAGAGGTCCGAATCGACACGATTTTAGCGCGTAAAAAGAAGTACAACAATCTCATTTCGAAATCTGACGGGCTATTTTGGATTCTGAAGAACGGAAACGATACGCACTTGAATTTTATAGCCAAAAAAAAAAGTCTAACTTCACTAGAAGATGCACTAGGTCTTGTTACACGAAAAGATACTGTATAATCAACGCTGAAGTCCTCTAGCTAAGTTCAAAAGTTCTTTCGCAGCTGATTTTGGGTCACGCCACCTTTTGTCCAATGCTCATCTCCGGAGATAAAATCGGATCGAACGATCTTGGCACGATCAATGAGGTAATCATCTTTTTCTTTGCGGAGATACACGCCTTCCACATGACCTCCGTAAAATTGGGAGGGTTGCTGGATCGCACTCGCCAGCCAAACCTTGGTGATCTGCGCCGGCGTCGACATCTGCGGCACTTGATGCAATTGCCCTGYCCCTTCTTTTAAGAGTGTTTCGAGCTTTTGCCGGCTGTAAAATTTGTCTGCTTGTGTATCATACAAGTCGAAAGCTAAAAAGGTGTCGGGCAGATTGTCATAGTAGATCGAATGCTTGGCGTAGAGCCACTCACCGTATAGAATGAAATATTTCGAGCTATCGTAGCCATCGAGAACGTAAAAAAGTTGCTCTGAGTGATCCTGCAACCACTTRTCTATCTTTTTAAATTGCTCATGCGATTTATTGTTGACGTAGTGCGACCGATTTTGCACTTTAAATTTGAGCGTTTCCGAATCGATTGATATGCCTAGATTGGCACCGTCAACTTTTTCTTCYACTGTKATGACACTGCCATCRCTAGTGTCGAGGAAAGCTGTGACATCACTTTCCGTGAGAATTAGGTCATCACGAGTAGCAGAGCCAAAGTTTAACAGATGGCGAGTACGAGGAAATTTATARATATCCTTTGGCTTTYCAATCGGCSTWTTRTTGACTTTACATCCGAGCGCCTCGAGAAGCTSAGCTACTGCCTTAAACGAGGTTRCTTYTGCAACAYAAGAGAAGCCYTCCTTGCSAGATKGYGCTACAAAYGTCTTRTCAAAAGARGAGACGATACGATCTGCTCGYCCYTGACGAATCGTAGGATGATTCGTCCTGTTATCGGCTCGTTGCACACAGAGCGCGGTATCGTARTGGAAGTAGACACATAGTGCACTTTTTGGCCGCCAGGCCATCGTCAGAAACTCACGACGTGACTGTGCCGTGGGATTGCAACGATCTACCACAATCTTTTTCCGCGCCTTGACCGCATTGCCCATTTCAGCGAAGCAAGCTTCTTTTCCACCGRCATCATCCTGCGAGATGACGGCGAAGTCTAAACCATCTTGGAGTAATTTAGCAAAGTGACTCTTGCCGCTTCCAGGCARCCCGCAACAGACAATCAATGAAACGTTTTTATCTAATGARCCATCCAATATAAGCGCCGTTTCTGGCTCGAGAAACGGCTGGACAGCCTCTTTACCTACGTTTCGGTATAAGTACTGAAGATAAGTAGCGATAAAACTCTCTTGCTCACGCGTTTCAATACTACCCGGTCTTAACGTCCGCAGGWTCTCAATGGCTTGTGCCGCAGAGAAGGCGGGGKATTCTGTTCGCTTGTCTGAGAAACCACAAGCAAGTAAGTRACAGGCGGCAAACGTTCCCGCACGTCCTTTTCCGCCCCCACAATGTACCAATGCTGCTTTATAGGATGGTAAACGAAGTACAGAGTCAATAAATGTTTCAATCTGTGCAATGGTGGGTGCCTTGTAGTTGGTCACGGGAAGGAAAAGATTCTCGATGGATTTGGAGGAGAACCAATCTGTCGGTAGCGCTTCCTCTTCGGTCAATGTAACAACAAGCCCAATACGGAGATTCACTAATGCTTGAATGTCTTCCTTATTTCGAGGCGTGCTCATCACAGCGAGAAGGTACGGTACGAGCCAGCTGAAAAAGCGAGGCATTTTATAGAAGATCAGAGCTGAACCGTCCATCTGGGCAAAGTGCAAGCGATGGCGTGAATGCTGAACACGTCGATCATCAAGAGAGGCAATAGATACAGCTTCTTTTAAATCAGCACGCAGTCTTTCTGACGGCATGCCAATATGTTCTAGGAGCTTGGTATCGAGCGTAGATTTGCCTTTAGAGGATGACCATTCTACATCCTCATCGTCGAAGAGTGCACCTAGCTCTTTGTGCTTCGCACACTTGATGAGACACTTGAGGCAGTATGCATAAATTCTTTTCTGCTTCTCGAGAATATTATTTGAAATGATAAGCTCACAGACGCTTTGATAAAGCAGCATTGCCATCTTCCATCGACATTCGCGGGCGTGAAGATCACCCTGACGAACATACGCTGGTATAAAGTCTTTTCTTGCTATAAGACAATCAGTGACGAGCTGCCACGCAGAATCTATACGTTCAGCATGTAATAGATGCTTGAAGACCATATCAAACGCCGAAGCTGATAAGTGGGCAGCGTAATGGCTGGCCAAAAAGTCAGCCATCTTGAAGTGACTGTCTTCCGTGAGTGACCTTGCTATTATATCGAGGTCCTTATCGGTCAGCTCTCGAGGCTGAATCAAAGCAGARATACTTTTATCAACACAATGGTTGTCAGACACACTGATAGTAATGTGGAAATCTTTGTCAGGTAGTCCCCGTTCTGTTCTGAGTGCTCTACCTTGTGGCCACCAGATAGCACGAAAATAGACTTCTCCTCGCTGACGTAACCCTAGGTCAACGATAGTGTGTTGAAGAGGCTCCTTCATTAAGTCTTTAATGTCATTCTTTGCCATCTTGCGTAGCTCGTATTTGGTGAATAGTGTGACATGGAACGGTGTGAACTGATAGGCCACGGAAAAGTTGGAGGCTTCCGCCATGGCGTCAATCTCTGGCCCAAAAAGGCCAATAAATCCTCGCGATTGGAGGAGATGCATGTTGTAAAAATTTTGATTCGTTTCTTTGAGTGGCAAGAGGGTAAATCCTTTCAATCCTTTCAATATTCGTCTTCAGAAGTATTCGCTATAGGTCAAGGCAATACCTATCTAATATCGGTGTGACAAATGGTGGAAAGTTGCGATGATCTCTTGTAATAGTTTTTTGGAATAAGGATGAAAGATCGTGTATAGATACGAGAAGTGGTGACATACATGATTCCATTTGATACAGCATGAAGGAGAAGTTGTTTTATACATTCAAGCTCTCTACCGTAGACGTTAAGATGAGTACGAATATGCATGACTAGCCTGCTATAATCGCATGCAAAAATGGTGTTTGGCGAATGAACGCGCTTCATTGTCCTATAGTAGCTTTTAGCTTCGTGACTCATTAGGTGTTGTGTACCCGTTTGCCAGCATCTCCGTGGATGATCGAAAATTGAGAAGATAAAATTTGGCGGATGTTTTTTTTATATACGGTGATCGGATAGAACGTACAGACTTAGTTATATATATTCACTAAGATACGCTCGAATCTTTCGGGCTATTCTTAATGGTAAATAAGCTCATGATGGTGTTCTAAATTCTCGTGTCGGCAGCTTTATTTCTATTCTTTTAATGACTAGCGCGTACCGACCCTTTATTTACTGTCGCCACTGCCTACGAAAAAAAATCCGGATAGCTGAAATCACTATATACGGGGTTTCAAGCCGTATATTGTATATAGTATGCTTGATAACACGAATAGATAATTATATATACGTAATTATACTAAACAAGAGCTATGTTGAAATTATCCTGCGCGAGGAAAGTATGGCTAAGGTAATGTTGAAGCAGGCTATTAAAACAAACCTTTATAACGCTTATAATAGTAATACGATTATATATACTTTTATGTATAGATTATTATTAACAAAGTTTATAGCTCCTTAGTATGCCTCTAAAGGTTTCGAATACCTGATGATATACTGTTTTCCTATTCTACTCTTCTACTAGCTTCCTCTTCTAGGGTGGTAAGAACAACTTTATTATTAGCTATTTAGAGCGCTCGGCGTATATTGGCTACTAATCTTACCTACCTTGCTTCCTCTAACCCTTTTAGCTCGTTTTGATCTCGTATCTAAAGTTCAGTCGTATTTATACCTATATACAAGCCTATAGATTATATGGTAAAAGCCTATTCTATACTTTAAGTCATGCTAACAGGGTTATTAAGAAGTAATAAACGACTATTGCGCTCGTTTGTGTCGTCAATATTTGTTGTAAAAGATATCCTGGCTAGAAGCAGAAATGAGAGTAATATATATGTTACTGATATTACTGTTTGTAGTAGTAATCGTCTTATACTAAAATGAGAATTGTCAGCGTATAGATTTTCTTAGTCTTACCTGACTCGATTTATACGCCGCGTAAACCTCGTCTAGAATCTACATCGAACGCGTCCCACCTATATAAAGATCTTAATAATCATTTACTAGCTCACCCATATATACCTTAGGTTGAAGAAGTATATAAAAATTTGACTTGTATTTTTTTCATCATTCCTTCGCTAATTTCTTCTTGTAATCATGAAGATTACTAAATTCAGTATTCTAGCAGCGGTCTAAGCAGTCCTGATGAGCCCTTACCGAAGCAATTCAATCAATTCTCTTTGACAACTCTAAGTGTGTTCTGCGCGCTAATTCTTCTTTATTCTAATTATATATTTTTACTGGAATGCTGTTATAATAAAGGGCTACTTATATAGAATTATAGAATAAGAATTCCTATAAGATTAGGAATATAGAATAAAAATGAAGTGAGTATATGACAAACTTTTTAATAAGGTATAGCTATTTAATTTGGATGAGGATCTTCACAGAGATCAGGGATATATTTTATCTCAGCTTATCTAAGATATATATTTTTATTGCTAAAAATAGGTCCTTACCCCCGTTTGTACTGCCGGGGATTTTTTCGTTCGCAGAATTTTTCGCGCTAATGTTTCGAAATTTATCAGGAATTTTTGAAACTCCACTTCACCTTGCATGTGATAATTACTGATTCATTCCTTTTTTAGCGTATGTTGAAATGGTATGTTTGATAGTTTGAAGATTATATCAATTCTAGAGATTACACTTGATGCTATACGTTGAAGAAGCGATATTTCTTTTTATGAGATACCAACAGCATGTCATCTGCAATGAACCAAGCAATGACTCTCAGTCAACCGAATCGGCCTCTCCTTATCGAACATCTTCGAATGCGAGAAATAGAGAACGGAACAGGTCACTCGCGAAGATTTGAGACTATATTACCACCTTTATCGGTCTCCGCTTATACACAATCAAATGCTTTTGGTGGAATGTCGATTGCACTTATAATTCAGGCAGCTTTTCATACTTTGTCGCAACAAGAGAGTTCTCATTGGGTTCCTTATTCAATAATGGGCTACTTTTTAGGACCTGTTTCTACTTCAGCACCGGTTATAATAGAAGTTGAGAATGCAAGATCAAGTAAACGATTTCAAACCAGATCAGTTCGTGTGCAAAGCTTATCGTCCTCAAATAATGACTCAAAGACATACAAATTAAGCTTTATTGCCATGTTGGATTTTTGTCATTCTTCAGGTCATACCGTTCATCCTCTCACTGATGATATTTTACAAAGTAGTGAAACAAATTCGAAAACCCTGGAAGTATTGAAAAAAGGACCTGATGCATTTTACGATTGGAAAACAGTTGCCATTAAAAGGCAAAATGAACAAAACGAAAAATCAATAAAAGAAGCAGTAAATGATTATAAAGCTATTTACGATCAACGTTCAAAATTGATAAATATGAGAGTTGATCCTGAAAGTTTACTATCGAAATCCTTATCTGCTACGGCACCTATCGTAAAATCAAAGGAACAACTCAAAACACTTAAATGTTATGAAGACCCTAGCACCGCATTAGAGCATGTTTGGAAAAGGCCTAGTTGTCCCCTTCTTCCTCAACTCGAACAAGAAGATGACGAGGAAGGTATACTTGGTAGCACGCCAGCATCGATCGCATTTGCCCAAATTGCTTTCAATCTTGACCCTAGGGTGATAGGGTCAATGGGAATTATTAATCAAATTCCTTTCGGAAAAGGACAAATTTCCGTTTCATTAGACTTTTCTATTCGCTTTCACGTCGAAAATATTCAAGTAGACCAATGGCATCTATATGAAACCCAAATCAAAGACCAAGGTCATGCAAAATTCTTTGGCGAAACGCGTTGTTATAATCAATCTGGTCGTAAAGTTGCTTCTGCTTCTCAACAAGCCGCTTTAAGGATCAATTCGAATTATTTCGATAAAAACGATAAAAACACTCGATCTACTTCTCGTTTATAGAAAATCACGGATTTGCTCCTAAGTGATAAATATTAAAGTTTTCCTTATTGTTTCTTCTGTCTCAAAGGCTCTACGTAAAAAGTACGATTAGGTAATTATAGTTACCAGAAAGAAATTCAATTTCACCGAGCTTCTTAATTGACGTAAATGCAAATCAACCGATCTTGTATGTTATAAATTGAAAGCAATAAAAGCAAAATACGAACCAAAAAATTACCTTTCCACTCATATGGGCGGTCCAAATTTAACTTAAAATTTCAAATTAATTTCAGGGCTATTCCTCAGGAATAAATTAACGTTGACAGAAATCGGACACTGTTCTTCTGCTCCGAGATTGGCTCTCTTAAAATTCTTTAGAGAGAAATACTTGTGGGAACATTTGATTACCCGTTTTTTTAGGCACGCCTAGCGTCGTAAAACAAAAATTAGATTTCTACTCGTTTGTTGGCCGATGATCCGGGATTCCATTTGTTTTTCATGTATATCATGATCGACGAAACACTTGACGATCTTGAGTGAAGCATTTTCACTTTGTGGCTTGAAATAAAGAACGAAAAATAAAGGGAAAAAAAGAAGAAAACAATGCAAGAAAATAAAAAAGTTAGGCATTATTGCCTTGAATGGTATAAAATCTGTATATCTCACCAGTAAAATACTAATTACTTTTCAAATCGCCGAATCAGATTCGGTAACTTTCTAAGCAAGGTATTTCAGCCGCGGAGCGCTGCGCAGCGCTGCTCGCAGAGCAGAAAAGATATATGTAATCCAAAGTATGTACTGCATACATTGGCTATTCGCACATGCACGCAGATCGTGCATATTGAAATTACAGTGTGTTCGGGCGAACGCGCTGTACGGTGAGATAATATTGCTTATATACATAAATCTGTGCAAGATAAAAGTTCGGTCATTTTTACACTGTTATCTTGTGAAAAGATAAAAGACGTGTTTGAACCCTTTAAAAATGATATGTTTAGGTACGGACTCGATTTGTTTAGGTATAGCCGAGATTATAAACAAGATTTGCCCTGCATGCATACATGCATGCAAGCCAGACTTCAGGTTCGGCCAGGACCTGTATAAATACTTTTTTCATATCATGATAGAAGGCTTCTAGATCTCTTGAAAGATAAGACAGAGGATAAGAGAGTCTAGAAGATCGTTCATTTGCTTGTACATGACAGAGAAAAGTGAACCTTTTAACACTATCATCTGGTCTATACATTTATTTGTTTATTTATACGACATATTATGCTGGAATTGTGCTTAAGAATAATCGCGCTTGCAGTATTCTACTGCACCTAATCACGCCACGAATTTTTTATAAAATCATGATTAGTCTATATGACATCTTGCACACGGGATCTGATCCGTTTTTTCTCTTCTCTGGCATAATACTAACTGGCATAAAATTTAAGAGGCCTCACCGTCAGAAGACTTTGTTTCTCTTTTTTAATGTCATCGATTTTCTTTTTCAAGCCACAAAAAATATTATACCCTGAATTATTGTATTTGGAGCCCATTAAGATCTGCAAACACACAATTCAAAGAAGATCGGGGTAATATTGGTTTTTAAAGTGGTCTAGTCCTTACAAGTCTAGATTTCCCTTTCCTTACTGAATTTAAATTAAGAAAAGATAGGATGATAATCTTCTTTGAAATGATATAAAAAACACATTGATATGTTCTGTCCATTGGTATCGCTTTCCCTGTTTACTTTTCATGCTTTTTCTCAATAGCTTTTTAATTGGCCATGTTTAGATATCTTTGGTGGCTTCTTTTGGGCACTTTTTTATATTTGACACAATCTGTTTATTCATTTCACTATGATCCAAATTTTGTCGCTTATAACCTCAACACAAACCGAACGGCCCACTCGCCGATCAATTTTTGGGGCGAACGAAAAGGTCATAAATACACGCCTTCACCGACAAATTGGCGATTCCCATTTTATACCCTTCTGATGGATAGATTTGTAGATGGAGATCCATTTAATAACGATATAAATGGTACACACTTTGAAAGAGATACACGTTCAACACAATTTAGACATGGTGGTGACGTTCAAGGTTTAATTGATACGTTGGATTATTTAGAAGGTATGGGAATAAAAGGTTTATATATTGCAGGTTCAATTTTCCAAAATTTACCTTGGACTTATGATAGTTATTCGCCCGTCGATTTAACGCTTTTGGATCCTCATTTTGGCACTCTTGCCCTATGGCAAACGGCAATTGATGAAATACATAAACGGGGAATGTATGTGATTCTAGATAACACTTTTGCCACGTGAGTCAGAATTTATTAACCCTATTTTATAGTATATTTGAGATAGCTCATTACCTCTATATTCCTTATTTTCTTCTTTTACAGACTAGGAGACTTGCTAGGCGCAGAAGGATATTTAAACGCTAGCGTGCCTTTCTCTCCAAAAGAACACATAGCCATCTATAAAACAGATCGTGTTTATCATGATTTCATCTTTGATAATTCTTGGAACGAAGATTGTCAATATCCTCGTTTTTGGAACGAGACTGGTTTTCCAGTTGATGAAGAAGTTGTTCAATCTTTTAAAGGCTGCAGAAATAGCGATTTCGATCAATATGGAGATACAGAAGCATTTGGAATCTATCCGGATTATAGGCGTCAATTAACGAAATTCGCTAGTGTACAAGATCGTGTACGAGAATGGAAACCAAGCGTACGTGCAAAATTAGAAAACTTCTTTTGCATTGTTATTGCTCAATTGGATATCGATGGTTATCGATATGATAAAGCAATGCAAGCAACAGTAGATGCTTTAGGAGAAATGAACAAAGCGATGCGTAAATGCGCTGCTCGTCATGGAAAAAAGAATTTTTTCTTGCCGGGAGAAATTACTGGTGGAAATAATTTAGCTTCTGTTTATTTAGGACGTGGAAGACAGCCTGATATGCTTCCACCAAATTTAACAGTTGCAATTCAAGCAGGCCACTCAAGTCAATCTTATAGCATTCGTAATGCTGATCAAGCTAGAAATGATGCAGCTGCATTTCATTATACAGTTTATCGTACTCTTACCCGACATTTACTTATGGATGGCAATTTGGAAGCAGGTTATGATGCTCCAGCGAATTTTGTTGATATGTGGAACACTTTTTTACTTACAAATGATTTTACAAATCCAAACACTGGAGAATTTGATCCTAGGCATATGTACGGTACAATGAATCAAGATGTTTTTCGTTGGCCGGCAATCAAAGATGGTATACGTAAGCAATTACTTGGAAATTTTATAACGACACTCTTACTTCCCGGTATACCGCTTTTATTATGGGGAGAAGAACAATCTTTTTATACTCTTGATAATACAGCCAGTAACTACATTTTTGGACGTCAACCAATGTCAGCAGCAGGCGCTTGGCAGACTCACGGTTGTTATTCTCTTGATTCTACGCAGTATTATCAATTCCCTGTTGAATCAACAAGAAATGGTTGTAAGGATGAAAAAGTTTCATATGATCATCGAGATGTTTCTTCTCCGATAAGAAATATTTTCAAACATTTTTACTTTTTACGTTCTCAATTTACCGTTTTACAAGATGGAGCATGGCTTCAACAATTATCTAATCAGACTTGGCAAAGCATCTTGCCCGGGTCAAGCGGTGTTCCTACAGAGCAAGGTTTATGGTCAGTGATGCGTTCAGACGTTCCTGGTCTGAATCTTTTAAACGATACCACAAATAGCCTTACATCTGTTTGGTTATTATGGACAAATATCGAATCCACAAAAAGCTTCTATTTCAATTGCTCCGATACGAGAATATCTCCTCAAACTCAAGCACTTTTGAGCCCTTTTCCAGCTTCAACACGATTGCGTAATTTATTGCACCCTTATGAAATCGTTGATTTACAAGAATCAGAACAAGTTCTTGGAACGTTTAACTCAACAGTAAATCGAACAAACGGATGTTTACCCTTTTTAGAGATGCACTCTTTTGATTTTAAGGCTTTCGTTCCGATCGAAGAATGGAAAATGCCTCCTGCAACCGTTACGGGATTTTATCTGAATGGAGATCAAAGAAACGGTCATGATTCAAGAATACTTGCCAAAGAAGAAAATCCGCAAATCGGCGAAACTGTTTCAGTGACAATTTTGTTCTCTCGTTTTATAGATTGTGATTCTGTTACAAAAAGATTAAAATTTACCTCTACAACTGTTTCTGGAAGGTTACCAAAACTTATCAACAACACTGTTCTTTGTCAAGCTCAAATGATCCCTACAAGTTCTCAACATTTGCAAAATGCTGCACCTACAGAATGGTCTTGGTCAGGTCAATTAAGTGGAGTAGAACATGGTATTCATCGAATCTCAATCAACGCAACAGGCTCGATTGATAAATTCACTTTTCGTATTGGAACAAATACTAATCCAATTATTTTTCCTCGTATTGCTAATTATTCTACTTCTTTAGTACGAAGCGAAGCCTTGGTATCCGGAGATAAAGTTATCACCTTAGCTCATAACGCAGATGGTGCTGATCTTTGGAGGTATACATCTAATTGGGGTTCTTCCTATAGCGATTGGATGCCTTATAGTGGCGGAGATACGAATATCACCCTTCTGGATTGGAATGGCACTAAAGAACAAGCATGGAAAGGTACTCATATACGTGTAGAATATTTTAATCGTATAGTTGGATCAAGTGATATGATACAAGAAGGTGATTTAGAAAAAGAAGTGGGAATGAAGCGCTTTCCTCATTTATATTGGAACGGACCGTATAACGATTATGGCTTTGATGCATCGATAAACAATGAAGTTCAATATCGATCAGAAGATAAGATTTGGTATTACAAATTCATGAATGAATGGCCTGCTATAGGTCAATTCAACGTTTGGGGTACGAATCCTGATGGTTTACCCGATCAGACATATGTTATGGGAGATATTGATGGTGATATGGTCCTTGATAGACTTCCTCCTTCTTCATTAAGCTCAGTTTATATCAATATAACTCAAAGTCCAGATATGATGCATCCAGTATGGGCATTACACATTGACGATGCAACGATGAAATTTTATTTACAGCCTACCGGTTCAAGTTTTATTCAAATGATCATCTTTTGTTTATTAACTTTAATTCCTTTCATTTCGGCATTTTTGGCAGTTTTAGCTTTTATTAAAAGCTTTTACAAAGTCAAATTTAATCAATTAGGCTCAACTTTACAAGAAAAAGTTTCTATTCCACCTGCTCTACAACGGATATACAACATTCTTCAACCAAGTAAACGCATCATACTTTCCGACTCTGGTGTAAATGAAAAAGATATTGAAAATATAGGAGGTATCAATAAAGGTAAAATATTTCATTCGATTGATTCTACCTTGTCAAAATTAGGATTTTCCAGCCGTAGCAGAAGTGGATCTCTGATTAAAGATGAAGAAAGTTACGACCAAAGTGAACAACAGCGGAAAAGAACAGTTTTAATTGCTACAATCGAATATGATATAGAAGATTGGAATATCAAAGTGAAAATTGGAGGAATGGGTGTAATGGCACAATTAATGGGAAAAGCTCTTGGTCATCAAAACTTGATTTGGGTTGTACCTTGCATTGGTGATGTTCATTATCCAATCGATACGCCTGCCGAACCAATGCGTGTCACAATTCTTGGAGTTGATTATAGCATTCAAGTTCAATATCATTTCTTGAACAATGTTATGTATGTGTTACTGGATGCTCCTATTTTTCGACAACAAACAAAAGCAGAACCTTATCCAACACGTATGGATGATATCAATTCAGCAATTTATTATTCAGCTTGGAATCAATGTATAGCACATACAGCTCGTCGATTTCCTATTGATCTTTATCATATCAATGATTATCACGGTTGCCTTGCACCTCTTTATCTTTTACCACAAACGATTCCTTGCTGTTTCTCTTTACATAATGCCGAATTTCAAGGTTTATGGCCTATGAGAACAAAAGCAGAATGCGAAGAAGTTTGCAGAGTATTCAATTTAACAATCGAAATTGTACGTAAATACGTTCAATTCGGTGAGATTTTTAATTTACTTCATGCAGGAGCGAGTTATTTACGTATCCATCAACGTGGTTTTGGCGCAGTAGGAGTTTCAAAGAAGTATGGTAGCAGAGTTCATTTACGTTATCCAATCTTTTGGGGTTTACAAAAAGTTGGACATTTACCTAATCCAGATCCAACGGATATTGGTGAATGGAAAGGAAGTACGTCTTTACAAGAGCCAATTTGTATCGAAGAAGAATTTGAAAATAAACGACCTCTCTTACGCGAAGAAGCACAACGATGGGCAGGCTTGGAAGTTGATTCAAATGCGGAATTATTCGTTTTTGTTGGTAGATGGTCAGTACAAAAAGGTGTTGATCTTATTGCCGATGTTTTTCCGAAGATCCTAAAACAGCATTCAAACGTTCAACTGATTTGCGTTGGACCAATAATTGATTTATACGGACGTTTTGCTGCACTTAAACTTGATCATCTTATGAAACAATATCCAAAAAGGGTATGTTCTAAACCCGTTTTTACAGCTTTACCTCCTTGCGTTTTTGCCGGAGCAGAATTCGCTTTAATTCCTTCTCGTGATGAACCATTTGGTTTGGTGGCAGTAGAATTTGGACGAAAAGGAGCTCTTGGCGTTGGTGCGCGTGTTGGTGGTTTAGGAAATATGCCTGGTTGGTGGTATACGGTTGAAGCAATGTCAACTTCTCATCTTTTACGACAATTTCAACAAGCAATAGAAGAAGCACTTTCTTCTAAGAAACATATTCGTGCTCTTATGCGTGCTAGAGCTGCTAAACAACGTTTCCCTGTTGCACAATGGTTGGAAGATTTAGAAATATTACAATCAAACTCTATTCGGATCCATGAAGAATGTGGCGGCAAGCTCTTAAACCAAATTCAAGATTCTCAAAATCAAATTCAATATCCAATCACAAGTTCAAATGTGGTTGAAGATAGTTACGATAATAATGATCTTGAATCAAATTTACCTATCCCTTCTCGACTTTTCGTTTCGAATATCAAGCGAAAACCTCCACCGGCTGTGCCATCGTTTTTCTCACCTTTACGAGTTCAAAGTGAAAGAGATATAGAGTGTTCTAGTCAAATTAGTGAAGAAGATTTCTTTGAAGCATTAGAGGAGGAGGAGAATAATAATGATCGATTTGATTGCGAAACCGAAAATAGAATACCTGCTATCGAAACAAACCTTGTGAGGGAAACACTATTTAGTGCTTCATCTTCAACCGACGTTTTACCAACAGGAATCACTGATGGTTCACTCGAATCTTCACGATTAGATTCCTCCAATTCTTTGATCAAATACACCGATGATACCGAAACTCCAGCGATCGAAGAAGAAATTGCATTTTTACCTCAATTAACATCTTATAGATCTTCTGCAAACTTACTCGACGCAAACGCTGTTTTAGGTGATTCAACACGTAGAAACGCATACTTGTTACAAAACGTTGACGCTCAATTCACCGATCAGGATGATTTATATTTCTCAAGATTTAGTCGTAAATTGGATCAAGCATCTTCTTCATCCACCGTAAAAGCTTCGAGTACATGCATAGAAGAATTTTTGATCGATTCTGAACGTGAATGGTTTGCTGAAACGCTCAAAACGAAATTAAATCTAGGTGCTATAGGTAGACCTTATTCTTCTCTCAGTACAAATAAAAGTTTCTCGAGAAGGAATAGTGATTCTGAACGAACAGGTCGATGGTCTAGGCTGGATGATCAATTTGAATCTACGCAAATATCAGAACGAAAAACAGGACGTTTACAAGGAATTCTTTTTAAATACGTTCAAATGAGGATTGGTGATTGGCCAGTATATTCTCTAATTCTAGCTTTAGGACAAATAATGGCCGCAAATTCTTATCAAATCACACTTTTAGCTGGTCAAATTGGTCAAAAAGCCGAACAACTTTATATTCTCTGTTCAATTTATATTCTTTCAACTGTGGTATATTGGTTATTATTCCGAAAGATTCAACTCAATGTTCTTTTATCCATTCCTTTCATTCTTTACAGTTTTGCATTCCTTTTTATTGGTATAGCACATTTTGGATCTTCTATTGAAGAACGTGGTTGGATTCAGAGCATAGCTACAGGCTTTTATGCTGCTGCGTCTGCTTCCGGATCACTTTATTTCTCTCTCAATTTTGGTGATGAAGGTGGCTCTCCTGTTCGAAGATGGATCTTTCGCGCTTGCTTACTTCAAGGTTTACAACAAATTTATATTACTGCTCTTTGGTTTTGGGGCTCAAATTTGGTCAGAAACTATACCCTTCACCCAAACTCGAATCTTCAAGTTCAATCTGTCACTTATTTTTGCATACCAATTTGTGTTTTACTATGGGTGTTTGCATTTTTGATCTTTTATGGACTTTCAGATTATTATCGCCGGAAGCCTGGTTCAATTCCTTCATTTTATAGGACCGTCATTCGTCGTAAAGTGATTATGTGGTTCTTCTTCATGGTACTCGTGCAGAATTTCTTCCTTTCCACTCAAACAGGTCGTAATTGGTCATTTTTATGGTCTAGCAAACATACTCCATCATGGCAAATTGGATTATTAGCAATTTTCTTTTTCATCTTTCTTTGGATTGTAATCATGTCTGGATTTTCATTTTTGAGTAAAAGTCATTCTTGGCTATTGCCAATCATAGCAGCAGGATTAGGAGCACCACGTTGGGCACAAATTTGGTGGGCCGTTTCTGGAATGGCACTTTGGCTTCCTTGGACTGGAAGTTATATAGCATCAGGTTTGGTAGCAAGAAGTTTATGGCTTTGGCTAGGTCTTTTAGATACTGTTCAATCTGTTGGCGTTGGAATGGCACTTTTAGCAACAATGACACGCTTTCACGTCACTTTCACTCTTATGACTGCACAAATTCTTGGAGCTTTGATGACAATTATTGCTCGTGCTTGTGCTCCAGACGCTTTAAAATCCGGTTCAGTTTTCCCAAATTTGGTTTTAGAAGGTTTTTCGGGCATTCAAAATGCTTGGTTTTGGATCGCTCTTGTTTTAAATATTACTGTTTGTAGCGGATTCTTTCTGTTTTATAGAAGGGAGCAATTAAGCAAACCGTAAAATGTACTATAAAATTGACTAGGTGAAATATAAATAGACTTTATTCTCAGCATCCTTTCTCATCCGATAGCCCATAAATACATAGCGTCAAGCATCTAAATTGAAATCGAGATTGGTATAGTACAATAAAGCCCTTATGGTCTAGAACCAGGCTCTTCTTACCCAAGGATTTCGTCGAATCTCCTCTAGGGTTGCGCGCTCTTCAGTAGAAGTTTGAAGACAATGGGTGACTAGGTTTGAGACTTCATCGCTATAAATGAATGGCGGCTCCAGAATTTTTCCTTCGATTGCCATTTGGGTGTTCGTAAATGGAAGTGTTCCATTCAGTATGATGTACAACAATACACCTAAGCTCCACACTTCTGCTTCAGGAATTCGGTAAAGTTCCCCTTTTAAGATCTCACTAGAAGCGAAAGAAATCGTTCCGTAGAACTTTTTGAATAATGAATTTTTCTCGTTTTTCGCAATGATTGTTGCTGAACCGAAATCGATCAATTTTACATTGAAATCTTGATCTATAACACAATTCTCATCCTTTATATCACGATGATATATTCCTTGCTTGTTCAGGTCATAAACGCCTTCAACAATTTGTGCAAAAACCCATCGAGCAGTATCTTCTTGTAAACATAAATGTGTTTCCAGACAGTCATATAAATCAGAAGAAATACCTTTATGGTATTGTGGAATACGTCTAGCAAGTGTTATTGTTTGGCTTGTGAACTCTTTTTCGTTACAATCGGTCTTCATTTGCTTATAACGACAGGTGTCTGGTTGTATTGGTACTATAGTGCTTGAAAATCCTTCCGGAGAGCCAATTCCAGCTTGATTTGTGCCGTAAATGCAAACAGTATCGCACCTCTCTTGGGTCGGCTCAGCTTGTCGCTCTTTCTTACCTCTTAATTCTTCTTTGCAGGGTCTATGATGCTCAGTGATTAAATAAAAATACTTTTCATCTGAAATCAAATCAATGAGTTTGATTATAAAAGGGCTATCAACTTTTTGTAAAATGAAGGCTTCTTTTGGAATTTTGCCTAATCGTTCGTCATTTATCCATCCGTGTTTTAATACTTTTCGCTTTTGTATAAATTTAATGGCTACGCTCATGCTGTCTTTAACTCTTGTGGCGCTCATTACAAAAGCAAAACCTCCTGTTCCAATTACATTTTCAAGTTTATACTTTCCCAGTAAAGACATACTAAGCGGATATCCTTCCGTATCATATGATACTACCGTAGGCGAAAGACCATCAATATAGTTCTCCTTATATGCGATCGTTTTCGACATGGCGATCATTGACATATCAGTAACGATCTTTAGTACATTCCCTCAATAGACAATGATATGCTTATAAGATTGTCAAAACCTATATACACCACTACACGTCAGAGACTGGTCTATCGGCCAAAAGTTTGGCTAAAGAATCAACACACGCCAAATGTGTTAAAAGAGGATCTTTTATCCATTACTCTCCGGTTTATCTCTTAGTAATACTGCAAATGCTCTGAATTTGCTCTGCACGATGCTATTCGGACATTTAAATTTTAAAATTCGAAAACCGAAAATCACCTGCAAGGTAAGCCTCAAGAACATTCCGCCCTTGGTCTTTGTTTCAAGTCAGACTTTATCTTAAAAGGAAATTGAGATTTTAATAAAGGTTTTATCGCGTGCATTTCCGATAGAAAGCTTAATTTAAAATTACATAAACGAATTCCACATTTGATGTTGTACTCAATCTGCATAACTCCGAGGGTCCTTCGGCCTTGTTGTAAATTTCCATAAGTATAGCCGGAGAATACTTAGTAATGTTTTACACGTTTTGACAGCTGCCGTTATTGATAAAATTAGAAGTATAATTCTAATATTTATTTCAGTAAACTATACGCTGATATTTCCTATCTTACTGTCAACATAGACTAATCAGGTTGATCGTCATCTAAAAGATATGTAATTTCATTTTTCTAAACAGATGTTCTAGTCACTGACTATGTGACTTCAGAATAGGATAGAGCATTCAAATCTAGACAAAATTAGTACTTGTGTACGTGAATTAGTCGTATTTTGGACAGCCTAGAACCATCTTGTCAACTTGTTTATACGTGTAAAATCGCCCGCAAGAATTCTTTGCTTGTAAACATGCATCTTTTGCTTCCCGTTGATTTGAAGCAATTTCGTCCATAGCTGCTTCTAATTCTGAATTACAGAGTTGTAAGTTCTTTTGGCATTCAGGCGTAGCACCACGAATTCCGGCACTTAAGCCATAAAGAATATCGCTAACTGAATTTTTAAGCTGTCAGCCAATCCGGAAGTAGCGGATTCAATGATTTCTTGAACGTTTTGGTCTGGTACAAATTCATCTAAGAGGCCGTCTAAACCCTTGATAATACCTTGCGAGCTTACTGCAACGTTGCCGGCCTGTGATTGGAAAGAAAGTAGAAATTTAAGTTAAACGTGTGAGGTAGAATTGACATAAAAATACTGTACTCACTTGATAATCTAAGAAAGAGGTTAAAGGATCAACTAACCCACCACAGACAGTGTCAGCAGTTGCTTGTTATCCACTGGACCAGGTAGGTGCTGAAAGTGCAGCAGCAACAAGAACAAAGAATTTTAACAAAGAGAGCATTTTTGTTTTTCGAATGGACGGGATGAGGGAGGGGTGATGAAGGATTTTGAATGAGTTGTAAAATGCTCTGCTATTTATATGTCTAAGTAACTTTCCTTGGCCAGTGATCTTGGATCTTCGATAGGTGAATCCATACTAAGATACTTTATTAAATTGTTTACCTCAAGTTCCCATGAGGACCGTATTTATAAGATGTATGTATCAAATAGAATAAGACGAATAATCTGCCAGAGAAATTTCGGCTATTCTTTTGGACCAAATCGATGAACCGTAGGAATTCTCTGTAGGTCCTACAGTATTATACATCATTCAACATGTCAAAGTTCATTATGTACGTTTAATTTACGTTCTATATATAAGTGCTAAATTTTATTATATTTAGATACCTAATTTCGGGCGTAAAATTTAGACCGATCTCGTCTGATTTTCACCGGATCTATGCAAACCTAGGGTTTACCTTCTAGCGTATTTATAAAAGAAGTTTGGTCTCAGACTGAACTCGGATGGTCGATCGCAAGATCATCAGAGACGCATGAGCCAGAAAATCCGTACGCGCTGACGGAATTTTTTTTTTTTTTTTTTTGATTTATTCACCGAATTGACGCTAATTCATGGGAATTTTACCAAATAAACATTAGCTGACAAGAATCGACAAAACAGGCTAAGCTTTATTTCAAAATGTATGTATATTGTAGTATGTAATAGAAATAGCTTTTCAAGTCATACATGCATAATTCACTGCGGGGTTTAACTGTCGATCACCTCTTTAAACATGCTCGCCGTCAGTAGCAACGGACTGAATTGTAGTAAAGGCAACAGCTTCAGCGGTAAATTATTTTATCCGTGTAAATCATAAATTCTGTTTAACTTTTTAGTAGAATGACAGAGTATTTAACCATCAACAGAACAGGATGTGATCGACATACACAAGATAGTCGTAAAAGCAGTCGCAGAGCAAACAGATATAAAATATACTGAGTATAGTGTAAAAGCATTCGGAATTTAAAATGAGTTACAAAAGCGCAGCGTGGCGCGCTGCGCCACGCTGCCGAACGCGTAAAGGATCACATCTCCGCTACAAGCTGCCGACTGAAAAGCGGCTGCGCTGCGCTCCGCCGCTTACTATGTTTCCGGCGTGCGTAAAATCTGGCGCTGAGCCCTTGCCCGGTAAACAAAAAAAAAGTAGTCCGGCCAAATAAGCTAGTATTTTTCCAAAAAAAAATTCCAAAGCAAGATTTGAAAAATGTCTTACCCTACTTACAAAACAAACAAGTCAAGAATGACGTTTTTATACGCACTAAATTTCTTTCTGTAGATATACGTCTATACTAATATAGCGGATATGTCTCGGTGAATATCGGTATTTCAACGGATCAACATAGCTTGTACCCAAACCTGCATACGGCGAAGTACAGAAGCACCTTTGGTACATTCGGCCAATTTTATTATGGTAGAAGGGACGGCACTAAATGAGTTAGCTGTATAAGTTAAGAAGAAAGCTATTTTCTCCTTCTTTAACTTGAGAATTTAAGGAATCTTGCGTACCTATGGAAGAACACTAAAATAAGCGTTTAAGAATTTGTGCAGCCGATCCCTTTTCTGTGGAATTATATTTGTTCTAGATCTTGCCTTAACAAATTTACTATCTATATGGGAAAATTCTCCTTCCAGCCTTTCGGATTTCAATAATTCTCTGCACCTTTCTACTTCCCTTTATCTTCTAAATTTCTATGAAATAGAAGAATTCGGCCTTTGAAAAGTGCTTACTGAATAATCCTCTATGCGTTGATCTCCTTGCTTAACATCAAAGTGAGGAGCTTTTCTGGTTTTATAGAGTTAAAAAGAAGGATCCACTGAGCGAAATTTATACTCTTCTATATCTTTTCAAGGAATCTAGAATTTAAAACTTTGGTCTGACTGAATCATTCTTATAGTTCCTTATTTGATAGAACGTTAAGACAATGTAAGTATACGGATTGAATTGGCCCTTTTTCATACATCTGTGCCTTCAAATTGATGGTTCGCGTGACGCGTAAATCAAATTCTACTATTTAAACTCTCTTTTCTACGCCATCATCACATTTTTTATACTTTATATCGATCTTCAAAAGACGCGAGAATATTATTAGCCCATGCAATTATATGATTGAGGGGTGAACATATTCATATTCTTCTTTCTCTATAAATGTTTGGCAGAGGTCTGGAAACGGTAAACACTAATTCAAAATCATCTTTTTCATCTTCAGTGAAAGCTGCTTGTCTGGAATGTCGACAAAGGAAAGTGACTTGCAAGATTGGAGAAAGTGCTCGTGCTTGTCAAAGATGCGAGAATTTTGGGATACAATGTAGATTTGAGCCAACAAATAAAAGAGGAAGAAAACAAAAAAATCAAACAATAAGTTCATCAACGGAAAAAAGAAATGAAAACATAAGTTATCCAGAAAGTTCGCCTTTACTTAAATTTTCATCTTCTTTCTTTCGAAATAGAAACATAGAAAAAGAACAAGTGTCTAATAATGAATTCGTAAAGTTTCAAGATATACTTACGAAACCTTTTCGAAGTTCGCTTTGGCGAACTTTGATGAGATACCAAGTTGAAAATGGACATAGATTCATACTAATGTATTTTGGAGAAGGAAATAAAAGGAATGGAGCAACGCAAAGTATAAATGTTGAATCATCTGAAGATACCATCTCAAGTAGGATTGGAGAATCACTTCATCATCCTACTTTAAGACAAGTCTTATGTCCTCTAACAGGCGATAAGACTATACTCGGTCGAATCATAGCTGATTTACCCCTTGTAGTACGTTTTGATATTTATCCTGATCCGCGAATTTTAGGAATAATCACGTCAGCGAGGTGCGAAGAACTATTGTTATATTACGATTCATACTTGAAGCCATGGGCAGGAGTAATCCCTTCTGCACAAGAATTATCAATAACTGGAACACGTTGGACTTCAACATTTCTACTTTCAACTGTTTTATATCTTGCTTCAAGATTTAGCAATTCAATCATAAATTCACAAGAAGAGCAAGTTTTAGGAATGCATACACGTTCACTTGCAATACGTGCATTTGGATGTGCAGATCAAAGTTTAGAAACGTTAACTGCTCTTCATCTTCTTACCGTTTGGAAAGCTCTTGATGATGGTTATTCTCAATTATATATAGGATATGCAGATCAAATTGCAAACATATCTAGGACAGGTGGAAGCAATGGAAGCCCTTTATCAGAAAAAGAAGCAAGAAATATACTACGAATTCAGTTATTTCATTATGTTCAAAGGAGTACATTTCAACTATTTTACGTTCCTTTGATAAACGAAATAATGGATCAAGATGGTTTTATTTTACCTTTTCCGATTTCTTCACCTCCTCCTCCACCACTTTTAGCTTTAGAAAGATTTGCAGCTGGAAGTTCGACTTTATTATCGGATTGGCAACTTTGTGCAACTGTTGAGGGTCGTTCAATTCAAATTAAATATAGAGATTTACTCGAAAAACATAAACCAGGTCGATTTGGTAGATCACGTAATTTATCAGGAGAACAAATTGCACTTTTAGAGGCCTTTTTTTGCGAAATGGAAGCATGGGAATATCGTTGGCGTAGACGGCGATCTAGAATAAGTGAATCGAAAAGAAGTTCAAGAACTCCTGTTCAAGGAGAAGAAGATAAAGCAAAAACAGAAACAGAAAGATATTCATCAACAACAATCGAAGATGATCAAGGTTGGATTAAATTTGAAATTTTGGGTAATAGCATTTGCTTACATATTTCTTCTCTCGCTTTTCGACAATGCATTGAAGTTTGGTTCGAAACATTTCCTCAAACTATCTTCCAATCAATCGAAAAAGCGTTGGCTGAAATGATTCAACGAACGTATCAAGCATGCATTGATAGCGCAATTGGTCTGTTGGAAAGAATCGTTTCAATAAATCCTCTTTCTCTTGTCCATATGCCGGATACGGATTTCATCATGATCAATTATGCCGCAATGTTTGTCGTTTATTTGCTTTTATTACCTTCAGAAGTAGAAGATAATATTCAAAAACCATCCTTAAAACAATTGATTTCAAAAGAAGAATATCTGACAAATCTTCTCAGTGGATATACAACAAAATTTCGAGAATATTTGGGATTGATAAAAGTTGTAAAAGATGTTGTTGAACGTGCTTCGCAAACTCGGCCGCAATCTACTTGTTGCTTTTTAAGCTCCGAACAATTTAAAAGCCTCGTCGCTTTATTTGAAGCAACAATTCAAAGCCCGACATGAGAAAATGCCTAACTATTTGTAGTTTTATTATAAACACTTTGTTTCTTTTAAGAAACTATAGACAGCTTGCCTGTCTGTAAATTTGAAAAAGACATCTTTTTGAATAAATATGCGCGTAATAATTTTCGATAGGTTTTGTTTACATACCAATTAAGAATCAAACTTTAGAATTTTCTTTGGCCGTCTCTTTTTTATTCAACCGACGCGATTCTGGAGAATTGGAATTGTTGATTTATGTAGATGTCTCACCGGATGAATTCAAAACCCTTAAAAGATTGAAAAGCACCTGCTTCTCATAAAAAGTATCTTATTAAAAGATAAGCATTAGGTAATATCTTAATTTATTGCAACATACGTTCTTTCCTTTTTTCGATCACTAATGAGATAAGGTATATAAAGCAAAGATGAATCTATACAGGTATATATATCCGGTAAGAAAGGTCCGAATATAATGACCATAAGCGAAAAAGCGAGAATCAAATCTGAAGGCGAACCGAGTCTTCGAGATTCAAGTACGAGAAATATTGAAGTACTTTTACTGGATGATATTATCTTTCTAACGGATCATGCTCGAAGCGCTTTTATAGTGGGAGAATATAAACTCAGTGGATTTTACCTTTATCAAGCCCAAAGTACTTTACAGAGGATCAAAGATCTAGATACTTATAAGCATGCTATAAATTCAATACAAAATCGTACGTCATAGCTAAAGTAAACTTTCTACAAAAATTTTGGGACCGCGGAAGGAAGAATTATGATCATCGCAAACTCGTAATTTCGATGCTGATACGTAAATATTAGTATTCGTGTAGAGCATACTGTTCGGGTATAGAAGTAATTACATTGAAGGAATAGAAATAGGACGTGTAAAGTATGATACATGAGATAGGTGAAACAAGAAGTATTATTCTGCTCTACATAGAAAACTGTTATAGTGTGAGCAAGTGAAACAATCTCGATGGAAAAAAGCACTATATTTCCCATTCCTACACCGAACACCACCCTGTAAAATTCTTTTATCACAATCACGACAATATAGAATACCATCGTGATAGGAACAAGACTGATTTAGATCGGTAGAATCGGAAGTGAATAAATCGCACGATATTCTTTGTTTTTGCTTTATTTCTTTCGATTTTATTTCTGATTCAGCCAGATGGAGTATAACACTTGCTGCTTCTACCACTTGTCGCTTACGATGCTGAACATACGTTTTACTTGAATATGGCTCTGTATGGCTACTGTTATCGTTTACGTTCTCCTCTTGTGCTTTAATGTCTGAATAAATATCGTTTTCTATAAAAACAGAATGCTGTTCGTAAGAAGAACTTACATAGTGGTTTCTATATTCTCTTAAATTGAATGTTGGAGATGGTGGGATAAGTTTGATCGAGAGAGGTGGATAGTTGTTGTGAATATAACTTTTGACTTGATCTATTTCTCGGCTTGTATATAAATCAAAAATTTCACCAGCTTCTTTATCTTTGCTGTTGTATAGATTCCTGTCATAAATATGAGATTCTTCTGTACGAGACTGGTTGAGTATATCAGAATATAATTGTTCGAGAACGATTTGCTTTCTCGTCTCCCTTTGAGCCATTATGTGACGTCTTTTTATAGGGCACGGTAAGTTATCCTCCGACATAAGATTCCAGACTACTAAGTAGAAGTCTTTGTAATTTATCAGATCTATAAGAATAAGAATTGTCGACGATGATGATGACATGTTAAAAAAATGAAGGGACAATCAATCTCAGAACGTATACGAAGGATAAAATCCAATCTCCTCCTTCGTCTTTAAACTATTAACATACAAGAACCGAAAGGTCTTCGGGGTTATACAGATAGCTATACTTGACAATCGAAGTACATATTCTTTTTCAATACAGCCACACAAATACATGCATAATATCCCTATCGATAAGGAAGTATTACCAAATAAAAATATGAAATTTTTAGTTCACTAGATAGAATGTTCTTGAAACTCATACTGCAGATCAATTTAGCGGTGTGTGAATTCTAGAAAGCGCTGCGCAGCGCAGAGCAGAGCAAGCATTGTAAAATGATTCTTTGTATATTTAGCGTATGATTTGGTTTTTGCTTTGTAAACATGGCTTTATAGCCGGTCGTTGGCCGGGATATTCTTTGATTTGGGTAGAGGCTTCTCTCACGTGGTGTTAAAGAGATCCTGCATTCTCAAAGCAGCATTCAGGAATGCTAGTGGTGCCAGGGCCATATGGAGTCCATCTAAAAGCAGACTCCGCCATACTCCAACATCGCTGTACTTTGAACGGACAACAAGAAGAATTTACTAAAGACTTTGATGCTCATCACTTTTGCTTCAATTTGCTTGTCTTTCGTCAAATAAGTTGATTTTTTAATTTTTCGGTTGATACAGTCATGTCTCGTAAATACAACAAGGCCCACGACACCAACTTTTACGTCTAGGAATCCAATATGGAACTTTGCACATCATTCGTAGATTAGATTCAAAAGGAATCTCCTTGGTAAATGTTTGCGCTAATATTTTTGCGTTATAGATATCAAATATATTGATAACAATTAAACCTACAGAAATGGCGAAAAGAAATGCGATTGTTATATCTCTAACATTACCTCTCCGTCTTGGTTGTCGCATAAAGGTTATAAACACGATTAAGGATAGGCTAGTTGATATCCATGATCCATCCCAAAGCTTTTCTTCTGCTAAAAGACGCAGCATATTTTCTTGTTCTTCTGTCATTCTAAAATAGATAATCCAGAGCTTTCTAGAAGTCTTGCTTTTGAACTTGTTATTCTTGCTATTTTTATTTATCAAGGAAGGAGGACCCGTTCTCTGATCGTAGGGAACATCAGAACCACGCGTTTACATTTGTAGGTAGGTGGGCGAGATAGTCAGTCCACACTAACTCTGCATAAAAATCTCTCGGCTACTCGGCGAATAGCGCGTACAGCCTTTTGCCTAAAAAGTTTCTTGGTATCGGGAGGGATGACTTTGTTTAACAGTTTGATATTGTATAGAAGATTAGCTAGCTTAGCAAGATCTTTTAAAAACCAACCAACAATTAAAGCTGTTTAAGTTAATTATATGCTAAGACCGAATAAATTGACGTGTATATGAATTACAAAGCAGCCAAACAACCACCATCTGATCCTGCAGTCTCACAAGCAATTGCAGAAAATCCACCATTACTCTTGATGTGTAAGTTAATAGTTGAAGTACTAGTGACATCAGTAACAGTTGTACGAATGATACCGGTTCGATCATTATCATCGTCATTGGAATCGCTAACGATATCTAAAATGAATGATTTGTCGTTCGAGAGTATTGTAGGTTGGAATTCAAATGTTTGTGCGTCACCATTAATTACTCCACCGAAATAATAACGATCAGAAGGTTGATTATAACGACCAACGGCAAAAGTTTTACCTGGATAAGAATTAGGTAAAACTGTACTTGCTTGCCAAATTGAAGGAAGTCCTTTATAAAAACGAGCAGCAAGATTATAACTTCTAATCACTTCAGGCGTTTCACCAATATGTTGCCAAGCAGATTCGAAAGCGATAGATTTACCAAGTCCACAACCTACAGAACATTGAGCTGATTGCTGTTGTTGTTGTTGAGAACCAGTATCACCTCCTGAAACAGTATAAAGAGAAGGAGTGAAATCCATGCTACCTAACAAATTTCTTGTAAATGGAATGACTGTTTGACGAAATGCATTTCCTCCATTCTCATCACCACGAATAGCTTCTTGTGATAAAAGATGAGGCCAAGTACGTTGATTGCCACGTGGAGGAGGGGTACCGTGAAAATTGACCATTAATTTAGCTTGAGCAGTTTGAGATAAAATATAAGTTTGTTGATCATGAATAGCTTGAACGTCAGATAAGAAAAAGTCAATTTTTACACCTTTAACGCCCCACTTGTTCAAATTGGCGATATTGCTGGCTACCGCATCTGTTGAATTCCATTGATTGGCAGGGTACCATAAAAGGATATCAACACCTTTATTATTAGCATAACGAACTAAGTCGGGAACCCAGGCTTCATCCCAACCTTCATCAACCAAAGTATAAGGCCATTGTAATTCAGCAGCAAGATCAACGTATTCCATCTGTCTAGTTTCGTTTGATGGAGAATTATGCTCAGGTAGCCATGACCAAGATACAGTTCCAGGTTTGATCCAGCTTAGATCGGTTATATTGGTTGAAGGTAAATTGTCTGCGTCAAAAGTTGTTCGGTATAAGTTTGTAAGATCAGCCACAACTGCAATTCGCCAAGGTGAAGAAACACTGCCATCAACTTTTACACTTCCTCCTTCGGCAAAATTAAATTGATAAGCCAAAGAACCAGAACTATGAGTAAGTTGAGAGCCTTGAAATGATCCATCCATAGCTGATTCTTCAAGTAAAATCCATTGATTAGCAACGGCAGAATTTGCATCAACAAGATAAGGCATCATAACATTCTTTGAACCTTGTAAACCTGTCTCTGCATCACTCTGTTCCCATTCTCCTTCATAAGAAGTATTTTCAGGATCGTTCATTAAGAAAGAAGCACCATTTTTAGCAAAAGTCCAAGTTGAACTTTCACTGTTTATGGTATATTGACCTTCTGGAAATCCAACACGGAAAGCACAACCATCAATTCCTACTCGAATATCTACTGAGCTAGATTGACCGTTTGACGTTTTACAGTTAAATGTTTGTGTTTGATATGGAGCGTAATGGGATTGACTTCTACCTCCAGAAGTGTTATAAGATTCAACTGTATATGTTTGATCTTGAGCCGTGCAAGAATTGAACTCAGGTCCAACATCTCCATTAGAAGTTGAAAATCCAATATTAGAAGCACTTATTACTGTAACTTCATTTGCTTGACAATCAAAGCTAAATGCGCCATTTGAATTTTGTGTGACTAATGCTCTAATTGGTCGATCATTTAAAGCAACAGTCCATGAACGATCTTGACGAGAAATTAGAGCAGCAGAAGTGCTAGTGGAAGTCAAAATGGCCAACGTAATGAAGCAAGCAAGATTGAACAACATTTTCCGTTAAATTCGATAAAGAGAGGATGAATGGATGTGGATGGCAACAGATTGATTTGAACTCTTCTACCATGTTTATTTTATACCCTTTCACATCGGGGTTGTCATCGGAGATCTCCTTTCTTTTTTTTTTTGATGAACAAACAAATAAAAAGAACAATTTAAAAATGGCTTTTCCTTTAGTGCCTAGTCTTTGATTTGCGCTAAGAGAAGTTGATCATAGAAGCAACGTTTACCCAACAGAATTACTGCTTAGCCTTTGCATAATGCATTAGCGTATAAAAATCGGAAATCTAAATGTTTACCGAAGCGCTGAAGGAGTAATGACAAGAACTTCCTCTTGATCTTGCAACAGGTTCAAGATAGTCCAAAAACATGCAGAAAGCTATTACATGTACATACATACACAAATTGGAATGTATCTTGTTCCATGGATCGGTACTACGATAGTTCCACGGATGACACAAGGAAAAGTTCTACTAAGAGTTCCTGCTGCTACTATTCATCAACACCTTGATGAAGATGAAGTCACATTAATATTTTATATACTTGTGGATGATTATTTTGTTCGATCAATTGAAACGCAGTATAATGATCTATTTAGCCTTAAGAGTTAATTATAGGTCGATTCGACATAACTTGTCAAGCTTCTTTTCTCAACATTCTGGCATTCGTCGAATGGCACATCAAGTATAGAGTTTATATCGATATGCGCAACTCTACCGGTAGACCTATCCTCGCGTCCTCTATTGTCCGTAAGGGAGATTGGCGATACAGGTAAGGTGGTCGAAGCTAATAAAGAAATCAGGCACCAGGACAGACATAGCCTTGTGATTGAAGAAGCAAAAGAGAGATTTGTTGAAACATAAGGTATTATTTTAGTTGTACATATTCATATTTGTAATGAAATTAGGGCGGTCGATTTCTAAGAATTGTTTCCCGAATATTTTAGAGAAGAATTTATCAATTACATGCTTAAAATCTCTACAACGGAAACGCGCCTAACGTCATTTGGTTTACATATAAGTGAAACCTTTTGTGAAATAGAACTTCAATTATAAACGTTCACGTTTCAAATTAGTTTTGAAATAAAAACGATCACATGCACTCAAAAGCAAGCCGGTTAAGTTGGTTTATGTGAAAGCTGAAGAATGAATCAAATTTCTGCCGCTATCCGCTTGTGCATATCAAGTCCGATTTTCTCGGACTTCTCATACTTTCAAACGTAGTCGCGCCTTCTTCAGCCTAAAAGAATCAATATAAATTAATCGGGGTAGTTTGACCTGGAATTGCAGGGGGACATTGATATAAAAGCGTACTATGATCCAAGATGAGCCTTATAGCATATATCAAAACAAGTCGCATAAGGTATCCTCTGTTCTGAAAAAAAAATTGTATCAAAGTCTTCCTCTTAAACCATCTATCATTTTAACGCAATGGTTTCTCAGTACGATGAAATTCCAATAAAACGTATCGATACGGGACTTGGCCAACTTGCGATTCGTCATTATATAGTCTTAAAAGAAAATCCAACGATATTATTTTGGCATAGTCTTGCATTAGACTCAAAAATGTGGTCTGAACAATTTTTAGCTTTCAAAGAAGATTTTTCTATGGTTTTTATCGATGCACCTGGGCATGGAGATAGTGAAGATTTAAATGGTCAATTTAGCCTTTCAGATTGTGCTGATTCAGTTATAACTATAATGGATCATTTGAGCGTTTCCGTTTGTGTTATCATCGGCTGTAGTTGGGGTGGAATGATTGCAGCCGTTTTGCCTACACTCTATCCGAATCGATGCATAGGTTCCGTGGCAATGAATTGCACGATTCGAGAAGCAACGAAGATTGAAAATATTCAATTACGCTGTGTATCTGCTTATTCCAACCTTTTAAGCAAAAAACTCGATTGGCTATCAGTGCAATTAACGTTGTATTTATTAGGATCTTCCCGTCTATCAGAATCGAAAGAAAAGCAAGAAGAACTTTTACGTATGGTGATCAAAAATCGCCCCAAGTCGCTTAGCTGGGCAGCGTATAGTATAGCAAGCCGTACAGGATATTTGTCAATACTTAAACAAGTAAACTCTCCTATCTTGTTTATTGTAGGTGATCAGGACAGAGAGTATACGCTAAATCAGGTTCGAGAATCATCTCTTGCTGCAAAATATGGAGAATTCCAATGTATAAAACAAAGTGGCCACATTTCTGCTTTTGATAGCCCAGAAGAGACCAATATACTATTAACGAATTTTTTCAAGAAACACAATTTGGTCAAGATGAAAACAGACAAAAACTAGCAAATTGTTATTGCAATTTTTAAATGTATAGACAAATATACTTTAAATTATGTATTATACATTTTTTTCTCTCCAGAATAGCTTGAATAGGATTAGATGTTTCTTTTTTAAAAAAAAATTGTCAATTTGAATGCGACAATATTCATCCAATACTTTTAGTGTAAAAGATCCGCTCGCTTCCTCTTTAGTCATTTTACTTTGCATTATAGAAATACAAACGTACGCGTGCTTTAGACTGTTTAGATTATGGGGTATGGATAATCTCTCATTAGGTGTTGTCCGATTTTTTCGGGAAAGCGAAAATATTGGCCGCAACTTTTTCCGTTCCGGCAAATATAGAGCATTTGCCGATATCTCGTTTAAGTTAAAGATGTAAGACAATCTTAAACTATATAAGTAGCTGAAATAGTAAAGCTTACTTGTGATTCAGGGATCATATTTCTTCTTACGGCATACCAACAACACAAGTAGGAATATTTCCATTATGGTCGCATTATCTTCTCACGCAGAAACCTTGGTCCCCATGACTATCATACAAGGGATTGATACAGATAAAGCACAAGTTGCACAAAGACGTGCTGCTTACCTTCGACCTTTTGTTTTATTTTGGTTGAACTGTTTTATTGTTGAAGTGTTCTTATTCCTTTTAAGTATCGTTGCTTTTTCAGGCTTTCGAGATTTACATATAAAATTTTATTGGACTTTTCTTTTTTGTCCTTTTGGAATGGGTGGCACAATGGGTGGACTTTTAAACTTTTTCGTTACAGATCGTATGTACGGCAAACGAGCAGCAATTTTCTGCGGAATTCTTTCTTTCTTAGTTTTAGGCGCTTGCAATAATCTTTGTTTCAAATTGGACGCTTATTTCGATTATTGGGGTGCTGCACGTTTTCCGTGGTGGTTCAATTTTCGTTATCCACTCTTACCATTGGTAGGGTATCAAAATGGTTTGTTGTTGTACACGGATGAAGGACAAGCTTTTCTTTCACGTGTTGGTTTATAAATATTATCCGTTTATGGTTTGTAAATCACGATGAAGAGCTATGGTACTTTGGCAACATATTTGACCGTCAACATCTGTAACAAGCGCATATGAGGATAAACCTTTCATTTTACAATAACTCTGGCATGTTTGTCAAGGCGATTTTGGAATAAAACGAATGCTGTACTTTGCCCTCTAAGTCTTGAGCGATTTTATTAATTACTTCAGTATCACTCAAAGCAGATAAGACATATTGAGGGCCAGTATAGAAACGAGAAAGGATTAGGTTAAAGAGATTACGGATTATTATATAATGTACTATTCCACCTTATAAAAGTTAAAAAGTACTTCTAGCCTTTACTGACTTTATACAACCTCTCACGATCCCGAGCACTATGATTACCTTTTATCTTTGGCAGAGTGACCTGGCTTACTTTAAAAATAATATTGTACCCAACAACCCGTCTATAAGAGAATTTAGCATAATATTTACCTTTCTAAAGTTTTCAATATAGCATGGGATCACTCCAGTACTTCACGAATTTGTCGCTACCCAACCGTGTTTCGTTAACGGGTGATGCGGATTTTGGCTTTCTACCATACTAGGGATTAAATATTGCTTCTGGCGGGAGGGCAGGATCAGGGGACCTGCTTAATGCAGCCAAATACGTGGAAGCAGGGAAAATGGGATCATTCGCTAATGCTTTCTATATATCAATTTATCCTAGTCGAGACGCAAGACAATATATGTATTTCATCATGTGAAGTCTGATTGATCTTCGAGAATGGTGTCACTTAGTTGTTTTTACATACTTTAAAGTAGCCTTTCACATATACGTACATAACAAAAATAATACCAATGGGAACAAGACGGCACCTTGCACTAATACAAATACCTATCAAGCCATAATGGAACCCAAAGTTACTGCTACCAGTACGCTTACGCCCGAGATTATTTTATTTTTATTCAACCTTGATGCATCATTTGAAATAGTAGTGCTTGAATTGATCACAGGAGAACTTTGTAGGGAAGTTGTTGAAGAAAAAGAGGAAGACGTGATTGTAGAAACTGTTGTTGATGACGATGAAGAAGTGGAAGACTCTTCGCTTGAATCTTCTCCTCCGCCACCTAACGCGCTCTCATCACTTCCACTGCCTTGTTCATTGGAATCGCCATCAGAATTATTATTAGCATTCTGTTGTTCTTGTTGCTGTTGTTCTTCTTGTTGCTGTTCTTGTTCTTGTTCTTCTTGTTGTTGCTGTTCTATTTGTTGAGATGTTTGTGATTGTTGATCTTGTTCTTGATTTTCTTCTTGTTGTTGATCGTATGAATCACTGTCAGGATCACTCAATGGATCGAATTGACGTTTCACTTGCTTATAAAATATTGTTTCGATATTACCCGCATTGATATTATTACGGACTTGAATTTCATCCTTAGGCAAAGGAGATGCAAACGATAAATTATTAGAATGCAAAATTGCTAAAAATGTGATAGCAATGACAGAGAAGGATGGCTTCATTTTGTTTCGTTGAGAAAGACTTTATATTTAGGATTTGGAATGAGTAAATTAACATCAAATCGTATCTCTTTATAACTTTTTCGTACTCAATCGACACGTTGTGGGAAAAATACAATTGTCTCACTTTCCACTGAACCGTGAGGCAAAATTCATGTTAATTTTTTTTTTGCAAGATAAACATTATCAAGCCACAAAGAGCGAACGCCGCACACAGCCGACAAGTTGCCGCTCAGAAGATCCAAAGAATTGGTATAATTTAGAATAGATTTGTCTATAAAAATGCAGCCTTTTGATTGCTGTGCTATAATGCGCAGCGTGTTAAAAATGTTTTTTAAGTGTTAGGCGACAGATACGAATGTTAGGCGACAGATTGGCTCGAAGCCGCGGGTACAAGAGATGTGGCTTGCATAACATGCTCCTGTTAAGAGGGCTACTACACATCCAAAAGAGCCGTAGGTAACTTTTCTGTCTACAATAATACCGGCGGTTACTTTGGTGTGGGGTATTCTAGTAGAAGGAACGACTTTATCCCAAACATTTTGATAAAAAACATCACTTTCTTGTTAAGAATTCAAATATTCTCTTGGAATTCCATCAAATTTCTACATCCAAAATCAAAATCTGAACCAGATAGGGCTCCACTCCGTTGAAAAAAAAGTGGTAGAGGGTTTTTGAAAGAAGGATGAATGCTTGAATAGTATGTATCTACAATCTCTTTATCTTCCGAATTGAGTGAAACATTGTTGTACTCCACGTTGAAATTGTCACTGAATTCTTCTTTTGAGGTTTGTACTTTTATTTCTTGAATTTAGAGTATTTAAACAAGAAAGAAAGACTTCGACTTGATTCCCGCGTTGAATCATTTCTTTCTTCTTGATATGTACTTTGATTTCCGCCACCGATTCGACGAAGGATTGACCATAAAAAGGACGAATAAATTGTAGGATGATGATTTGGCGTTACACTTACTAAATCAGATAGATTTGCTACCTTTGTTACCCATAAAATTGCGCTAACATTCTTCTTTTCCAGAAAAAAAGGCACAGGATGACAAAGTAATTTAAACAAAGATACTGAAGCATAGCATAACACTAGAATTTGAGCAACGGGTAAATATTTGATAAGTGGTCGCATTTCTTCAAAAGCACTGTTTAATGAATTTAAAGATGCTCTCCAACATCTTGAAAATAAAACATCAATCTCCGTCGATCGAGCATGTATAAGAAGACAATATTGTAAGCCCACACTGTTGATGACTAACTTTGCAGATTGTATAGTAAAGGCATTTGTTCCACTATTGAAGAGAATAAATGGATTTCCAAGTCGTCTTTTAGAGGTAAAGGGTGAATTAATTCAACACTTTGTCTTCCATCCGCTATACTTGTAGAAATGAGTGGATTAGCTCATTCAAATAATTCTTTGTGTAACGTAGGTCTTGCAGGAAATGATCGACTTGCCAAAGCACAAACTGTCGTAAGGAGGACATTTGATCGTTGAGCGACTAGATGAACTGTGTGAAAAGACAGATCAAAAACCAAAAAGTGTCGAGCAAAATCGTTGAAATATATTTCGAGTAAATTTTCAACTTCAGTCCAATTGAGTGAAGCACAATTATCACTTTATGCTCCATAGGTGGAATTTCATTTCCAGGCCAATACTTTAACGATGCTGTTTTTGTCGCGGAAGATAATGATGAATTTTGACTTTGAAGGCTCATGTTTGATTCACTGGATCGTGTAAGATTGTTTGTTTCTTTAGCAGAGGAGAAGTTTGGATCTATTTCTAATGATGCTTCCGCTAATAGAGCAAGAGGGTGCATCTTTCCCCTAACGGGAATTGTACCTCCTGATCTTGTAGTACAATCTACCGAGACCGGAGAATTTAACTCTTCAGAATTGAGATCAAACCTATTGCGTGTGTCGGTGAGAAAGGTAAGCATCAAACCAATAAGACCAAGGAAAATGGAGTAAAAGAAAAAGGAATTCTGAAGCTTTCGGCATTTCTCTTTGGTCTACCTCAAACTTTGTGGGCCCATACAAAACCAGCAAGCTTATAAGTAGAGAGAAGATGCCAGTGATGACCAAAAGTGCAATGTGAAACGCATGCAAACTTATAGAAAGGTCACAGTCGACCATTTCCGTTCCACTTACGGTGATGCGAAGAACAAAAACAATGGCAGCAATTAAATTGCAAAGATGCCGACTCAAATCAAGCGCGCGGAATTTTGTAATGTGCGAAAGAAGTGTTTAAAATTTGAGCCTGCTTCAGGCTGAAAAGATTGCATCCTCTCACCAAGCTGGTGATAGAAGATTCGGGGCAAAGTCTTTGCATTGCTTCCATTTTTTTAAAGTTGTATAGCACACGTATTTTGTGAGTTCTTCATTTGTGCATCTTGAGTTCTCGTGCTCTCTGGGGCTGAACAGATGGCTTCGCAGCAGAGTTCAAAGACACGCTATCGTTGCCTTCCATATTCACAGGAAGATCACTTCCAAGACCGTGGGCACTGAGAGGATGGGCCATATAGAATCTACACTTTGCAGTATCTCTTTTGTGACTTCTTGCTTTTATGGGGAATGGTTTGGGAGTTAAAACAGATCACTTTGAATATGTACATCAAATTTAAATATCTTTTCGGGGATCTTTAAATAAGGCAGATCAATTACTTATCTTGCATTGGCCTGAAGTGTCGATACGCATACGCAACACATCAACGTACCCTGAAGAAAGATTTTCAATGGCAACACAGCCTTCGGGAAGTCCCGCAAAAAAAAAATCGTCTCTGCTTTACTGGGTTTGTGGAGCAGCTCATAATTACGCGCGCGCTGCGCTTGCTCAGAACAGACTTATAACAATCCATTGGAGAGAATTGATTGAATTGATTGAATTACTTACTGCCCGTAAGGGCTTATCAGGACTTCTTAGACCGCTGCCAGAAGAGAATCTTCGTGTTTTAGCTACGATGAGGGAGGTAGGTAGGTTAAAAGATAATAAGCTAGAATGTAAAGGATAAATTTAAACTCGCTTAAAGAGGATACGATGATAGTAAAGTGGATTTAAGTGAAAAATAGGCTGAATATCTTATTTAGAAGTTTGAATTGTTGCGTGTTACTCTTACACGAGTTCTGCGCTTCAAATGCACGCGTATGCATTTATCCTGCATGTACGGGTGGAGTATAAATACGTATCTCATTCTCTATCCCAGTGGTTTGATAGAGTGCTTTTTGTCTAAGGGGAAGGTAGACGCGCGTGGTCATCCTGAAAATGCTCTGGTTGGAGGAGATGACGGATGTTGAGGTTCACCATTTGATCGGGCAGCTTTGAACATGAATTCCGTTTTAATATTGCAAATATCCATATGAGTGCTTTGCTGCGGGACTGAACTTTACTTCGCAATCTAAAATGAAGAGAGCGGCACAAAGGAATGTCTGACCCTGATGTTTTACATAAAGGATATTATGGAAAAAGATACATCGCGTTTGTGTTTTCTCAGCTTGTTTTGTCCTAAAGCAATACCCTTTCCGAAACAAAGGGAGAGTTGTTGAACACGTAAGGGCAGGATGAACCCGTGCTTAGCGTGTCAGTCAATCGCTGCTCGGTGAGGCATTTAGCCCTGTGTATTTCAATCTTGGTTGCATAAGACAAAGGGAGCCAGACGTGAGAAATTACGAAGAGTTTGTGCAGAGTCCTAAACTTGAGAATGGCAGCGGATTGTGCGGAGCTTTACAAATATTTTACATTTGCCGAAATTGGACATGTCAATTGCTAATCTGAGCACCGTTTTGACAATTTCACCGCCTTAAGAGTCAGGTTGTACGCAACGGCGGCACCCTTGACATGATGCAAATTCGGTCTTGCCCACAAATCCTACACCATGAAATAAGCAAGTGCTTACGATATCTACTTGCTGAAGTGTGACCTATGAGGCGCGATGGGTGTATCAGAGCTCCGTTGCAACGCTTGCTAGAATTTTATGGAAAGTCACCATCGCGAAAGCACCTACACAACTTTGAGAAGTCTGATCCTAACTGACAAGCTACTGATCATGTTGCATGCTTCTTCCAATTACGTCACAAAAATCTACTTTAGATTGTTTGCAGCCCGTTCTTTGAAGAAGCATTGCGACGAAGAGAATGATTGTGACATTAAAAAAACCGCAAACAAATGAATCCAAGGATTTTTGAAAACAAAGGAGTGCAATTAATTTTATTTTTTTCGAATCTGAGACTTTCAAAGGCCCAAAAAAAAAGATTTTGGACTAGCACGCATTGCAAAAAGTTTGAAAGAACAAACAAACACTCTAGATCCTTTAATTCATACCAAACGCCTTTTTATCAAAAATAAGTCACTGAACAAAGGGAGTACAAAGGGATTGTAGAACACGGCAAAATTTTTTGTATAAATTTACATTGAAATGAATAGCACAAGCGAGCTGCCCCAAAAAATGATCTGTCAAAGTATAAAAAGGGTCAGATGAATCCTTTCTTGGTTAGTAAGTGCTCATTCCTCCTCAACATCACTGACAAGTTGACAAAGCATTCTCAGACACTTTTTGGTAGACACTTTTTTGTATTCAAGAAAGAGCATGATACACAGAAAAGAGAAACAGACAAAAGTTGCGCTGAGAGACGATGAGTACTTGCAAAGTTTACATGAAGAAGACTCATCTGAAGAAGACGAGAATCAGGGAGAGCAATTTACTGAAGAAGCAAAGTCGACTACTGCTCTTCGTAGACATTATGATCCTCTGATTTATGGCCCTGAACATTTAGAAGAGAGTAAAAGACTTCAATTTAAAAAGACGATCTCTATGGCTTACAAAAAAAACAAGTATGGTACCGTCGAAAATATGAAATTTGGCTCTCGCGAAATCGACAAAAATGGCCACGTAAAATACAAATTTTTCAAATGCATTCCACCAGAGGTTCCCATTCTTGACTTAAAAACTAGTGTATATTCTGTTTTGGACGCTTTCGTACGTATTTCAAGAAATGAGACCCCACAGAAAACAAAGATGGCCCTTCTGGAAGATGATGGGGTGCAAAAGCTATTGCAGGAAAAGGAAGCTTGCTCTAACCAATTCCTAGACACGCTTTCAATCACTGTATATGACATTTTGCGCCTCATGCTGGAAGGGAAATGTATTGACTTTTCTGCTCGGCATTGGAAGGAGAATTCCGAAGGCCTCAAGAGAATCAAAAATTGTGGAGGGACTTATCTTGCGTTGTCTCTAGACTCCACAAATAGCGCAAAAGGATTGTATGTAGGTCGTTCTTCGATGCTTGCTGGCAGATTCCGAGATCATGAAACGAACCTGGCTATTGCAACGCAAACTGCGTCCTCTACGAAACATATTGAATCTCTTTTTTATCAATATGCTGCAGAAAACATTGAACAAGGAGGAACATTGGTCTTTTGCCCGGCGCATGTTTTCCAAATAGTCTCCGAAGGTGAGTATGATAGTTTCCATACGCTTAGATACAGCTTATATTTTCTTGAATACTTTCTGACAAGTCTCATTTTTCGAATCGCACAGAGTCCCTGATTTACTGTGCTCTGTTCGAAGCTACGTTATGTATCATGGTTGGAGCTTTTCAGTTGAGCAAAGATTTTCTAGGACTACGGACGAACCTAGGCTTTCCAGTGGTGTCGTATCTTGGACTAAATTCAACTCCGTGCATGGAGAAGCCGGGAAATTTTTCGCCCCAAGCGGAGATGAATGCTAATCCAACGCTCTCATTGATGATTGCCGAGTTGCGTAATGTGTATTTGAAGTATGGTCTGTTATGCTCCAAAATTGGACAAAGGTAAGAGTCCCATTACGATCCAGTCGAGATTCTGCATTAACTTAGTTTGACAATCCCAGTAGCACCAAGAATTTGGAGGAAAAAAAACGAGCACTTGAACAGGAGTACGAACTCAAACATCATGCGTATATGGTTGAACTTGCTTTTCTATTGAAAACAGGGTGAGTGTTTCCTACTGCAATGTGTTTGTTGCAATGTTGACCCGCTTTTAGTATTGCTCCTCTTCAAAGAACATACAAGCTAAGATTACAACGAGAAAAATACAAAAGCAAAAATCAAGACTACTATAGCTGGAAGGTAACGAATTTTGGCAGCCGCACTTTACCACGAAAGCAGATGGAAATAATTCTCAAAGTAAGTGAAATCTGGAAATCTTCCTTTTCCGCCATATACTGACACAACTTGCTGTTGCATAAGGAGGCAAAAATCGACAATCAAAGTCGCTCGGTCATGCTCCTTTCCGCCCAAATGGTGACAGGAGAGCCCAATGCAGAGGTAAGTAGAATCTTGAATCGCTCTGCCCCATTCATAAACGTAATGCACAACTAATGCGGGAATAATCCGGTATTTTGTGAAACAGAACGATCTCTTCGTTGGAACAGCAGAAAATTATCGATTTGTGTACGGCGGGATAAAGATACACCTAATTGAATTACAAGTAAGTCCAGTTTTTATTTTTTTGGGGGCCATTTGTTTGATATGACTTCTAATCTCTCTGTCATGTAGATCTATTTACAATTCCAAACAGTGTTTCACCGGACACGTTGGCAGGTAAATTTGGCCAATCGTCTCCTGAAGTGTTGTTCAGCTGAATTCATGCAAGAACGTTTGTGAGTGTTGTACAGCGATAAAAAGAGAAGCCTTAGCTTAGCACTGCCTCACCTGATATTTTATTTTCTATCTTGACGACTTAGTTCGGCCTTGGAGCGGCTCAAAAGCAACAATATTATTCTTTCCAAATATGAAGCAGATGTGCAGGAGCTAATAAGAGGGGAGCTTCCTGTATCCATTCAAGGGAGGTCCATTGTGGCACATAGCAACAGCGGAGAGACCATATTGCTTCCTGTATCATCGCACTTCAAGCGCAATTTGGAAAGAGACAACCCGCAAAGAGAATTTGTAAGTGCTAGACGGGGATATGAGTGAAATGCCAAGCTAATAAATCTCTCTCCATCGTCAAGATGTTTCTCAAATTGCAATATAACTCCTCCGAACCCATCTGGGACGGCTCAGGGCAACCACGTGACATTGCTAACATACTGAAAGGTGCTGGGCTACTTATGTTTTCAAACATGTTAAATCAATGGATACCAGTCATTGCAAACCTCAGACCTCGAGTGGTGATCTCTCAATTTACTCAGTTAGCATGTCGAACTGCTGAAGTTGCTGTCGAAATCGGCATAAAGAAGGTCGATGAAGAAGAAATGCCTGCCCCGTTCCTCCGTGAGTTACCGGAGGAAAATGACACCATTCCAGCTTTCCAAGTATTTCAACGCACACTCCCAACAACGCACGGTACTCGTCGAATTGGTGTGCGAGGGTGTAGGGTGCCGACAATTGCTATTCCACTTCGTCTATTGAGGATGTGGTTTCCAGACTCGCTGCACCCAAAAGGCTTGCAGTTGTCTGTAAAAATTGACGGAAGGAACGCAAAAACAGCCGAAGAAGTTAGGATTTTTGTTCGTCTTGAAGATCATGGTGTCGGACAGAACATCGGCAAATGGTTTGACCTTCTACATTTTTCCAAAACACGCAAACCGTCCCTACAAGTCTGGCAATATATCCAGAAGCAGCAATTGAAGGCCAGCTTAGGAAGAATTGCGGAAAATTGAGAGAATTTCGCTGCCAATTGCCCACATGGAAGTACCATACGAGCACCTGATTGGTGCGTGCCGGCTCAGGCAACGATAATAAGCTACTACACAGTATGAAAAAGAACGTTCTGCGTTCGATTCATCTCAAAATAGTCTGGTCGTCTATATCTGCGCTTCCGTTTCCGAATTTTATCGTAAGAAGTCACAGATGGCGGGCATGATGCCGCTTACCGGAAATGATCTTCTCTTTATTTCTCAAGTGACAATTCATTTATTTGGGCGGAAATATAAATTCGTAGTTGGGCAAAATGTCTTTGCTAATCGAAAGGAATTTGCGTTAAATCAGGTGTTTCTGTTGAATAAAAATTGTACCATCAAAACCGTCAAGATGGTAAGATCTTTATCGACTCTGAAACGTCGATACTAAGAGACTGAGCACTTTACCTCAACAGATAGAAATTCAGGCGAGCGGCAGCGACAGCTGCTGAGGTCACTTTCACACCCCTCGAATGTATCTAGTGCTTGAGCATCACTCATTGTTGAGTACGCAAAGCCCATTCAATGTACCTTAAGCCACTTTCCATCCCAGAGACACCGTGTCTTTGACGACCCCGTCTTCATCATATACAACAATGGCATAGGGAACGAATTGCGTACGTAAGGTACGAGAATGACGAAGGAATAAGCCCTACGGAACCTCTCTTCACCTTCAGCTGCAAATTTCAATGTAGGTCAAGGCTATCTAGTTCTGCATGTGAAATATGTCATATAATTGTTTATTCTGAAAAGCCTGACCTCTTGGACTACGGTTTTTACATGAGTGAAAGCTAAAACATCACAAATCAATCATCACCATTGATCATGCTCTTTCCCTCAAGAGTAGACCTTTTCGTAAATTTGTCTTCATATGCTTTCCTCTATTTTGTTTCCTCTATCTGGTACCCATATCAAAATGGTAACGTAATGATTATTCATACCACTATGGTACTTTACCAGTACTAGAAGGGAGCGAACCACAATTTTGACATTCATGTTCGTGTTGGTTGTGCTTAGCTGTAACACAAGTGCGGTAATCCCTGGACTAAAATGCGAGCAGCGCCTGGATAAAATTGCGGGCTAAACGAAACATGTTTATCTCAAACATCGAAGCAAGTCCACGCTTGTCGTGCACAGATACACACATAGCTCGAAAGACAAAGGAAGCGCGGCTAAACTATGTGCGCGCGTGTAAAAGTGGGAGGGGCAAAATTAGGTCAAAAGTGCCGTTAGCCAAAGAGAAAAAATTATTTAAAAAGTTTAAGTTAATATTATTATTTCTACAATTATGCATGTTGATTGCTTCTGTGCATGTGCTGTCAAAATTTGAAACGTAGAAGACAATGCCTGTGCCTGGTCAAGAGGTAAAGATAAGAAAAAAATTGGGCTATCGGCAATTGTACATGCGTTATCTATCGAAACTATTTTTCTGGCCAATTGCTTGCCCTGCAGAAGCTAAAGCTCGTTGCACATCGATGTAAGATGAGTTCAAAAAGCTCGGATTAGCCGACGTGAAGGAAATGAATGAGCTGATACTTCGTCACTTTGACGTTTTCTGACCATCACCCTTATGGTGATATGATCATTCCAATAAACAGGGTATATGCGTCTCTTTTGTCAAATTTAGAATGACAAGACCATGAAAGCTGCCAATTCGAATTTAAACGAAAATAGTGGGACAAAAAATGGCTCACAACAAGCCACGAACAAGCGTGCGCGATCACAAAGGTTCATTCGTGCAAAAACGGGATGCTTTACATGTAGAGCAAGAAGAAAAAAGTGTGATGAAACAAGAGATGCAACAACAGGAGGATGTCAAAGATGTCTGAGGTCTGGAATTGAATGTTTGGGCTTTCCTGGACTGCGTGGCGCACCGTTAGCCGCGCACTCGAAAAAGCAAAAAGCGGTAGAAGATGAAAAAGCTAGAAAATCGGCACGATCCCTCCAAGCTGATTCAGCCTCTAATCGACGTTCACAAAATGTTTCAACAAATCCGCCGCCTTCAACGAACGAATCTACTGCCAATTTTGTACTTCCTCTAAACGATCTCTTACAAATGGTAACACCGCCTTCTTCAATCAAACAAATCAATCATGACGACAACGCTCAAGCAATGAATGCCTGGTTGAATCCTTCCATCTTTCAATTTGCTCCGCAGCCGATTCCTACTGTCGAAGGAGAAGGAGGATTGGTCAGTATTAGCTCACCTTTTCCACAACTTTTATTTGATGATTGGATTTCTTCCGATGTATTGAATTCATTGGCTAACAATGCAAACAACGTACCTACTACCACTGGTGTCACGCCTAGAATCATGTCACCCTTTCAAGGCCTTCGTGATGAAGATCATGCGCTGAATTCTCTTGCCAGCTTTTACGCAGCATTCTGTACCAGCTGGTGGTTACCAAAAAATGAATCAAAGAGTAAAAGAAGGAATTTACAACATGTAATTCATGCTGTTGAACGTAGGTTACGTAAATCAGAAATAGCATGTACAACTGTTGCTGCCGTTGCAGCATGTTATGGTTTTGGAAATCATCAAGCTCTTTTTGATAATTCAACAATTGAATCTTTTCGTCAAAGTTGGGAAAGGATTTATGAAGTTATTTGTGATAATAAAACGAGTAGCTTATGTGCTTATTTGGATTGGTTAAGTACAAACAGTACAATGTTAATCACTTCTTCTGGTGGAGGAGCAGGAGAAGGAGATTGCGGTTCAACTCCTACAACTTCACCTTCTTCGGTAGGAGAAAGAAATGAAATTGATAAACAAAGTACATCATCATCAAAGCAGCAAAGACCATGGGAAGTTTTATTGGATAATCGTACAATTCAATCTTTAGCAGGAAGGAGTACAAATTCACAATCAGCAAGTAACAACAATTTAGCAATCCCTCAAACTTCTCAAGGAGGACCAATTGAAGCACAAGCAGATCGTTTATTCTCTTTTGCATCAAACGTTTTAGCAAAAGTTGCATTTGCAGCAAGACAAGATCAATGTACTTCAAATGATATTTTGATTCCATTAGAATATTCTGCTTTAATTCATGTTGATGTTTATTTACAAGCATCAATGGATTTAGCTTTATTCGCTTTCACAAGTAGACCGGAAAAGATCTTTCATCGTGAATTAGAAGCTGCTGGTTCTTTATTGGAAAGTTTATTAGGTCGTGGTCAAAGTGTTCGTTTAAGTGAAATTGATGGCGTTGAAGCTGTTGGTTTTCGTACTTTTGCATGGACAGATATTCTCAATTCAGTCTTATCAGCACGTTGTACTAGGTTGCATTATCTATTCGAGAATCCTGATGAGAGTGGAGATAATGGAGGTGAAGTGATCTCTGGTTCAAAAAGAAAGATGAATCCAAACGATGATGCAGAAGAAACAACAAAGTCAAGAAGGAGTAATCGTGGTATTTCTATCTCTTTTGGTTGTCCAGATGATATTTTAGTAATTTTCGCTCACATTGCAAATTTCCATTTCCAATTACGTCAAGCAAGAGAAACGAAAGCGATTCAAGGAAACGGTCCAGAAGCATTACCTGCATGGGCACTTCATACTGCATGTGATTTAGGACGTAAGATTGAAGAAAGTGAAAAGAATGCAACAGAAATGCTTACCGCGAGTAACAGTGATCCTTCTCAATTTGAACAAGGTCAACGTATTTTAGCTGCAATGTGGAGACATGCTGCAGTTATATTTTTACATACAACTGCTTATCGACTTGGACCATTAGGAAAAGTAAATCAAGAAAGAATGAAATCAATAATTGATTTATGGACAACGAGTAATATTGAAATGAATTTGATCGATAACGGTAATCCGGCAATGCCAATCTTATTTGCAGCTTTTATCGCTCAACAAAAAAGTGAAAGAAGCGTTTGTAGGGAAGCACTTAAACAAATTGGTCGTCATGAACGTAGCAGACAAGGTTATCGTGAATTTGTGGAAAAATTATGGCGAAAGACAGATGAATTGGGTTTTGCAATTTTATGGCATGATGTATTAGATAGCGAATCTGCATCAGAGATTGCAATTATGTAATTATATAACGATTTAAAAATATATATATATATATATATGAATGACTTTAATTAAAGTTGATTGCTATCTTCACTTATGTCATCCAATTTTGGTATCTTGTTAAGTGAAATGCCGGCATCATTTGCGATCTTTAAACATACTTGACGTACAGATTCCAAAGCAGGTACAGATACACCTGCTCTTAAAGCGCCGCGCATGTGCCATAGAGTTTCCAATTTGAGATTTTGAAGGGAAAGAGCTGAAGTCATACAAAGTTCAGTTGATTGAAAGTTTAAAATTTCGTTAAATTCTAAGCCCCAACCATACCAAAAATTTATAAATATTCTTGAAACATCATTTACGTCATCTCCTAATCTTGCTAAAATCTCATCTAAGTTATGTTTATAAACTGCACGTAAACATTCATGAGCAGGTTGATTTAATTGATCGATTGACAATTCATTCTTCTTTGTTCTGATATTCGTTCCTGCATCATTTCGATTTGGTTCTTGTTCTGCTTCTTTACGTAAATCTGTAATCCAATTTAAAATTCCTCCAAACATACGTGGAACTCCGTAAACAAGAGTTGTTTTTAATCAAGCTTCTTTGATTCTTCTTTGAATTTTAATTGCTTCTTGATCATATTTTGAATTGAAGCTTGGAGCGTGTAGTCTAATTGCTTCTTTATGAATTAATGGAATTGCTTCAATTGCAAAACCAGCAGAAGTGAATCCACAGGTCAAGATTGTATACCATTCATCGCTTGATAAGTCAGAATGAAAGATTTGACGTAAGTCTTGAATATATTGTTCTGTGATGTGAGACATTCTTGATGATAGTGAGCAACAATGAATATTTGTTGAGGATAAAAAGGGGCAATTTAAAAAGTTTTAAGAAATACCTATACCAGTCCAGGCTTTTTATGTCAATCAAATGAAAGAGCCCCGCTTTTTTGCCTGTAACTTTGAAAAAAACCGGTATTATCATTCCTGCTTAAAGGGTGACTTCCGCTTTCCCAAAAGAATTAATTCTACCGCGGACATCAATTAACGAGGTGGAGTATACAATAAACCGGAACGACATGTTCCTCGACACTTTAGATGGAACGTTATTACCGGACCAATCTTAAAGACCTTATCTACCGGTAAAATCATTGCCGGCAGTCAAAATCATCATTTTAATGATAATAATAATATGTTCAGCATACGAAAAAGTGCCCTCGTACAAGAGTTAATGAAAACGATTGCAGGTGACTTTTACAGTTTGGTTCGACGTAAAACTACCTTTCTTTTCAAGAAGGTTGTACTTCTTCTCTCAGGCTTTAATTGCGATTGAAGTATTTTTGCTACTTGATCGCCTAGATGTGAAAAAAAGAAGAAAAGATAAGATCAGCACTAAAGTTTACCTCCTTATCTTATTTTTAAGCTTACCAAATTCGTTCGGCTTCTCTAAAGGGTACAAGTGTTCTGCATCTATTTCCTCATATGTCATTCTGTTTGAATGCTTTGCAGCTAGTTGTTTATAAGCTTGTCCTGCTTCTCGTGTAAATTTAAAAAAGCTTTTACTGACTGCATTTGAGTTTAAGAGATACGTCCAACCTTGGAATTGATTTGATTTCATGCCTGGACTTTGATAAGCAATCATCCAACTTTGAGAATAATACAAAGCTTCAACCCATTTTGGCGTTTTCATAGTTAAGGTAAAATTTTGATCGGAGTCACTAGATTGGAGGTGTTTGAAGCTATAATCAACGTATAAATTCGTAACCACTGGATCAAAATTTTTATAGAGCGGCACTTTTGAAAGGTATTGAATGAGATCTTTTTTATCTTTAAATATATCTTTACGCACAAAAGTTGATAAAGCTAATGGTTCATTAGATGGAAAAGGAACGTCCATTATTTGTTCTTGAAGGAATTGGGTGCCATCATAACCAATATATCCATCTACAAGCTGCGTTTCAGGCTTACCTCTTCTTGCTATATTATGTATAGCAGCATTAAGTGTGATTGCGCCTAAGCTATGACCGATTGCAATCGTTGTCCTTGTTTTTATGGTAAGATTGTTCGACTGTCTTTCAAGATGTGCGGGATAAGATTGCATCCCTTTGTTTATTTTATGACGTTTTGGCAAATAAAATTGCACAAATTGTTGAAAATCACGAGCATAATCATGGACGCAAATTGCTGGTCCAAGGAAAGGTATATTCATTAAAGCAAAATCACCTGAGAAGAACATATCATAATTCCAAATCTCATCGATATAAAAATCCGATTGTGTTTTTTTGAAATTTTCAATAATACTTTCATCGATAGGTCGCATAATTTCTTTACTGAATCCGGTTGCAGGAAGCATGACAATCGTAATTGGCTTTCCTTTTGGATTGATACGTTTTGAACTGATCCTTTCAACGCAATTCCATAATTGTGGTTGACCTTGTTGGGATAAATGAATTGCTCTTTGTTTTGCTTCATTTTCATCTTTTGCTGGAATTAATTCTTTAAGATTTACACTTTTAATAATTTCTATTCCAACTTGCATGTTCTTCTTTCGATCTTCTTTCAATTTCTCGCCCGTAGAATATAGACTATTTGGGTCTAATGGCGGTAAAAAGCTCTTTTGGCCTGTTAAACGTACGGATTGTGAATGACTTCTAGGATAAGCTGCCGGAAAAACATGTCTTGTCGTTAACCATTCTTCTTCGCCAATCTTAAATGCAAGTTCTGGTATGGCTAAATAATGATCTGGTAAAAGATTTAAAGGAGCATGTAATGCATTTTGAACGTCTTTCGGCGTTTCAAGTAGAGGAAGAATATGTGTTTCTACTGGAAAAGGTTCTTTCCAGCCAGCTTCTTTAAATGTTAGAGTTGGAGACATTTTGTTTTTTGAAGGAGAATTTAGAGAAATAAAGGTTGTTGTAATATCTATCTATCTCTTTTTATAACTTTGTCAAACTTTCGGTTTATCCTCTGCCGGTCTTTTTTGACGCCCTTTCCCGGTGCCATTTTTACGGTGGCTATGAGACCGGACGGCGCCGTGCGGAGCAAATACGAATGTCATCTCAGCTTCTCAGATATAGAAGAAGTATCAATAATGATGCATTTTCTTTTACCGCGATCGGATTAAGTAGATTATCATTTTTTTGTGCTATGTATATAAATCAATCATCCTAGCTATATTTCTTCTATAATAATTCTCAAGAATCTATAGCCAATTTCGCTTTTTTTGGCAATCGAGTGGCCAAGAGCTCATTGGGCTTTTAATGATAATCTTGTTAAAAGCTTTAGGCTCCGGCGCCTGCAAGGTCAGTTCGTGTTCAATTCTACAAACGCGCTGGCGCCTAGGTTGCAACAATCTTTATCAGTTGTTTTGTTGCAATGTTCCACCATCTGGAGCTACATCAAACTTAAGTGCATTTAAAAGCAATCGGCGACGCTGATATAGCTGTTAAATTGGGATTCAAAGTATCCGAAAGAGACGAGTACAAGTGTGAAAGGTGTCAAACCAGAGGACAAAGCGGCAATTCCCCTCTATCATAAAGCTATCTTTGATATAACTAGCTTGTCGAGAAAGTAGAGAAGATGAAGGAAGAAACCGTCACTGAAGGGAAGAGTAGTCGAAGAGACGAAATTATTTATGGGAATAAGAGTTATAGATTGTATAGCTTAGATGGAAAACATCATAAAGATAGGGAAGAAATGATGAACGATTTCATAAAGATGAATGCAAACGAATTTGATGCTAAATGGCACAAATATTGGACCAAAGAAATTCCCTTTAAGCCAAAGGAGCATCCAACAGATAATAATCCGAAACAGCCATGGGTTCTTTAGCGAGCCAGGTACAACATCAGAGATTGCAATCATTTCACTTCAATCCTAAATGCAAAAAAATGAACCCCAAGCGTGAATGAATCCCAGCAGCAGCCCTTCAGTGACGCGTTTTAAACTGATAGGGGCGAAAGAGCAGGACAAGAATGAACCTTCCTAGTCATGGAAGAAATAACAGTGGGGGTACTCGTAAGCCACATAAGCCATGTACCTACATACATCAATTTTCCGGGGTAAAATTTTACCTTTGCTCCACCATCTTTTCTTCTCTGCAATGGCTAATTCTGAAAAAGTAAACTTTGCCTCATTAAACAAAGATGATTGGTCTTCACATGCACGTAAATATACAGGTTTAAGAACTGGTGATTCTTTATCAAGACCGATGCTACAAGCTGCATTCCAAAATCATTTTTTCAAAATAATAGATGATCAAATACAAAAATCAAAATCTCCAATCAAAATTCTATGCCTCTGTGGTGGAACTGGACCGGAAGCTAAAATAATGTGTGAAAGGTATGATAAAAGTCAAATTGATATTTTAACTACCGATAGTGCAGAAGGAATGGTAGAAGTAGCACAAGAAGAAATCAATAAAGCGAATTATGATGATCGAGCAAAAGCAAAAGTAGTGGACGCAATGAATATTGATGCTGCAGATGAAAGTTATGATGTAGTAACATCGATATTAGGACCTATGCTTCTACCTGACGCACAAAAATGCTTTGAACAAGTTGCAAAGATTCTCAAGCCTAAAGGAGTCTTTTTCACATTGACGCCAGGTGAAATGGAAATCCATGATGTTTTCTATCAATGCAAAGCAGACATTATCAAAGCTAGTGATCCAAAAGCTGAGACAAAACATGTCTTTTTAGAACAACTGGTCGCCAATTGGGGAACTCCTGAAGCATTAAAAGAAAAGTTGAATAAACCAAATCTGTTTAATGAGATCACTACTCGACTCAATCAAGCCATCAATCCAGCTGCAGCTCAGGAAGATGTTGATGAAATCTTGGAAATTTTATACGCAAATCCTGGAATGTCAAAATTTTATACAGGCAATTTCACCGATCAACAAATTTCACAATGGAAAGAATCTGTTCGACAAGAATTTTATCGTAGACAAAGTGCAGTTGAACATGGATCCTACTCTTTGAAGTTGGAATGTTGCAGTGGCTCTGCAGTGAAGGCCTGACTGCATTCATGAGGATTCGTATGTATCCAGGTTCATTAAATTGAATTAATACAAGTGTTAATCAAATACGCATATATTACTGCCTTAGTCCTTGAAATCGTATTAATATTATATTTTACCAATAAAAAAAAGCTAAACCTGCTCCATTTGCAATAAATCCTCTACCTTTTCTAGAATGTGTGTATTCTGTGAACAGCCACACGTGGAATGCCAAGCATGCAATCCAGCCAAAAGGAACGCTAATTAGTGCGGCGCTTCAGTGCAGAAATTGCAACACTTTAATTACCGACCGACCCTCACCTCTCGGAGCTATATAAAATGGAATCAAGACCACTTCGACATACGCTGAAAATTGCGGTGCAAAGCTTGGAAAGTGTTTTACGATGGCCTATAGATCATCTTGTGCCAAGTTATAGTGGTATACTGGGCTCCAATGAAACAGTCTTGCAAGTATGTGTAACTTTAAATTTCATCATTGCTATAGATCTTCTACTAGCACGATATAAAATAAAGGGGGATAAATCGCGATATAAATCCATCACAGTTGGTATACAAGCAAATTATTCTCTCGTTTCAGTACTCAACATTCTTACTCGATTTCCGAAAAGGTCCGATATTCTCTCAACTCCACGATCATATCTACTTTTGATTTCGACATTTTTGCAATTGATAATGCTTTTAAACAGTATCTCACAAGATCAAAAGCTTGATTCATTTTATGCTGTTATACACTTTGGTTTTATTTTTGATACATTCTTATTACGTGGTTTTTGGCAAATACTCGCCAACTGTAACACGCCAACTTTTCTGTTTATTGGTTATACCCTCATTCCGTGGATGATAGTTGGCTTCATTCTACCCGCTCATGAAAGCAAAAATGAAGATGAAAGTAAGCAAACAGATTTATCAATAGCAAAGGTAGACGTTCAAACTCGTCAACTTACTCGTGAAGTCTTGGTAGCATCGATCGATACTATTATACTATTGCTTTTACAATATGCTTAATTGACTTTTATCTGAATATTATCTAATTGAACAACTGTACTTTACTGGCAGTGTGCAAGTTCCTATAGCAGCAGCTTTGTATAGGATTCTAAGCCCTGTAACATGTCGCCTCTGAAGTTGGATCGTTTCTTTTTTCTGATGTAAACGTAACGTATGCACTTTAATACATATATTCGAATGCAATTTGAAAAACAGTTTTATGATACAATAAAAATCTTTGCTAACTATATACTCCTTGTGCCCTCAAAAAAGCTCATTTGTAGACAGACTTTGACTGATTAAGAGCCTACATTGATGCAATTCCTTTCGATAATATTCTGCTACTGGCCAAACTCTACTCAAAATTCCCAAGGAAGCTTCTGCCATTCCTATACTGCTAACGCTTTGTTGAGCACGTAATTGATCTTCTGTTCCATTATTTGCCATATGTACCGCCAAACCAAAAGATGCAACCATTTGACAACATCCGATCGGTGGCCAATGGGAAGATGTGATTGGTAATGATTTATTTGTTAAATTGGATCCGGATTGCATCAGAGAAAGACTGTGTTTGAAAAAAGCATCTGTGTCCATTTGCATGAGATGTAAAATTGAATCGGATGATTGAACAATCTTTTCTACGCTAGAAGCAATCGATCCAGTCGATATTAGGAGAGGATCTTGATTTTCAATCTTTTCTCGTTTAAAGCTGCATGAATCTAGACTTAAAGTAAGATCTTCAAACCAAAATAAACGATGTAAATGAACACGACCGGCGTACAACATCATCAAACAATCAAACAAGATTATTTGCCTTCTGTTGAGCTTCCAATCTGTATTTCCTGACATTCGAGCTTGCATAGCGGATAAAAGCATTCCTTGAGCTTCAGCAATTATATTAGCTTGAATTTTATCAGCTGTCCAAAGATTTTCTTCATCTTTTGATTTGACGAAAATGGTAAAAGTGCCTGCCAATAGTGAAACACTGCGTATTCGAAGGTCCCAAACTGATTGCATTTCTTTGTCATCTTTTGCTGCTCCTGGAAATTGAACATTCGTTCGAATCTCATCAAATTGTCGTTTGATTTTTCCTTTTGTCATTACGTCCATTATACAATCAATCACATAAAGCTCCCACCATACTTTTCTTGCCAATTCAGCGTCGTTGTTTGTATTTGCAAAATATTCTTGGCTGTCTAAACGGTATAGTTCTAATCCCAGCGCTGCTGTACGAGCCCGTTCAATGTATATTTGCAAGGTAAAAGTATCATTTATAGAATAAGCGATATAAATCATTAGCGTCAGAGCCGATAATTGTACGATGCTTGTGTGTCTTTGATCAGGTGTATGAATCAAAGTGATTGTATCGATTTTTTGCATTGCTTCATTTCTCATTGTCGTGCAGGACAAACTCTCATGTCCTTCATATAGGGCATTTCCAAGTGCAGCAGCTGCATAAAGTAGGGCATCACAATGTTTCGATTCTTCCAGTAGCTCCTCTTCACTATCAAAAAGCGGTAGTGCAAGACCGACGCCAGAGAAGAAACGTGAGATTCCTTGTTGCAAGTTATCATTTGTTGATACCGTATAATGTGACAAAGGTGTTAGATGATGATGATGAGGATCCAGAGGAGATTTTTTCGAATTTGAAGCATCGTGTATGCGTCTCTGTATTTCTGCCATCTGGTAAGCGGGTGAATGAGGCGGTTGAAGCGATTCGATTGAGGGTGTGACAGTTTGATCGTATAGGATGAACTCGTTATCGAGAAGATTAGAAATCATTCTCATCGAATCGTCAGAAGAAAGAATGTTGTCGAGTATGGAAGTGTCATCTTGACTAGTCCGATTGATTCCTTCTTCTTCTTCACCACTTTTCCGCTTCTTGATTGGACGACCACTTCGTTGACAAGGTCTCCATTTACATTGTAGATGTAATCTTGAACAACGTGAACAATCCACTTCAGCATGAACATCAGAAAAACCATTTATGGTCTCAGACTTGCCGTTGAAGATGACGCTTGGTATCATTCCATCGCATTTACTCTTTGCATTTCTACATGCTAAACAAGCCAAAGAAGATCGTGGAAGGCCATGTCGAGAGATATACTCTGTTGTATCGGACATTGATGTCATATAGTGATGTTCATGTTTTTGCACAGAGAATCATGTTATGTCTTCTATTCGTAATTTAAAGTAGACTTATCTCGACCATAAGAGGATAGATTGATATAAGACAAACTGTACGTGCATATACAAAAGAATGCATCTGTATATGTTTACCACAACACGGAAAAATAGTCCTGTCGTGCCTAGAGCTGAGCGCGCGGAGGTACATTAAATTGCTGCAAAATGTTGCAGTCTGGATGCAGAGCTGAAACGGGTAGGGTTCCATACCTTTTTTTTTTAAAGTTCTTTTAAAAATTAAATAGCCGACGGGCACTAAAAAGTCATTTTCGGGCACTTATTTTAATGCAGGTACCTACCCGGCATGACTAGTTTACCCGACGGCATTATCTTGTTTGTTGGTGGTATAGAATCGATTATTTCGTAAAATGATATAAAAGGTAAGGATTATAAAGATGAAAGATTTAATTAAACCAAATTTATAGTAATCAATTTTAACAACAATGTCAGAAGAAAATATTCTGAGCTGGCAAGATGTATCGGTAGAAATTAAAACAAAACGTTGGAAAGAATTATTCAGTGAGGGAAAAGACGTCAAGGTTTTGGTAGACAGGAATTCTGGTCAACTAAAGAGCGGAGAAATGTTAGCAATTATGGGTCCAAGTGGAGCAGGAAAAAGTACGTTATTAGATTTGATTTCAGGTAGAGTCAAAGCGAGTTCAGGCACAATTTCATGGTCCAGTAAGGATATAGGAGATAAAAGAACAATTGCAAGTTACGTCGAGCAACATGATTCTCTTTTGGGTGTTTTAACGGTTCGTGAAACTCTCTATTTCTCTGCTAAGCTTAGTATGTCTCACAAAACTCCAGACGAAGAAGTGAAAGAAAGAACGGAAATGGTATTAAAAGGATTAGGGCTGAGCGAAGTAGCAAATAATAAGATCGGAACTCCAATAAAAAGAGGTATTAGTGGAGGTCAAAAGAGAAGGGTAACAATTGGTTGTAGTTTAGTCTCTATGCCAAAAGTACTCTTTTTAGATGAACCAACTTCTGGTTTAGATATTCATACTGCCTTTGAAGTTATGTCAAGTATTTCTTCTTTTTCAAAACGATACGATATCGCCGTTTGCGCAACAATTCATAGTCCAAATTTGGACATCTTTCAATTATTTAACAAAGTTATGCTTTTGGCAAAATCAAAGACAATTTATTTCGGAAACGTCGATGGTGTGGTTGATTACATGGAAGAAATTGGTTTACCATGTCCTCAACGTACAAATCCAGCCGATCATTTACTTAGAATTGTAGCTGACGATAGCTTCTCTTCAACAAGAAGTGTTATAACAACGAATATTGAAAAGCAAATTTGTGTAGCAGATTTAAGTAAAATTTGGCAAGAAAATAAAAAGAGGTCCGAGTCGATTGATTTGATGGAGAAAGGTCTGTCTTTGACAAGTAAGAATAGCGAATCAACAAAGGATACATCAATCTCATCTTCCAACCATAAATATCAATTTTCTCGTTTAATATTTGATACACGCATATTGACGATCAGAAACATACTTAATTATCAACGTAATTTATTGGCATACGGCGTTCGTTTTGCAATGTATGTAGGAATGGGAATCTTAATGGCAACGATTTGGGTCAATCTTGCAAAAACTGACAGTAGAATTAATGATAGGCTTTCGATTCATTTTTTCTCTGTCGCATTTTTGGGCTTCATGAGCGTTGCAGGAATTCCAAGCTTTTTGGAAGATAGAGCTGTTATGAAACGTGAAAGATTTAACGGTTTATACGGACCAGCTTCTTTCACAATTGCAAGTACAATCGTTATAATGCCTTTCTTATTCGCATGTGCACTCGTTTTTGCTTTAATCTCTTATTGGTCAATCGGTTTACATCCAGGAGCAACATACTTTTTCCGTTGGTTAGCTTTCCTTTATATTGGAGTTCTTGCAGCAGAGATGCAATCTTTGTTGATTGCTGCTATCTTACCGATCTTTGTTGCAGCTTTAGCCATTGCAGCTTTTATAAACGGTTTCTGGATGACAACTCAAGGTTATTTTATTCGAACAGTAAACTTACCAAGATTTTGGTATTATTGGGCGCATTTTATCAATTATGAGACATATGCTTTTGCATTATTGGTTCGAACGGATTTTAACAATTTACAATTCAAATGCATCATTCCTGGTCAATGCGCTTTTCCATCTTCAACTAACAATCCAGATATCGTTAATGGAGACGATGTAATCAAATTTTTAAATCTGGACGAAGTTCCCTTTTACGCCCAAATTATCATTTTGATCGCTATTGTTTTTATTTATAGAATTCTCTTTTATATTGTTCTCAAACTTCAGAAGCCTTGAAAAGCTTTTATACAATCATAATTATTTCTCCTGTAATCAGATATGTAAACTTAAAGGACTTTTCAGTTATTCCAGTCTATAGAAGTATGTGACATGATAAACTTAATGGAAAGCAGAAAAATATATGCTAAATTTTCACGATTGTTGATTCAAAACAAAAGGTATGGGAAGGATAAAATACAATAATAATAAATAAAAAGGATAGGATAAACATCATAGAATTACACTTGATCAATAAAAGTAGACCAATCGCTTGGAAAGGAGTTCAAGTAAACGAAAGGATTGGCTATAGATTCTGACTCGATTCCGGAATCGTTTGTTGGTAAATTTAAAAAAGACATATTAGCTAGAGGGAAAGGAGGTAGTTGATCAAAAGGGACTATAGAAGTAGAATTATCGAAAATATCTTCAGTAGAAATACTTGAAAGAGGATCGATTGTTGATTGTTCATTTTCTCCCTCATTGGTGGAGGATAAAGAAGAAGAGGAAGAAGAATGTTTAGAGATAACGTCAATACTTCTTTGAATGCCAGGACAGCTTGATTTTATACTTTCTAATCCACGTAAAAATGTTTGAATACTTTTAGAAGTAAGTAAATTTTGACTTAAAAGATCTTGTACGGCTATAGTAGCTGCTATATAAATCGAATAAGCCATAGCGTACGTCCCTTTATCTAAGCCAAACGTTTTTTCAAATAAGAGAAGGTATTTTTCCGTCAAAATTGATGCTTCTGTGCAGGCAAGTCGAGAAGATTGGATAGCACGGAAGGGTCGATGTAATAGGATTATGTTTGTTTGATATAACATACTAGACAACAAAAAGAAGAAAGAGATCTATAGAGATTAGTAAGAGGCTCGGTAGAATGCTAGAAATAAAAAACAACACTCACTTTTGTACTACCACATGAGGAGGCGGGCAAATTTCAGCATCTGCCTCAATTCGTAGTTGAGGCATAGATTGAGACCTCCAATTCTCTAACTTAAGCTGAGTTTGAGATAAGAAAGTTGAAACGTTTGAAGAACTTGCTTTATTACCATAAACATTTACCAAAATGTCACTCATTATTACTGCAAGTTTACAAAAGTTTTCAAAGCATGCAATACGTAAAGAAGGTACTCGTTTGAAAGAAGAATCTTTCAATTTCACTTCACATTCACGAGGAGGCCAAAGTTCATTTTCCTCTTCTAAACAAGCGAAAGAAGGATCGTAAGAAGGAAGATCGAGCTGTGTTGGCATTCTACCCAAATAAAGACTCATAATCTTATCCCAAAGATAACAAGACCAAGAAATTTGTTGACGAAACTTTATCCGCCTAAGTTCAGAAAAGTCAAGTTGATCACACTTTACTTCATCTGCAATTCCAAGTTCGATTCCAAGACGGTAAGCCATACCGCTATACATCCAAGCTAAAGAAACGAATCCTCTGCCAAATTCATGTGCGCTTAATTGAAGTAATGCTTGCAAGTATGCAATTGTTGGTGTATTTTGTAAATCTTGTCCTACCATCATCTTTGTACGAAGGTGTAATTGATTTCGAAGATGATGTTCAGTGAATCGTGTTGAATGAAGACAGATGGTATTTAATAGTAAAGGTGAAAAATGTTCACCTCCCCCTACTGCATCTTGAAAGAATGCTAATTTTGGAATGAACATAAAGGTAGCATGTACCCAAGTCCAATGGGTATCAAAAAGATGCTTGACCGTTTCAGTTGATAATTGCAAGTGCATAGCACAACTTTCCAAAACAAAACTTTTCCATGATGATGATGAGGATGTTTCTAAGACCTCTTTTATTATTGGTTGATTTCCATTTATCATTTTATGCTCTCGTGAAAGATCTTGCAAGAAAAGTTGTTCAGAAAAATTATTCAATTCTTGTCCTACACTTTTCTCTATCGATTGATTTCCTTTTAATCGATCTATTGAACTTTTTAATTCTTCATTTTTACATTTAAGATCAGAAATAATAGCTTCCATAGCAGCCATTTGTGAAAGCGAAGGTGGCTTATCATAATGGCATTCATCACCATACGCTAAGCAAATCCCACAAGCTGGACTACCACCATCACAGCGAATTTTACGACTTCGACACTTTCTGCATGTAAGATTGATTGCTTTTCTTTGTTGTTGGGAAGATTTCGCTACCGATTTTAATGAAGAACGTGTTTTAGGCATATTCCATCCTTTTCATTTAAAATTTGGATGATCGGAGAGAACAACCTTTACCCCGGATATATGCGTATAGAAAAAAGCGCTGCGCAACCCAGAGCGGGGGCACGGGGGAAAAATAAGTGTTAATTATGCTTATTAAGCGCGGGGCAGGATCTGAACCAGGAATAAAGCGCACGCTCAGCTTTTGGTAGGATATATTCCGGGCTATCTTCCTAAATAGAATGCTCGGGCAAATTCCGGGAGAAAAGCCGGGAGAAGCAGATTAACAGTCAGTCCCCGTGGGGGAGATTGGATGAAATACTCCGGGAAATTAGCCGATACATACATTTCAGCTTATTATAAAAAATTATCATTCTATAGCTATGCTCTTGCAATGACTTCTCGCAAGAAAAATGAATGAATCGACCTGAAGTAGATAATTTGATATAAAATCGGTAATAATTGTTTTTTTCGTCATTTTATGCTTCATCATGGCCATTTCAGTATGATTTTTAATAATCGTAATCCTTCTACTCTTTTACCAAAGGGTGCATGGGACAGTCATGTTCACGTAATAGACGAAGAGCGTTTTCCATTACACGAAAGTCATTTATATCGACCTAATCAAGCAACCGTTACCGATTTAGAGGCTTTTCATAAACGAATTGGAATTCAAAATGCATGTTTAGTTGCAGTTTCAGTTTATCATACAGATTCACGTTCAATTCTTGACGCATTACGTTTTAGCAAAAGTATGAAACGTGCAGTTATAGCGATTGACGTTGATTCTATAACAGAAAATGAATTATTACAATTTCATAAAGTTGGAGTTCGTGGAGTGCGCATCAATCTTCGTACAGGCTTAAAAGGTCTTGATATTGATTTAATTAAAAGAACGGCAGATAAGATTCGTCAATTCGGTTGGGTAATTCAACTTTATCTTGCTTTACATCAAATGGCTGAACTATACACAATAATTCCAAGCTTAAATATCGAAATCGTAATCGATCATTTAGGATCACCAGATCCGAATCAAGGTCCGGCATGCAGACAAAAAGGTTATTTAGAATTTTTATCTTTACTACAACAAGGATTAATATGGACAAAGTTAAGCGGAATATATCGATTTGATACCTTGAGCGATTTAGATGAATACGTTACCAATATTCTCTCTCAAGCACCTGATCGTATAGTTTGGGCAAGTGATTGGCCACATACAAATCATTGTCAATCTGTACATCCCGATAAAAGACAGCCATTCAGACAAATTGATGATGAAGCTTGGATTTTACAGTGTGAAAACTGGCTTAAAGACGTTGCAGGTCCTCAATGGCATATTTTAGCAAAGAAAATTTGGGTCGATAATCCGCGAGAGCTTTGGCAATTTTACGATAATTGATATGTGGAATTTTATAATATTATCATAATAATTGTGGTAGAATAAATAGTATTTTAAATCTACCCTCGATGAAGTTTGACAGAGTCGGAGAACAGCATTCCATTATCTATATCTTTTGCAACTTTCTTATCCGCTGCTACAGAAGCTTGCATGAGTGGGATGATTTTATTTTGCAAGTCTTGAGGAATGATAGCCACTCCGTTGATATCTGCAATTATAACATCGCCTGGATTAATTATAACTTTACGTTCTTTGTAGCTGTGCGTTATTGGAACATTAATAGAGACCGCTTTCATTTCACCGTAGGGGGGAGCAATGCCAACATCTCGAGCAAAAATCTATTTGTAGGTAGGGGAAAAGAGAAAAAAACAAACCTTATAAATATGTTTCATTATTTTAATTTTTTATTCTTTAAAAAAACTAACCGGTATTTTTAATTCCCTTTGTTCTTCTAAATCACGAAATCTGCCATCGATAACAGCTCCTTTAGCTCCAGATACTAATGCTCTTCTAGACATTAATCCACCAAAAGCCGCATTTATCGAGTCATTTGGACAAGAAATAAAAATTACTGATCCACTCGGTATTGAATCGATGTAATGCTGCTTTAATTTAGGTGATGAAGTATCGTTAGAAGGTAAAAATTGAACCGTATAAGCTGGTCCAATGATTTTCGTATTTCCAGCTTGCCTTTCAGGAGACCACATTGTTATACCGGCTAAAAAGCCACCATAAGGATCTCCTAATTTGCAAAGAGCGTCACTAACATCGCAAGTCGAATATTGTCCTATTTGCTCTATAAGAGTTTTAGCAGAAGCCATAGTAAAGCAAAGAATATATGTGATGTTTTTACTTAAAAATATGATTGTTTGTCCTTTTTATCTTTTTTGATAGACGATTATATGATATTTGCCACGTTACACATACACTCCCGGGATCTCACCGAAGCCTACATCTTTTTGGGTCTTAACGAAAAAGATAAAATATATGTATAAGAAAAATACAGTAAACTCTTCTGATCCGTGGCTTTTTTTCATCATGCCCACGTTTAAATTTCTCGATTCCGCTAAAAAAGAAAGGAATTGCGTGTCTTTATCGAGTGGTCTAAATGCAGGTCTCGGTAAGTTTCCGGGAGAATAGAACGATAAAAAACGCCACACAAAACACCCCACGCTCAAAGCTTCGAGTGGCTGCGCACGCAATTTTAATGTTCAGTATGACTACGCGATCAAGTTTGCATTTCATCTTCCAATAGAATACTTGCGATAAATTATACACTCTTCACGGTATTTGACCGGGGCATCTACCGAAAGCTAATATTCTACAATATTATGTGCTCCATGTTTCCCCGCAGCAATACCCCACAGAAATATAGATGCCGAACGTTAATATAGTTGCCGAACGATAATACGTGCTCCTGAGAAACCACCAACAAGGATGGGATGAAGAGAAAGGTTTTTTTTATTCAAACATTCATTTAAAAGACCTAGAAAACGAATTCTTAAATCAAAAAAAAATATTCTCATCTTTTCAAATTTGATCTTCTTGAACGAATAAAACACACAACAATGCCAACAATTCAATCAGAACCGCCAATTGCTAATCTCGATGAGTTTGATGAAAAGAAACAAAGTGTTACCCAGCTCGCTACTATGGATGATGGAAATATGGAAACTGAAAGTCAAGTAGTTTGTCTAAATATATCTGAAAAAGAAAGAAAAAAAATACTCCTCAAGGTTGACCTTCATATGATTCCTGCATTGGCGCTAATCTACCTCTTTTCGTATATCGATCGAGCAAATATCGGAAATGCAAAGATTGAAGGTTTAGAAAAGGACCTCGGCTTATCTTCATCGCAGTATAACGTTGTCCTTTCTATGTTCTTCTTGACTTATGTCATTTTTGGTAAGTAGCATAATTTTGATGAAAGCCCTAATGAAACTATTTTTAACTCTCTCTTTCTTTTTTCTGTTGTAGAAATACCTTCAAGCTATGTTCTTGAAAGTTGGTTTAGGACAAGACCATCGAGATGGATTTCTATTATTGTAGTAGTTTGGGGAGCAATGATGACTTTGGTAAGTAGAGATTTGATATCAACCTAAAGAAGAATTACTTAAATCTTTTTATTTTCTTCTTTTATTTATAACCAAAAGCATGCAATCGTACAAAATTATGGCGGAATCCTCACTGTTCGCTTATTGATGGGCATGGCGGAAGCGGGCGCATTTCCTGCTAGTATTGCATTACTCAGTAAATGGTATACACAATATGAACTTGCGTACAGGCTTTCATTCTTTTATTTAGGATCCGCTCTATCAGGTGCATTTTCTGGCATTTTAGCTTATGCATTAGCTAAATTAAACGGAGTTGGAGGTTTAGAAGGATGGAGATGGATATTTTTAATCGAAGGAGCTGCAACTGTTCTCTTAGGTCTCGTAGTACCTTTCATCCTTAGTGATCTTCCGGAAAATAAACCTTCTTGGCTTACTAAAGAGGAAGCACATTATTTAACTCAACGTATGATTATACAAAACGGAGGAGAAGAAGAAAATAAAAGAGGTCATCATCTCTCTTTTTCTACGTTATGGTCAGTAATAAGCGATTGGCAAATGTATCCTCTTATCTTTTCTCAATGGTCAAACACAGTTCCAACTTATGGTCTAAAGTTTACACTTCCAACGATTATCAGAAATATGGGCTTCACAGCAAGTAATGCACAATTACTCAGTATTCCACCTTATGTGGCAGGCGCAATAAGTGCACTTACCTTCAATTATTTTTCCGACAAATTTCGAAGGAGAGCAATTTTTCTTTTAATTCCACAATCAATTTTAATCGTAGCTTATATTCTTCTCACTATTTTAGCACCGAATATTAAGCGAAACATAGGTCCTTGCTTTTTCGCAATTATTTTAGCAAATATCGGCTGTTATCCTATCAATCCTGCTACTTCTTCTTGGTGTAGTAATAATACAAGTGGTGTAGCGAAACGTAGTATTGCGATTGCTTATATGATCTCATTATCAAGCGTTGGTGGAATTTTCTCAAGTTATATTTTTATTCAATCTGAAGCTCCAGGTTATCCTACCGGTTTCGGTGTCTCTTTAGCTTTTGCAGCAGCGGGTGCAGTAGCAATAATCTTTCTTGACTTTAATTATTCACGAATTAATAAGAAACGAGATCGAATGACTGAAGATGAAATACGTACAAAATACACACAAGCACAATTGGACGCTCTTGGTGATCGAAGCCCTTATTTCAGGTACACATTGTAAACTACCTTATTTTTTTTTCTCAATTTATTAATAGACATTATGCTAAAAGCCATCGAGTCCAATTATATACTATTATAAAACAGAAAGGAGACCCAACAGAGTTTTTAGTACTTTACAACCCCGCCCGAAATCTCCGCTCGATTTTGTGTTCGGTCAAATTCCGGGAAACATACCGGCGGGTTTCAATCAACGAGTAGGGTATATAAAGGTACACAAAATGATTTTATACTTACCTTATAATTATTTTATACTATAAATCATGGCGCAAATATCAAAATCTGAAAAGCTACCCGCTATTTATATGCTTGATCCTTATCATCCTGATGCAATACAAAAGCTTAAAGAAGCACCGAATGTTCGTCTAATTCTTCCGAATGATCCTTCAAAGAGCAATTTTCATCAAGATGCAAGTATTCTCCTTTTAAGAAGTGAAACAAGAATTACAAAAAGTGAAATCATGCAATGTAAAAGACTACAATGTATCATAAAGCAAGGTGTTGGAGTGGATAATATTGATTTACAAGCTTGTCATGAAGCAAAAATTCAAGTTTATAATACCCCCGGTCTAAATTCTGAATCGGTAGCAGAACTTTCGATTGCAATGGCACTTTATATTGCAAGGAGGATTGGCGAAATTGATCATTTGATTCGAAAAGGCGATTACGTAATTCGCAGTAATTATTTAGGTAAAAGCTTATATGGTAAAACGATTGGAATTATAGGAATGGGAGGTATCGGGTTCGAATTGGCAAAGAAGTGGGTTGGCGCAATGGAAGGTAAAGTACTTGGATACGATCCATACTGTAGTACTGTTGAAAAATGGAAAGATCAACTTTCTGATCGATTTACTCGTTGTTCAAGTTTGGAAAAAATATTGGAATCCTCAGACGTAATTTCTCTGCATTTACCTCTTACTGAAAACACTAAAAATTTGATCTCACATGAGCAATTTTCTATTATGAAATCCGACGCAATCCTTTTAAATTGCGCAAGAGGAGGAATCGTTGACGAAGAGGCCTTAAAATGCGTATTAGAAAAGGGTAAATTATTCGGCGTTGGATTGGATGCATTATCGATAGAGCCTCCCACAAAGAAAGATCACTCTGATTTACTCAAATTTCCCAACGTACTTCTTACGCCTCACATTGGCGCTTCAACAAAGGAGAATCAAAGTAAGTCTGGCTTAAAAGCAGTTGAAATGGCTTTACAATTCCTTTCAGGGGAATTGACGAGCAAGCCACTTTGATAGTTTTATAAAAAAAGGCTTTTATCGTTTATCCTAATAAAAAGGTTAATTTTATAAATGAAGATTATCCTTTCACATCTCTTATTTAAGTATAGAAGAGTGATAAATAAGGCATAAAGCCTGGTATTCGATATTCAATGGTTATACATAGCTTCAGGTGTTAAATTAGAGGGCAAAGTGGTATTTGCCATAGCAATGATAATTATTTTCTTCATTAGCCATAATAGCGATAAGAAAGCGATATTAAACAGAGAATATAGAAGAATAGAAGTGGAACTTGTTACTGCGGGAAAGTGTAGTCTAAAATTAGAAATCACTTACGGAGATAAGAGCTATAGAATGTATGATTTAGATAGAAAGCATCACGAGGATAAAGATGAAATATTCTATTAACAGATTTCTCAAACTCTCCTTAAATTTTAACAAAGAATACTCCTATGTCCGACTGTTAGACAATGCATCATCGAGGTTACGACCACGTACGTATATTTGCGGCAACGTGAGTCACGCCCAGCTTTGTACGCCTCGAAGGCTGAATGAAACCTCAGCCCTGACGCCCGAAGTTGGCAAATTTTATACATTTTCGTAACATATATAAGTCCTATCTATCACACAGACATGTATCTATTTTTCTTCACCTCTTTTATTTATTATTTTATTATCCCAATACTTGCGTCTAACACCGACGCGCTAGTGGTAGGGCTTAAATCCGAACCTTATAAGAAGCGGGCTACTTTATCAGGTGGTTTAAGCCCGTACTTTTCTTCTTATTACATCATTTGAAAGCATATTTTTATAATGACAGATGGTGGCAAGATAAAAGCAATCTTTTTCGATTTTATGGGAACTTGTCTTGATTGGTGTTCTAGTGTGGAAAAAAGCTTACCATTAGCAATCGATCAAAAAGAAAGACGTTCATTTGCATTAGCTTGGCGGGTAGCATACTTTCGAGAGAATGAGAAAAGATTAGCAAACGGTCTTGCAGTGGAAGATTTTGACGTAACACTTCTTAAGACGCTGGATCAAATTTTAGATCCAAACATGATCGATATGCTTAAATTGCCCTCGGAGATAAGAATAGACCTGAAATCGGAAACATTATCTATCCTTAAGCAATTCTTTAACGATCCCTCCGCTCGATCCAAATCAATCTCTTCTTGGCATAATCAGAAAGCATGGCCTGACGTTTTTGACGCATTACAATCTCTTCGTGGAAAAGTTGGATGTGAAGTATTCGTACATGGAAATGGAACGACAAGGTTACAATTAGATCTAATAAATTCGTCAGGCTTACGATTTGACCTATTATTTTCCAGTGAAATGTTAGAAGAACAAAAGCCATCTTCAAAAGCTTATTTAAAAGCATTAAAACTCGTAAAATATAAACCTCAACAATGCCTAACAGTTGCAGCTCATGTAGTTGATTTAAGAGGAGCAAAAGCAGTTGGAATGCGAACAATCTATATTCATCGATCTACTGATGATATTGAAGAAGATTTAAATGATATACAGAACGAATTCGACCATGTCCTTGATGACATGCGCGATTTAGGCAATATCGTTGATCGTCTAAAATGCTGAAACAACGTATGTATGTACGTGCATCAATACAAAACACAGTCCAAGTGCATTGCAAACGAAGGTACAACTTCTTCTAATATCCGCTTTTAGTGTCATTTTGTTGCTCAGCATTTTTCTTAGACTCCGATTTTATGCATACTCCAAATGCATATAAAATGCATGCATGTTAACTTTGAACAAATCAATACATATTGCACCCCATCTTTTATATCCAACGGACAATATGGCAACATTCGATTTTAATACTACAGCTGAAGAAGCTAGTCATACCTTCTCTGAACAAATTGCAGGAAAATTGATTCTTATAACAGGAGTTAGTATAAACAGTATAGGAAGTGAATTTTGTACTTCTATAATACAGCATTCGCCAAAATTATTAATCATTGCTGGACGTAATAAAGACAAATTACAAAAAACAAAGTCTGCAATTGAAGAAAAGATTATCGATAAGACTTCAAAAGTTGAATGTTTAATCTTAGATTTATCTGATCAAGAACAAATTCGTAAGTCAGCAAATGAAGCTATTCAAAGATTCAAAACGGAAAAGATTGATGTTCTTATCAATAGTGCCGGAGTAATGGCAGTGAAAGAATTCAGAACAACTGTACAAGATATAGAAATGCAATTCGGAATCAATCATATCGGTCACTTTCTCTTTACCAATTTAGTAAAACCAATCTTAAAGGAAAGAGGCAGAGTTCTAAGTATTGCAAGTGACGGTTATCGATTAAGTCCTGTTCGATTTGAAGATATTTCATTCCAAGAAGGTAAAACGTATGATAAATGGAAAGCATACGGGCAAAGTAAGACTGCAAATATGCTCTTTATCATGGAATTCAGTAAACGTAACGCTGGTAAGTTTACCGGTATAAGTCTTCATCCTGGTGCAATACATACAAACCTTGGAAGTCATCTTAGCGTTGAAGATTTCGAAGAACTTCGTAATCAAGACGAACAGGGAGGTTTTCTGAATAAAGCTTTCGGTTTAAAGTTTAAATCTCTACAACAAGGTGCTGCAACATATGTACGTGCTGCATTTGATCCTACGCTTGATGCTCATTCAGGTTCTTATATGGAAGATTGTCAAGTTGTTCCTCCACAAAAGATTTATTCTTGGGGAAGGGATGCGGTAAACGCAGAAATGTTGTGGACACTTAGTGAAAGATTGGTTAATAAACAATTTCCATCAAATTAAGATCACTAAGAGGCTGTTTGCTGTAATATCACATCCTAATGAAGGTGACCTAGTAGCCAATCGAGCATTTGTACAATTCCCAAATTGGCAAGAGTTTTATTGTCGTTTGGATCTGCAATCATATCAAAGAAATGTGCTTGTTCCTTGACCAAAAGAAGACTGTGTTCTATACCCGAATCTGCAAGACAATTGGCAACATCCTTTGAATTTGACGGTAGGATGACCATATCATTATTTCCATGCAGTAAAAACGTTGATGGAAATATATCTTTTTTCTCTTTAATACTGATTCGTACGTCCCACAGCTCTAGCATAGCAGGTAAACAAGGATCTCCAATAATCCATGAGCGCCACTGTGCTTGTTGAGCCATATAAATTGCAGCTCTATGTCTGCCTGTAATAGATCCAGTTTTATAATCAAAATCAGGAACTGCACCTGCTACAAGAGGGCCATCAATGTATTCTTTTACGCGAGAATATTCAATTTGAGGTAGATTTGGTGTTTCTAGAGGTTTCTCGTAGTGCTCATCAGTAAGACTTGTCATCGGATAAATTGCTCCTAAGCATAACTTTTCCACATAAGAAGAATGATCGATCGTACCTAAAAGTAAACAAAGCCAACCTCCTGCTGATCCTCCAAATACTATAGCATGTTTTGAAAGGTGTTTTAGAGGATGCAAATGTCCTGTTGAATGCAAATATGATTCAAGTTTTATGAAAGTAAATCGAAATGCATCAATTATATCTTGAAAAGAATCTGAAATTTTTGCTTGTGGAGCAAGTCGGTAATCTGTACTGATCAAGATAGAATTATGTTGTTGGGCTTTTACCGGTAGCCAACGAGGTATATCAGTTCTGTCCATAGCAACCATTGCGCCACCATGAACATAAAACATCACATCTAATTCATTGACGTCATTTTGAGGAATATAAACGTCAAGATTAATAGAGAGTCCTTCTACTTCCTTGAATTTGACGGAAATTGACGGCTGAGGGTTGTCGTACATGGTATAGAATATGTGAAAGTAAAGATGATAGTTTTCATCATCGCTTGTTCATTCTCTTTATAGCTGTTGATCATTCGCTTAACTCCGAGAATAGTAAGATGATGATCACTTATGAAGTCTGTCAATGTCATCTTCTAAAAAAAGTATACACGCGCGTGAAAGTATATACAAGAGATTAGGTAAGGTTTGCATTATGCAAAAAGTGGAACGAGAATTTAGCGTACAAAGAAAAGATTAAAATACGTTTCCTTTGGTTTGCTTTTTATCTAGCTTGACGTCCCGAATGATAAACATCATAATCACAGCGCCCAACATGCATAACGTGCCAGCAGTTAACATCCAAGTTTGCGTACTTTCATAAGCATGAGCGATTGCAATACGAGTTGGATCACCGATAGGGTAACTCAATTGAACATCAAGACTGCTATAAATATCTTGCCATTGATCAGCAGTTTCTACCGGAAGATATTCTATCAAATATTTTGGCAAAAGTTGTGTCCAAATTGCACCAGAAACTGAACTTCCAACTGCTCCGCCGATAATGCCAAAAAGATTAAGAATCGCAAGTGAAGAAGCAGCATCTTGATGTTTAGCAACGGAAAGAACGGCAACTTGATTACAAATAATAATACTTCCTCCAGCTATTGCCATAAAGATTTGACACATGATAATATAACCAATTCCTGTTCCTTGTCCTCTGAAGTAAATGAGAAGACCTTCGAATAGCATATACATTGGTACTGACCACCATAACATCCAACGAAAGCGTTCAGTCTTACGAATTAAGATACCAACGGCAAATAACCAAACTCCATTAACGACGTTGAAGATATTACCAATATAACCAGCATTCGCGAGGGATTGATTGTAAACCACTTGAAGATATTCGGAAAAATAGATTGACCAACAATAATTTGCAGTTATATAGCAAAGATCAAGTAAGCAAGTACCTAGAACAGTACGTGAAAGAAGTAAACGCCAAGGGATAAAAGGTTTTGGAGCAACGAATGCTTCAAAGAATGCAAAGCCGATCAGCATGCAAAAGCCAATAACGAGCATTGCAATAATATGTGAAGTTTTCCATTGATCTTCAGCTGATCCTGCAATTATAAAAGGCAACAAAAATAAGGCAAGTCCACCAGCCAAAAGAATTACACCGGCCACTGGAAGAGAGGATATTTGTAAGCAATGGGAATGAATCTCGACAAAATCTTACACTTACAATCAAATTCAATAACGAACCATTTTATCCATTCAAATGCGGTTTTATCATGAATATTTTGTGTTTGAAGAAATCCGTTTGCTTTTGCTTTGCGCTTGTTGTAAAATAAAGAGGACCATAAAGGTATACAAACAATAGGAAGAATGATTGCAAACGCACCATAACCCCAACGCCAATTTGAATTATTAAAATCTTCTGCTGCTTTTGGACCAGCAAAAGCAGAAATGATATAAGGAGAAGAAGTGAAAGCGTATGCTAACCCTCTATCACGTAAAGTTGAAGTATCAATTGTAAAAACGTCAACGCAAAAAATTAGACCAGTAAAACCAACAGAATAAAAAACTTGAGCGGAAGCATAAGAATAAATATTTGTACATGCTGCACTTAAAATTAAACCAAGAGTTGCAATTGAAGCCATAACTATTAATCCATTACCTCTATCCCAAACGTTTAACATTCGCGCTATTGGCATCAATAATGCTCCAGAAAGGGCACTTGAAACAGTTGAAATAACAGTAACAAGTGGAGCTTCTGAAAAGTCTGATAGAATGTATGGTGATAAATTGCCTGTGATTGATGATTGAAACGCATTCACGCAATAAATCGACCAAAAGCTGTTTAAATAAGAAGCAATAGTGAGAAAACAATAAATATATAATTTTTTACGCAAAACCTACCAGGCATAAGTTATAATCAACCAAGTCTTACTCCAACTCATAGTAATTGCCTCAACGGTCCTTACACCCGGCTGTGCATCTTGTTCGACTTCTTCTTGATCTTCAACGCTCAAGTCAACTTCATTTTTGGATTGTATATCTTTCTCGATGCTTGGATCAAAACTAGGGTGTATAGCTTCAGTCATAATGAGATGAGGTCAATTTAGAGGAGAAAAGAATAAAAGCATAACATTATATACTCCCCCAAACAATGTGTTTTTTTATTAAATATTTTGTCAATTATCGAATCAAAACTGTTCATTTATTTTATTTCCTTCTTCATGCATGCGCATTTCTTTTGGTCGCCCTCGGCATGGTCCATACAAAACCTACAATCCTAATATATATATATGTTAGGTACACTCACCGGACGCTTTTATGAAATTCGGTTCGGCTCGGGTCTCGGTTCCTAGGATAATTTTTGTGCCTGCATGTTAATCTAATCAGATTCAACCCTTTTTTTTTTTGTTTGCGATACGCGCAGCGCCAGCGCTGAACCTCTCTGAAATCAGATCAAAGTCAAGCCACATTAATTGCCGCTCTCGTCTGATACAAGCCATTCATCCGAGAAATAGTTTGGGTAAAATAAATGATCAGAGATGTTCAGAATTACTGCTGTAAGATCACACAGATCTTATTGATAAAATTTAATTTTGGAAAGTCCTTTTATACTGGATCTATACTATTTTGCAACTATCTAAAATATTACCTAGGTAGTATGTAAGTATTCTATCCTTGCTCGAGATTAAGAAGATTGTTCTGGATCCCAATAAAATGTTGTCAATTCTGCTGAAGCATATGTCATATTTATGCCAACTGTAGTTTGACCTATTAAGCCAAAAGTGATATCGGATTGATTTACGTAAGTGATTTGTAAATCTGCATCTGTTCCCATCGAATCAGCATAAGGATAAATTGTATCTTGATCATTCTTAGTTGCATTTGTCCAAGAAAGTGTATTATTATCATATGGGCTCAAAGTTGCAATTTCATCCATAACATCTGTTGGTAAAAACCATTGTCCTGTGTGATGAGCTAAACCAGTTCCGTTTGCAATAAAAGTACCATTTTCAGCTTTATAACCTGAAGCATTATCATAGACTTTTAAGTGAATGTGTGGTGCTCTACCTGTATACCAACCTGGAACGATTGTATACATTGTCAATAAGCCATCTTGATCAGTTTGCCATACACCTCGCAAAAAGTGATCACCATCAGTTGGACTATTGCCTGCCATTCCACCGCTTTGGCTAGTACTATCTGCTCCTGCAGTATAACTATCAATGGTGGTGGTGCTTGAAGATGCATTAGTATTATTGCTTCCAGAATTAATTGTACCGCTTGGCAAAGCAGTAGGCATTTGAGACATTTGAATGGATGAATTGGAAGGAGATTGAGTGTTGTTCATAGATGTAATAACACCAGAAGAAGCAGATTCGAAACCAGAATAAAATCCGGTAGCATTTGCATGCCAAACATCAACCCAAGCATCTTGCAAAGGTTGACAAGTATCAACGTCAATAAAATCAACCTTGATTGTGAGTGGAACACCAACTTGATCAAAAGTTATATTTTGTGAAACTTGTTCGCCTAAGATATGATATGGACCTTGAGTAACTTCGGGAGTAAGTAAACATACATTGGAATCGGTAGAATTAAGACTTGAATTTGAACGTTTAATCGCCCTTTTCGCATATCTTTTACGTAGTACATCTCCACATCTTTTATTCAAAGCACTACGTCGAACTGCATAGCCGCGACGGTATTGACCTAATTGATGTTGATCAAGGTTTAAGTGGGCGTATGTCAAATTTTGAGCGAGGACAATACCCAAAAATAAAGAGGAAAGAAGTTTGAAAGTTGTCATGGTTTGGAATATTTGTTATGCTTTCAATGATTAAAATAAAATAATTTCTAGCCTTTTTATAGGTTAACAAATCATTATGTTGCTTAGATTGGTTCATAACATTCTTTGTAACAAGCATAGCATTCGGCATGTTCTAAAATCAACTCTTTATTGGCTATAATATTGATTGATTATAAATATCTATTCAGGGTAGCGCACTTTTACAGCACCGCTATGGAAGCATTGATCGGATCGGAAGCCTAATGCAGGCAGGCAGGCAAAGCTGTGCAAGCGCGCCGCTCTAGCTGTGCTCCGAACGGCAAAGAGCAGTGCAAGATAGAATTGGAATACTCTGACAGAATCTCAAGCCAGTTACTATTCTCTGATCTTGTCCTGATCTTTTAAGATTGAAATTCAGATTATGTAACAAGATGATTAAGTCGGAAAATATTAATACAAATACAGCAGTAAATTGAAAGCTAGGTCATGATACTACAGCCTATTCTCTCGTACGGTACTTTTCTAAAAACGCGGGGTAAATAACACGTGATAAAAGCCTAGTCATTAGATTAAGTGGAGAAGATTTGCATAAAAAAGAAGAACAGATTTTACCTTTGTATCTCTCACCTTTGTGTTCGTTTTGATATTGCCAAAAATGGTTAAATCAATAGTTGCTGCTTTACAAATCGGACCGGATCCTAAAGGAAAAGCGGCAACAGTTGAAAACATTCTTTCGTTTGAGCAAAATATTAAGGAATCAAAAGCAAAACTTGTAGTTATGCCTGAAGCTTTATTAGGTGGTTATCCGAAAGGAGAAGGATTTGGAACTAGACTTGGTTATAGAACACAAGAAGGACGTAATGCGTTTGCAGAATATTACAACAATTCTGTTGAAATAGATGGACCTGAATTGATTGAATTAGCTGGATTGAGTACTCGAACAGGCGCAACATTAGTACTCGGTATAATTGAACGTTTAGGATCATCTTTATTTTGTACTGCAGTTTTCATTGAACCAAATCAAGGAATCGTTTCAAAACATCGTAAATTAATGCCAACCGGATCTGAACGTTTAATTTGGTCACAAGGAGATGGTTCAACAATGCCTGTAATTGAAAGTCAAACGGGTAAAATTGGTGCTGCAATTTGTTGGGAGAATCATATGCCTTTATTTCGATATTCAATGTACGGAAAAGGGATTGAGATTTGGTGTGCTCCAACAGTTGATGAACGTGAAATATGGCAAAGTACGATGAGACATATTGCACATAAAGGTCGTTGTTTCGTAATAAGTTCTTGTCAAGTTCAACCTTCTCCCAACAGTCTTGGTCGTGAAGTGGAAAATTGGGAAGGAGATAGACCTTTGATTGCAGGTGGAAGTGTAATCATTGGACCTTTAGGAGATATTTTGGCTGGCCCTTTGAAGAAAGAAACTGGTCTAATTTCTACTGAAATTGATACGGCTGATCTCGTTGGAGCAAGGTATGATTTTGACGCTGTAGGACATTATTCAAGGCCAGACATTTTCAAACTTTCGGTTAATGATAGAGCATGCTCAGCTGTAGAATATTCTTCAAAATGATCACACAATACACCAGAGAGAAGTTCATTAATGGAAAAGCTATTATATCAGAGGCAATATTGTTTCGGCTGTCCTCTTTACAATATAAGTATAAAATGCATCAGATAATACTCCTGTAGCATGCTCTTGCAAGAATTGAAGATCTTCATCGCTGACGTTCATAGGAGAAGTTTCCAATTGTCCACCTAATTCGATCCAACGACTTGAAGGTGTTCGATCGATAGTAGGACAAGCTTCCATTGCTAAGCCACCTGTATAACCAATATCTTTTAACGTATCAATAATCTTTTTCCAATCTAAACTTCCATCTCCCGGTGCTAAACGATTATTATCGCCAAGATGAACGTCAAAGATATATTTTCCACCTTTTTTGATCGATTCAATAATATCTGTTTCTTCGATATTTAAATGAAAAGTATCAATGCAAATTCCACAATTATCTTGTTCGATTGCTTGAACGAGTGAAATTGCTTCATCAATTCGATTGATAAAGTATGTTTCATATCTATTTATAGGTTCGATTGCAATTTTAATGTTTTTTGTTTTTGCAAATATACAAACTTCTTTAAGTGATTCAATTGCCCATTTCCATTCTTTTTCAACAGAAGAAGAAGGTTTTATTTTTCCTCCTGTCGTAGGAACGAGAGTTACAATTTTACCATTTAAGTCAGATGACATTTGAATAACTTCTTTCATGTATTCAATCGTTTTTCTTCTTTGATCATCGTTAGGCGTTAATAAATCAAGATTTCCACGCATAATCGTTACTGTTCCCCAACAATGCATTTTATACTTTTTTAATAAATCAATTGTTTCTTCGATTGGATACTTTTCAGGTTCACCAGCAAGTTCAATACTTTTATATCCATATTTACTTGCCCTTGCTAATGTTGCTTCTAAAGGTTCTGGTCGCATCCAAGTATGTGTGCTGAGATGCATGGCTGTCGATTGTGAAAATTTATGATGATGATGATGAACTATAAGAGTAAGAAATGTTTGACTGAAATCGTTGGGTTTCGTACCCCACAAATAAAGCACAGACCTTGCATATTCCACCTTTTATGTTCATCAATGACAGCTTCGGCGCCGAATTTTAGCTTTTATGGTAGGTCATTTGGGTGTGCCGGAAAGGGACATGTGACATTGGAAAAGAAAGTTTACATAATCAACATTGTTTAATGTCTTTGATCAATTTTTGGCCTCGGAAATTATTTTCAGTGATGTATGTATCTCTGGCTATCTAGCATGAGTCATTTAAAATTACCGCTTTAATTACCGCTATTAGCATTAAAGTTTCTATTTCTAACCGCGCTAATGTATGTACACAGCCCGGTAATCCGGTGAAAATGGAAGTGGAGTAGTACAGCCATAAAAAATCAAAAGGATATACATATAAATAATGGGCCAGGACACCCTCTTGAAGAAAATCATCAACAATACTCGATCCTCTCAATATGGGTTGTCTATCTTCTCGAGAAATTTTAAATGACGATAATCAAGCACAGCGTCCTTATATGAATTCCTTTCAACATCAAAATGAAAAAGTGTCCGATAGAAAGGGTCGTTGGATAGACGAAAGAAGAAGAAGACGAAGAAGGAATATTGGTATTGCGGCGGCAACATCAGCAGCAGCAGTGTGAGTGGTACATAAGTTTAATACTTAATTACCTTGTTTCTGACATTATTTTCCTGGTTATAGTTCCGTGTGTTAATCACATAAAGTAATAATCAACACATATATACATATATAGAATATATCCTTACTCCTATTCAGACAAAATTAATTTATTAATTCTCCCGGACTTCCTTTGTACAATCACTCCAACGACGCAGCACCAGCAGTGGAAACGCGGACACGCTCGCAGAATAAGAAAGAGCCATTGATGACGGAAAATCATACATGCATATGTACCTACCTACGGATAAGTGAATCATATAGAATAGCCGCCGCTTGCATACGTAAATCAAATTCAAGCCACCATTAATGCATGTGCAGTGCACTGTCCGGTAATGCATGGACTAATGTACTGAAAGTGAAAGTACAGTCATAAACATATATAAACAATGCTCAATTAAATGCGACACCCTCTTCAAGAAAACAACCAACAACACTCGATCATCCAACATGGGCTGTCTGTCTTCTCGAGAAATTTCAAATGACGATAATCAAGTACAACGTCCTCATGTGAATTCAAACCAACATCGAAATGAAAACGTGTCCGGTAGAAAAGGCCGTTCGACAGACGAAAGAAGAAGAAAAAAATTGGCTCTGCGGCCTTAACACCAGATGCAACATCAACAGGAGCAGGAGCAGCATCAGCATCAGCAGCAGCAGCATCATCAGCCTCAGCAGGAGCAAGGTGAGTGGTCCACCATTTATTTCTTTCTTATTTGCTATTCATTCTGACAGTATTTTCTGGCTGTAGTTCCTCATGTTGTTAATCTCATCTTGGCAAGATAAACACATTAAAGAAGAAATACATCTATGTACAGAATTATGATCAAGACACCTCCATTACACTTTTTTCGTTCTCGGACAAAATTCATCAATTCTCCCGCACTTCCTTTTAGCGTGTGTATATAATCACTCTAATGACGCAGCGCCAGTAGTGGACAAGCGGACAGAAAATGTCATTGTTGACGGAAAACCGTGTAGCCAGGTACCCGCATGCAGGATACATGCATGTACATACCTGCGGATAAGTGAATCATATAGCCGCCGCTTGCATATGTAAATCAATTTAAGCCACAATGTCAGTCTCTTACGTAGGATCGATGCCAAGCACGTTCGGACTTCCGGTGTGATAAGCCCGTCGGAGCGCAGCGCTTCGTAAGAAGTTGTGGGGAAATAGTTGATGGAAAAGGTATATAAAGATGGTCATATGTTTAAAAGTCATTCCTTCTCCTTCATCCAATCCATTCAAGCTCACCCACCCACACACATTCAATCAATCACTCAGAAAAATGCTCCTTCAAAACGTTTTAATCGGTCTCACTTTGGCCATGTCAGCTTTAGCAGCTCCAAATGCACGTTCAGGATCAAAGTTATACTCATACGCACAAAATAATTGTACTTCAGAATTAGGAGAAGTACAAGATTTACCAAACGATGGCGTTCAAGGAACTCCTTGTCAAACATTTAAAGTTTTATATCGTACTGATGGAACAAAGTATCGTAATTTAGCACAATCAATTAAAACTGTCAACATTCAAAACGGTTGTACAGCTTATGCTTATCGTGCACCAAATTGCGTTGATAGTGAAGTAATTCTCAAGATTGACGGTTCTACTTCTGGCGAACAATGTCATCAACTTGACGGAACTGCTGAAAGTGTCAAAGTTACTTGTCATTAAAGATTTAACTCTATAGCACTTTTGTATATCATTAAGAGGACAATTTCATTGAATTATCTATATGTTAGAGCTCGTGTTTTATTGCATTAGTGAAAAGAAGAGGTTTTGTAAGTAATCCATATCCATGTTCAACATGTTTAAAGGTGTATAAGTTCATAAATATGAATATCATCAATTGTGGCTGAAAAGAAAGCCTTCTGTCGATGTCTGCTCTTCCAAATGCTTATGAATCCTTTTGAATAAGAACCTTTCTTGGTACTCACTTTTGCATACTTTGACATTCTGAATTACAAACTGCATCAAAAACATGTTTATCATTCTGTGGCTTTTATAATATCTAACATTCCCTGACTCATCCTTTAATCACTATATCATAACGATCATATTCTTTGATATTAATATATAGATTATTATTCACCGCGGATCACAATCACGTCACCTTGAATGGATTCCCTTGATGACTCTGAGCAAGACCTTCCTCCATGGTGCAGGTTTTACGCGTATGCCAAGAATGTAGAATAGTACGCCGCGGAGTTAGAAGAAAAAAAAAATTATCATACACATTCTTATGATTTACGCTAATATTAAAGTATAATTCATATCAAAAGACAATACATAACTTCATGATGGGTTTGTTCTAGGTAAAAAGGTCTATATAATGAATTAGTTCATATCTGGAGGTGGATTGCGTGCTCGAATAAGGTGACCATAACGATAAAAAGCAAAAGGGATAGGCGTACAAATAACTCCAATACAACCAAGAAGAGTTAACGTCCAATGAACTCCTAAATTTGAATACATTGGAGTTGCAATAACGACCATTCCAGCAGCCATTAAATAACGTGAAAGAGTTAAGCTTACTAAAGCAGAAGCGGCTAAACCTTCAAAAACGTCAATGAGATATAAATAGGAAGAAATAAAAATACCTTGAACTGAGAATCCAAACATGACTGAAGCAATCAATGGTGACCAAAATGAAATTGTTGGAAATGCTGTCCAACCCATCCAAAATAAACTTATTGCAAAACAAGGTGCAGCGAGCATTGCATACCATAATCTTTGCTCTGGTGGAGCTGAGGATTCTCCTCTTTCTATAGCTTGGTCATTCTTTTCTTTATAGTTTTTATAAACCCAAGGACAAATTGCAAGAGCGATTAAAAATCCAACGTTCATACCAATAAACATCAATCCAACCGAACCTTGACTCATACCATAAGTATCTGAAAAGATGAAAGTATATCCAGATAAGAATCCAAATAAAACAGCATAAACGACTGAAAGGTAAATACTCCAAAAGATAACAACATATTGTGAAAATAAAAGAATAAAAGGTCTTGCAAAATTACGTTTAAGTCTTATTTTTAAATTGGGAGAATAAAGTGTTGATTGAGCAGTAAATCTTGAATCTCCTGTTAATTGACGAAATTCATAAGCTCTACGTTCGAGTAAAGTTGGTACGTATGTTTCTGGACAAAATAATCCAATCAATAATGTAACGAGAGCGGCCATAATCAATGTAATCCATTCTACCCAACGCCATGAAAGAACTCCTGTATAACCGATATAAGAACCAACTAGAGGTGCCAAAAAAGGACCCAAGAAAGATAAGCAAGCCATGACCGGAAAAACATAAGCTCGATCAACCGGATTCCACATATCACTTGTACTTCCGCCAAAAGTCGTTAGAGGTGTACTACCAAAGAAACCCGCGAATGTGCGAAAAACAATTTGAGCTCCAATATTAGGAGAAAGAGCAGAAGCCATAATAAAAATCATAAATAAGAATAAAGAATAGAGGTACGTTTGTAACCTTCCAATCGTTTCCGATAAAGGTCCGCTACATAATGCACCTATTCCAAAAGCAGCTAAAAATGTTGCAGTTGCTAATGATTCAGTTACGTCACTTACTCTGAACTCAGCTTTTGCTTGTTCCATTACTGCCGAATCAATTGCAGAAGACCATGCTACCAAGAAACCAGTTAATCCAACTATTGCTGTCGTTTTCCACTTTTGAGTTATAGACCATGTTTTAGGATTTAGGTTACTTGATTTGTTTCCTTGCTTGATGACAAATCGTACAGATTCTTGATCTTTTTCTTCACCAATATACTCCATACCAATGTTCATATCCGAGAAAAGTTCTCTTAAATTTGTTTCTCCATTATGTTCTTTCTCTTCCGTAAATAGAGTTGAAAATGCTGTTTGCCAATTTATATCTGTCTTTGGTACTTCTTCGCCAGTGTATAAACTTTTTAATAAAGCTACATCTCTCTCTACATCCTTCTTTATTTGTCTATATTGTAGAATGGCGGCCATCTTGAACGAATATGAAGAACAATTTGACAATCAATTAAAGATAAACCACTCTCTATTTATATCCTGAGAAGTCGTTGACGTTATGCGGTTACATTTTGGTTGCGGATAAAATTTTCTCACTTGTGTTATCCGCTTGCGCTGCGCCGAGGCAAAATAGTGCAGTTTCCGCTTTGACCGTATACGGAATTTTCGGATAGAAGTAGAAACTTTTTATTCAAACTCGCGGATAAGTCTGCCCGTTTGAACAAACGACCCTTCTAACGCAATCGGTCGAACGATTCGGATAGTTTCTAAGGCACGAGTCCGCAAATATTCCATGCGTCACTTTGACGATGTTATGCTTAAAATCCCTGTATATTTGTCATCCGAAATCATGATGATGATGATTAGCTGACATGCGTAAGTGTGGAGCTACTTATGACTGCTCGCCTTATCTTTCACGACAAACGAAGAATTAGATAGAAATGTACATTTATAATGGATTATTTACGCATATGATTAGATTTTGCCTTTGCCATCATACCTGTAGCATTATGACAATTAACGTATTGAAATGATTGTTGTTCGGGTGAGAGAACCATGACGTCATGAAATAAACGTAAATTGACATCACCTTTTAATTGATCAGCATAACGTAAAAATCTTCCAAAGATATCCAAATGAGTAGGATGTTGTTTTGCCCAAGATTCTAAATCGGTTAAGTTATTAAAATAAGCTAAACCAAAAGTTTTATCAAAACTAGGTTCTAAATCTTGTGGACTTATATGTTGCATAAATCTACAATCGAAACAATTTACTTGATTTCCTTGATCACGTAAGAATTTCATACCTTTTATTAATGTCGGATGAATATCTTGTAAGTACATTTCACGTTCTTTACCTTTTAAAGATTTGAAATCTTGACCTGAGCGAATTACGCATAAGTTTTGATGAGGTTTGATTATGCATAAACCTTTTGTTATTTTATATCCCGTTGAATCGTCTTCTAAAGATGGTTTGTCAAGAGTTATACCTAGAAGCGAATCTGTTTGTGCTTTAGGTATCCTATCACGCATACTACCCCAATATGCATGTTCTTCTATCTGACCACTTCTTCCGCTTTCCATTGTTGAGAAGCCTTCTTGTGCTTTTGAATCAGAAAATACAGTCTCGAATCGATCCAAAGAAGGCATAAATTGTTCAAGATACCAACCATGTTCTGTGTCTTTGGTTGAATTTTGTATTATCTCCTTATCCCAAAAACTGACAAAACCGCTATATTCCTTCCATTCCTCGAAGTCATCTCTTGAATTCCAATATGCAATCACACATCTATTCTCTTTATCCCAAAAATCACGAAAAGAGCAAAGGTCCCAATGTTTAACCAAAGAATGATTGATGAATTTGATTACGTCATCTAATATATCATCTGATAAAGAACCTTGGTGACTTTGAACTCCAAGTACAACCATTACTAACTCATTCTGATCTTCTGTAAATCTAGATGAGAATGCTGGAAAAGGTGGATTGTAATCAGGTGGAGTTGATTTGGGTATCGTTCGACTTGTACGTAAATGTGGACATATTGATTCTTCCAAGTTTGTTTCAGAACGTGCTTGATCGATCGTCATCTTAACTCGCGTGGGATAAAGAGATTGCAGAGAGAGTGGAAGAGTGAGCATATATATATATATATATATCTATTTATATCTTTAAGTATCTTTATCATACCACACAAAAATTGCATTTAACCGTGCTATTTAGCCGTCGGATTAAATCGTTAGCCGGAGAAGCTATTTAGCCGTACAATTTAGCCGTTGATAAAAATCATGTATTACGCAGATCTAGAGACGCGTGAGCTTATGCTGATGCGGTGCCGAGAAAATCCTTATCATGAGTTTAAGAAAACCTTATCTTCTTCCATTGTGGAGATATGACATTTATGTACCTTGCAAGCGAGATTATTCAACGTTCTTTGATAGACAAGTAAAAAGGTATATAATATGGTATATTTATCAGTATTTCATGATCATGTAGCAATTCATACTACCTCCCCCACTTATATTGCAAAACACACATCATGCCAGTAATTAAACATAAACGTGTCGCAGCTGCTCAAGCGGAATCGGCTTGGTTAGATTTGAAAGCTGGTATTATTAAAACTAAAAAGTTAATCAAAGAAGCTAAAGAACAAGGAGCAGATTTATTAGTCTTACCCGAACTTTGGTTGCCAGGTTATCCATGGTACCTTTGGACTTTACCTTATGGAGCAACAATTCCATATACTTTACAATATCAACAAAATTCAATGTCAACAGATAGTAATGAAATGAAAGAAATTCAAAAAGCTGCAGCTGAACATTCAATTTCTGTTTCTTTCGGATTTGCAGAAAAACGTCAAGGTTCAATTTATATGAGTAATGCATTAATTCTTAGTGATGGATCGATTGCATGTTTACGTAGAAAATGGAAACCAACAGGAATGGAACGTGTAATTTTTGGTGAAGCATCAGGAGATGTGTTTAATAATGTGGCTTTTGATGATTCATTAGGATTTAATGTCGGAAATTTACAATGTTGGGAACACATTTTACCTTTACTTAAATTTCAAACATTTACAAAACATGAACAAATTCATGCAGGTTCTTGGCCACCAATCTTTCCTCATGGTGGAATGGAACATTTTGGAATGAGTTTTGAAGGTATTGAAAGTATAAGTTCAGTTTATGCAATGGAAGGTCAATGTTATAATGCAATGTCAACTGGTTTAGTTTCTGCAGAAGGCGCAAAAAAAATTGGATTGGATTATGCTTTAACGGGTGGAGTACCACCTCCAGGAGCGTTTGCAATTCCACCTGGTGGAGGATAGTGAGTATACTATATATGAAACCCTTTAAAAAAAATACTGATAAAGCTCTGTCTTTTTCACTAACAGCGCTGCTATATTTGGACCTGACGGAAGGAGAATAACCAAAGCAATCGACCCAGCACAAGAAGGATTCGCAATTGCTGATATTGATCCTATTCAAATCAATTTAGCTAAACAATTAGCAGATCCAGTTGGACATTATGCCCGGCCAGATCTAGTCACGATCAGCTTTAACACAGAAGAAGTTGCAGTAGTTGCAAAGAAAGACAAGCAAACTTCCTCTCCTCCAAAAAAATTAGAGTCAATCGAGCCTAAAGAAGAAGTTGAAGTGGTAGGGAATGGATATAAATAGATTACGTGTACTGAATTACCGCTATAGTTTATATCCGATTAGTGGCTTTTTGTTAATTTGCTGCATGATGCTCTCTATGCGTGAAAGGAATGAGCCGGCGTTAAGTCGTTAAAATAAAAAACGTATTTAGCGTCAGATAAAAGATAAGAAACCGGATTTTACCCGAGGTGTTCTTTAATCAATCTTGCGTCTTCTCTTTACACTCGCGATGATATGGAAATCCAACCTAAAAAGGTCAAAAGGAGAGGTTCTCAAGCTTGTACGTTTTGCAATAAACGAAAGATTCGATGTGATGGAAGTGATCCATGTGGAGAGTGTAAGTTACGAAAGCAAAGATGTTTATATTCACATAACCGAATTAAAAGAGGACCGAAGAAGGGAAAGAAGTGGGAGCATACAAATGATAACACGACACCTTCTACATCACAGTCACCTTTGACATATGATGAATTAGGTTATTCGCCCGTTTTATCACCTCCTTCGATTTCTTATTTGGTCACAATCTTTTGGCATAACATTCATCCCATTTGGCCAATATTTGCACGTTCAGGAATAGATGACATATTGAAGTTATCATATAAAGAACCATTACTGTTTAGTGCTATACTAGCTATAACTGCAAAAACACAAGCCCATTCTTCGAACGATCATAATCAAAACAATGAAGTATATATATCAAGACCAACTATTAGTCAAGAACAACTTGCGACACTTATCGATCAAATTCGAAAAAGTGTAGGAAATAAACGATTACCATTACGTATTCAAAGTATTCAAATATATATTTTGATGGCTTTAAGTGAATTAGGAGGAGGAGCGCATGATTTTGCATTTCATTGTAGTGCACAAGCAAGTTTGATGTCAATCGAAATGGATTTACATAAAAAGGAAAATCAATCAACCAGTGAAAAAACAACATTTTGGTGTGTTTATATTTTGGATAAAATGTTGGCGGTAATGTTGGGAAAACCGATGTTATTACGTAAATCTGATATCAGTTGTCAACCCAAGTTTATCGATCAACCGCCTTCAGAATTCAAGGAAGGAGATTCGCATTTACTCATTTATCAAGAATATGTTAACCTTTTGTTGATCTTGCAAGATATCATCGAGGAAGTATATTCTCATTCTGCATGCTTGACACGCTCTCGAAGTTCTGATGGTCTTGGAGAGTCTTATTTATATTCTGTAAAAGTTATACAGCACAAGCTAGAAGAATGGAAAGAAGGTTTACCAAAATGGATAGAACAACAATGGCAAGATAATCGTTCGAATGTGGATTTTGAAAGTAACAACACATTCCTTCTTCAATCTATCACTCTAGAAGCTTGGTATCATGCATGCTTTTTATTGCTTCACAGACCTCTATTTGCATTTCAACAAGAGCAAGGTTCAGTACAGCATACTTGCAGTAATAAAGAAGACCAAGTTCAAAGAGGTCATAAAATCGTTTGCCAAAGTGCAACTTCAATAACAAAATCTTTAAGGTCTTATCAAAAGCGAAATACGGCACGTTGTATACCTTCTTCTTGGATATTTTTAACTTTTTTAAGTGCAGTAATTCATATTACTTGTTTACATGAAAAAACATCATTAAAAAGGTTTATTGAACCACATAAATCTTGCTTTGATGATTGCATTGTACTTTTATGTGAAATTTCTCAAACTTGGAAACATGCGGGAAAGCAAGTGACGAACTTATACGTTATAAATACACAACTTGTTCAATCAAACAGGACCAACTTTCAATCGAATATCAATATTTCTCAAGATACTGTATCCACTTCAACTACAGGAGAGGTAGATATTGATGTACTTTGGAATGATTTATTGCTCAGCTTTGAGCCAGGAGATGCGGTGTTGGGTTGAAAATTGTACTACATATTAATTGATCATCACTTGAGACCTAATATTTGAATAACGGAATTGGCTTTTAATCCGATACGTTCATATACCGGTCTTCCAGCTTGAGTGGCATGTAATGTTGCTCGGTTGAAACCGGTAGCTTGATAACCTTCATAAATTGCTTTTCGTGTGACTGATTCGCCATAGCCTCGTCTTTGAAATTGAGGTTCAGTTGCAACCAAGATAACAAACAAGCAACCATTATTTGGATATGTACCTGCACAACAAACTGGCTTATCACCATAATAACCAACGAAAGCAAAAATTCTCTCCGACCAAAGCTTTGAATTTTGAAAAACTGGCAAGACATCTAACTCAGGTATACCGTATCCACGTGCATTTATAGTTGCAAAATCATTCAAGTGTTCTTGTGTTCTTACACGTTCAAATCGAAGATCTTGATGAAATGGTTTGGAAATTGAAGATATAAATCCTGACATACCATAACAGTTCAACATATACTTGAACCCTGTCTTTTCATAAATTATGTCAAGCTTTGCTCGTGCTTCTGTAGTGAGTAATTCTTCGAATAACCAGAAAACTCCAGAATGTTTACCATTTTTCATCAAATCACGAGAAAATAAAAGACGATTTTCGAGATCTTCTTCAGTCACATTAGCATCATTGAAAGAGAGAGAATTAAAAAAGAGGAAACTGCATTCTGCCCAACGTATCGCAACTCCGTTTTCTGTTCTTGCTTTCGCTCCTAAATCCTCAATGACTGCTTTCCATGTTATCAAAAGTTGATTTGAAGATTCTAGAGCACCTTCTACTGTTCCAATCATGATGAATTATGATCATGCAGTAGTCAAGATTTAATGTACCAAACAGAAACAAATATTAAGGTACAAAGAACGGGCCTTCCTTGGAAGAAGCGTGCAACTCTCTGACGTAGTGCATGTTTGAACTAAAGTGACATGACACGTAAATTTTAATCAATGTCACTCAATTGTGCATTAACATATTCCAATTTATGCATAACAATTTTAAACTTTTCCATACACGCTGTTTTATCTGTTGCTGAGCACAATTAGCGGATTACGTGTGCGGACTTAAGATAAAGGAACTGCATTGACTGGTAAATTGCACAAAAGATCCATTTCCTTGTTTTCTGGTCTTGTCTTTTTCGACATGCTAAGAATGAAAGGTAGGTATAATGGTGACACATTATATTATTTAGCACATATTTCGGCAATTGTTTTGAGTATAATTTATCTGTATTATTTAGCTAGGAAAGCATCAACTGGATTTATTTCTGGAACGAATCCTACCTTTTCGTTATCGTTGTGAGTCTCTTGGGAAGATTCATAAAACTGTGTGTATTGAACAAATGTCAAGACAGACTCAGCTGGATTATTCGGGTTTGAATTCGGAATCATCATCTTTTTTGCCGTGTCTAAATCAATCGCATTTATACTCCATTTTACTCCACTTCTCTTTTCTACTTCTGAATATAATTCTTGCCAACTGATTCTTGCACCTACACAATAAAGTTGTTTATCCGTAAGTTGTTCTCGGGAAAGATTATTAAATGCTGATCCTAGGAAACTGCCAACATCATTTTCGTTTGTGACAGTAAATTTATTCAATCCTCCACCCACAAGAGAGGCAGTATGTTTATTTTCGTCAGCGAAAGAGACTCGCAGAAAAGCGCCACGATTAGCAAACATTCCGTTGCATATAGTAAGATAGCGAAGGTTTAGCTAATTATTGAAGAAATAAACTAAGATTAGCAAATAATAAGCTTCTTTTTTGTTTTATAATATAACTCACCTCATCATTTAGCCACTTTCTAAATTGAACATGTCCACCATGAAAAGGGTTTATAGGTGGATCATTTCTGGCTTCTAATTGTGCATGATCCATACCAAAATCATTAGGAACAAAAAGTTCCACTTTTGCCTCAGCCGCAGCTTTTGCTAAATTTTCACTAAAATTCTTTCCTTTTCCGTCAAAAGTACGAAAGACAGATAAAGCATCAATGACAACTTGATTACCCTTCATTATTTCTGATAAAGCTTTTTGATCATTATAATTGACATGAAAAACGCGAACTCTTGTATCGATTTCATTGTCGTTTATCTGTTTTGACTCTATCCGACGAAGAACGCTCACTTGAAATCCATGCTTAACCAAAGCTTGAACGATAGGCTTACCAAGATTACCCGTACCTCCAGCCACAACGAAAGATTTAAAAGGTCTAGACATTATATTTCAGTAAGGGAAGGTATACGAATAATTAAGTATAAGATATGATATCAGCTTCTTTATATATACGTTATTGTTCTTATGAATTCTCGAAAATATTTGTTAGAATTACTTACTAGTCCGTCTTTCTTTACCTGACGGGCCTCGCGCAGAGTAAGCGGCCTTTATGCATTAGCTCTTAAAATGACTCAACGGGTCCCTTGACTTTATAAATTATAGCTATACTGTGTCAAGCGTAGTGATGGAGTAACATAGAGGAGTCGGCAAATAGCCGCGGGTTTTACGGCATCGTAGAGAGAAGTACTAAACAAGTTTTATAAAAATAATAAATTATCGGTCATAATTATTCGGGTTGACCGATATATTTTGCAAAAGTCTCCACAGCACTGTGCATAGGATAAATCGATAAAGACTTTGCATCTTCATCACGCCAAGGGACAACTAGTTCACCTTTGTCTTTGTTTGCTTGAGAAAGTTTTGTCAAAATTTCTTCGTCCCAATTAACATCTTGAATGGTTGCAACATACTTTAAAGCTTCAAAAGCATGCAGAATTGTTTGAACAATAAAGTAAGATTGCAAAGAAGAACCAATAAAGTATGGATTTTGAATATTTCCAAAAACTGCATTAATATGTGCTTTTGCTGTATCACGAACATCCGCAGAAGTTGTACTTGCATTATTATCTAGATTTTGTTTAGGATCTTCGAACCAAGTTCGGTAAACTGAATTGCTTCCAGTGAATTTGTTTTCCAAAGGATCCGCATGAGGACCTAAAAGAAGAGAAGGAATTAAAATCGTTGTGTTGAAATGTGGCTTATTTTCTTCTACCCATTTGCGTATAGCTCTTTCACTTAAAGATTTACTGGCACGATACATAAGACCGACATGAGTCAACTTTTCGGCTTCTTCCCTTGTTACTGGCTGAAGTGGAAGAAAAGATCAGAAAGAGTATTGAAATATATTGCATAAACTTAAACACTCACCAATAAAGATTCTCGCAGTAACTCCCCACTAGATTGAGTTAGTGAAGTATACCTTGCGACCACAGAACCAGTGATGACCAAACTTTTAATGTTTTGATGTTTTGCGGCAGAAGTTAAAGCGTTAAGAGCACCATTAATTGCAGGATCGTAAAAGTCTTTCGATGGATTTGTACTGACTTGTCCTAGTTGAAAGATGGGAGATGCAGTATGAATGACACGAGAAACTCCTTTAAATGCTTCCGTATAAGCATCATTTAATTGAGTAATATCAGGAACATAAGCGAATTTGAGAAGTCCCGATTTAACTTGTTCGCTGAAGACTGCTTCAAGACGTTTTGAAGATTTTTCGGATCGAGCGATTGCCAACGTTTTAACATTCTTCTCTAAGAGTTGAGAGACAACGTGGAATCCTAAAAATCCATTGGCTCCAGTAACTGCGCAAACTTCACCTTCCGAGACTTTAAATTCGTTGAAAGAAGACATTGTTTTTAGATGGTGATTGAGCGAGATTAATGAGGTTAAAAATTATTTTTTTTTGATAAAGTAGGTGTATTTATACCTTTTTTTTATTATATGCGTTCCTACTTCGACATAACTTTCAATCTTTGGTACCATTATAACGCCGGACTTTTACTGTGTATATTTTTCCATTTTTCCGAAAATGATAGACTACAGGTACAATTATTATTCCGGCGGCGGATATTCCCTCTCCTCTTTGGTACGCCCGCGCCCTGTGTTTGGTACAACTATATATGTACGTACCTGGCGCTAAACTTTATTTCCGAATTGCTTATTATTCCGAATTCGATTACGCATAGTAAGCAAGAATGTAGACAAGATTCACTTATTTTAATCTGTTATACTTTCATTCTAACGATCCAAGGAAAAAATTGTCGGTTACTTTGAGAATCGTAGGAAGCCAGAGGGGCTATAGAACTGGATGACGTATTCAACAGCATTATTAATTCTGGATGTATATATATATATATATATATATCGAACGGTTTCAAGGTCTTCATGATTTCCTTCCCCTACGATAATCTTATAACCGATTCCGATGCTTCGAACAGGCAAAATTATATATTTGGTTTGTCAAAAGACAAAGTTATAACCATGTGATATTGTCAAATTCACAAAGTCATTACTTTTATGGTGTTCTAAAATTTTCTAGCCATACTGATTTGCTATACTAAAATCTAACAGATCAAGCAGTGGAAACTTCTTTCTAATTCAAAGAGGCAACTTTTCTATAGATTTTTGGTATTAATCACGTATCGAAAGATCAAGAAAGACAATATTACGCTTAAATATTTCCGCCAGGATGAATAAAGAGTTGCTTAAGAATTTCATCAACACTTTCAGTAATCGATAGAAACATAAAAATGGGATTCAATAGGAAAGTGAAGAGTGAGCTCAAACAGCACGACTTCACTCTTATAGAGCTTTACACAGCCGCGCTTCTTCGAAAAGAAAGACAATAAACCTTTGAGAGGGGCCACTGACTTCTGCTTAAAAGCTAGTACCATACCTAGTATTTTTTTATGAATAGCGCTTCTCCCTGCTTTCAGCCTTGGAACAGTAATGTACTGAAAGACGCTACTTTAGGACCACTGACTTGTTTTTCACTTAAATGTCAAGAAAATCAAATGCTGACAATGGTACTCCTTGCAGATGGAATAAGCAATATTCCGTTGGCAATTGAGACAAATTAGATTAGTAACCTCTGCCATTTTAATCCCACAAATAGCTTCAAGATGCGATTTGCATCATCGTAATCATTTGTATTTACAAAGATTTCTATTACATTAAGTCTATGATTGAAACTCTATAACTTTAGAAGTGTGCAAAATTCTATTGCTTGACAAAATAAGACTGCATATAAGTTTGGACGGATTTAGCATCCCATAAAAGAAGGGTATGTGGAATAAGGATTGTAGTTGTCTACAAAGGTTGAAAAATAATAGGAAATAGTTAGAATGATATCATATCACAAAAGATAAAATCGAAAACTTACATCAAAATCGAAATCTCCTACAGGAACAGCTCCCATTCGTTTATAAACAGTCTCTATAGTCGGATTATCTCTCAAGGTTAAAACTCCAACATTTTCTTGGCCTATCACAAATGATTTAGAGTCATGTGCTTGCTGAACTAAACTCCCCAGTAAATTGAAGCCGACTCCTTTACTTTGAAGTCTATTATCAACAAAATAACATAATATTTCCGATTTACAATCAAAATCATTGAAATATGGCTTTTTGGGACCAAATTCAATGTATCCTACTAAATTATTTGTTTGAGGATCGATAGCCATTCTTGTTAATGTTGTAGGATTGCTTAAATTCTTCTGTCTTGTTTTTAAATAATCTTTTGGAAATTGATCAGATTTATAATATTCTTGTGGACCAAGTTTATTCTTTTGCGTAAATGCAAAACGTAAGCAAGCGACACAAAAATCTCTAATTTTCGGTGCATCCTCTAGTTCAGCTTTACGATAAGTGAGTGTATTAGACATTGTGTTGATATTGTATAAAGTATAAAGAGGGTAGTATGAGGATTGACGTTGGTGGATGACAATTTCGCTTTAGGAAGAAGAAAGGGTTTTATTTTATATATATGTATGCAAATATGACATTTCCACTGAGTCATGATTAGTACAGGATAATTGGATACGCGCAGAACACGTATAAGAGCAACACACAAACACTTTTCATCATTTAGGTGCATATGTTATCGGCAATATACGGCCCATTTGTATAAACAAACAAGATTGACAGCAGTGCAGGATGATCTAATGCAACTCTTTTCGTTTGCGCACGCATGTATAATATTATAACTTCTTCCAAGGCTAATGTAGATAACAGAAAAATGCCAATTCTCTACATTCATATAAACAGCCGAGGGAAGAGTAACGTCAGTATTTATGTAAACAGATTTTTTAAACGGGCTATTTGTTTAAAACGGGCTATTTGCAGCATGAAAAAGAATTTAGCTTTCCTCGTGCCTGAATTCCATCGATTTTCCCTGCATACATTTAGGCGTACATGAACTAGCGTCCTTTGGGGTTGTGTCTTAAAAAATTCATTATCTTCTTTAATATGATTAAAAGAATACACACACACACACACATTATCACGACCAATCCTGTTTGTGTCTTGCTTATAATTCATCATCAACACCACGACATCTGAAAGACTTCTTATAGACAATACCACACGAAAAGATGGCTTTAATGATAACAATTTCTATAACAGAATTTCTAGCTCTCTCTCTAATCACACTTTTATGCATTTATATAGCATACAACTTTTTCTTCCATCCTCTATGTTCGATTCCGGGACCTTTATCTGTTCGTTTAGGTCTTTCATCTTGGCGTTTTAGTAAGTAAAAACTAGCAATTAACAACTTCTGAGATGCTAATCAACTACATCTTATTACTAAAGCACGAGCGATAAAATATGACTATCGATGGAAGTTAGATAATTTACATCGTCAATATGGTACAGTAGTTAGAACAGGCTCAAATGAAGTCAGTTTAGCCTCCGTGGAGGATGCAAAAAAAGTTTATAACGGCACTTGGGCATTTCCTAAAAGTCATTTTTATCTTGGTTTTTACGATGGCGTTCATGCAAACGTTTTCGCTGAATCTGAGTAAGTGATGTGTGTGATCAGAAAACGCTGAATTCTCTTCTGAAAAACATACTTTTTTTATCACTTCTATGAATTCAGCCCAAAAATTCATGCAAGATTAAAGAAAATATTTTATCCGGCATATAATATAAAAAGTGTGCAACAATACGACGGAGGACTTAATATGGTGTTGAGTAACTTTGCTACCGATCTACTTTCATGCTCAAAACTCGATCATGTCAACGTGTCAGAAAAGATTACTGATCTGACGTTCGATTTGATAGGGCGCATTGGGGTGAGTCATAAAGTATTCATCTCTTTCCTCCTTCTGACAAAGAATTATGATCCAATCTAAAGTTTTCGACAGATCTCAGAGGAGATTCTAGTGAGAAAGTACATAAATTACCAGAAATTTCAAAGACTGTCTTGCAAGCCTGCACTATGTGAGTTTTTATTAAGGCTGATGACGTATGAGTAAATTATCGCTAACAATTTACCCTTTTTAGAATTGGCACACAGCCATTTATCTTACCTCCAATTGCAAGGTTTGCAGGTAAAGTGCTTGGAAATCCTATGGAGGAGCTAGAAGAAATATCAAGGCGTACATTTAGAAAAGGTGATCAATTTTCAAGTGAAGAAATAAATAATGTGATTACAAGAACAGCAAAATCTTGTGAAGATCGTAATGAAACAATATCAGATATTGATTTAGGTTTTGCTGGATCAACATTTTTAGGAGCAGGTTTAGATACGATAAATGTGACTTCACAATCACTTATCATCAGACTTTGTTCTTTGGATCAATCTATACGGGAGAGGATTCGAAAGGAGGTTATATCAACATCCTATACAGAAATTGGTAGCGCAGATGATTTGCGTAAAATAAGCCCTTATTCTCACGCTATCATACTAGAAACACTTCGGCTCGATCCGGCTTCAAATTGGCTATTAAGTAGGGTTATAACAGATAAAAAAGGAATTATCGTCGGACAAGGCATAAAGTATCACTTACCTATGAATACCACTTTAGGCTCTTCGCCATGGATCGTACATCGTGATGAATCATATTGGGGCTCAGACGCTCGTTCATTTAATCCGAAGAGATGGTTAGAAGATGATACAGAGAATTGGACTATGTCTTTCGGTAGGGCGCCTCGATCTTGTCCGGGACAAAGTCTGGCAATGACTTTTTTATCTAAAGTGAGTAAGAATTCAAAGAAGCTAAAAGATTTCTAATATCTAATCATTTTTGTGTATTTCCTACTTTCTACATTAGCTTTTTGTGTTAATTGTGTCCGATTTTCAACTTAAAATTATTAGCAGAAACGGGGAGAAAGTGAAAAGAATCGATCCAGAAACTGGCTTGTCAAATCTTGATACGCCATTTCAGGTACAATCTCAATGGCTTTCAAGCGTAGAAGGTCTTTCATGCCGTGTACTACCGTATCGACGTTAAGTGAAGCTTTAAATGCAGCACAACATTATGCACACCAGTTTCACCCCATCGTTTACGCCCAGCTTAGCATGAATCTTGCTCTTACATGTATCCGTATTGATCGTAAGTATAGTCATTAGGTATGTTCTTCAGCCTGTATACACTCAAATTAATAAGTAGAAATATGTAATCGGCCAAGCTGTAAAGGAATGAAAGAATAGAAAGCTTTTACAGTAATCAAGGAAAATTGCACTTGTGTTGAGATTGACATAATCACACATGGATTATAAAAGGAATTTTTTTCGTAATGATCTCATTGAAATATTGTCTAAACGGCGGAAAAGCTAGAAAAGCAATATAAAAGGAAGCGAGAGCTGCGTATATATTAGAATATAAGAACTCCTACTAATATAGAAAGTATGATATACTATGCGTTCTAAAAGGCACTGAAGATAACTAATGCTTGCTTACTTGCTTGCTTGCTTTTCTTTTTATCCGTTCGGTGTTCGTATTATATGACTAAAGCACTTAGCTAACTCTATAATCATATTAAATTCTCAAAAGTAAATCTGATCATAATCTGTTGCAAACATTGATCTGATGCCAGGGTGTGAACAACGTCGTTGTTCACAGTGGATCACGACGTAGTTCACAAAGCGTGAATAACGCGCGACCCACCCCTACTTACGATGCGTATAGTCCAGACGACTCGCTCGGAATAAAAAGACATATGGACAAGTGACATGTGTTTATGCAGGGACATTTTGTATGTACAATGCCCCTGCAGGGTCGAATGTTTTGGGATAATTTTAATCTTCCGTTTGCAGTATATAGTTTGTCCGGCTCTACGCTGCGTAGCGCTGTGCTGTACTTCGCTTAGTGTTCGGGTTTAAAGGGATATGGTAAAAGAGTCAACACGCAGAAGAATTGAGAATTCTAGCTTACTTTCAATGCGGCTGTTTGCCGTATTCGTGTAAGAAAAGGCGGAAGTTATATAATTCCCGCTGGTACAGCGGGAATTATGCCGGTCAAACGGCGTAATTTAGCTTTTAGCGCAGTTTTCATAATTTAAACATTGGCCCGTACGGGATTGAGAGGTTAGAAGAAGTTTCATCTTTGGTGATTAGAGACAATTGAAGAAAACAAAAACATGCTTTTTGAGGAAAATTTTTTCTCGCATGCATTTAATGATAGGATCAATTTAATGAGATGAAATATTAAAATGTATAAATGCGAGCATGAATGGAAACTGATATTAGGAGATCCCTTTATCCGCACATTTTTTTACCTTTCCTATCATCATGAATTCTCATACAAGCTCTTTGGTCGAACGCTATATCAAATATGGCCCTTACGGTTATCGACCAAGTTTAGAAGGTGGTATTATATTCACCGCAACGTATGCACTTTTGGCTTGTATTCTCGTATTTCGCGCCGTTCGTTATTCGCAATGATGGATGCTGTCAACATTAGGAGCAGCTGCAGTGCTAGAATGTTCGGGAAGTGCAATGTGAGTTTTAAATTCCCTATACTAGTCTCTTAACTTATCACTGATCATTAATTCTTGCTCATCATATTCAGTCGTATTGCAAGTCATTTTGATTCACAAAGTGTCAATGCTTATATTGCTCAAGAAGTGATTCTTGTCCTCACGCCTGCTTTTGTGGCAGCTGCTCATTTTACAATCTTATCAAAAGTTTGTCAAGTATGCGGAGATACTTATATTCGTCCGATGAAGACAAAATGGATGATCAAATTTTTCGTTTCTGTGGACGTGATTAGTTTATTAATTCAAGGTGCAGGTTCAGGTTTAGCTGCTTCGGCAGGTTTAGACGTTACGCCTATTTCGCAAATAAATAGTTATGGTGATATCGTTGTCGGTGGTTTGGCTCTTCAATTGATAGGATACTTGGCATTCAATATCCTTTTTATCCTCTTTGCATATCGTTCTTCTGGTTCAAAGGATTTAATCGAATCTCAAATCTTAACACCAAAATTCAAACGATTTTTAATCGCAACTTGGTTTAGTGCAGGATGCGTAGTTTTACGATCCATCTTTCGTACGGTAGAAATGGGCGTTGGCTGGGTAGGGATCGTTGCTGCTACTGAATGGTATTTCCTTGTATTTGATGCTACCTTTATTTCGCTCGCTTTACTTATTTTCGTCATTTTTTCGCCAACGGATCATACTTCGATTTTGCAACGAGCCCAAAGCGATCGTCCAGAGTCTATGGTATCAGTTCAATCAAAAGCATAAATCTCAAAACATATACAACTATATGCTCTTGCCTGTTTGTGTTTCGAAAGTAGAAGTATTATCATTGGCTAAGAATGCATATTTTGAACACCTTAGCCATTTCCCTAATACTATAAAAAGAGAAATAGTAGTAGTGACTTTACATAAAGCTAAATGTTTGGCTATGCAGCCTCAATTCATGTCTAAATTAATATCATTTATATATAATTGCTGTGTTCTAGTCTGTTTTACACGGTAAGCATCTCATTTGCTTTATAAAAATACATAATCGATCATACCTGATCAATAAAAGTAGACCATTCACTTGGAAAAGAATTCAAGTAAACAAAAGGATTGATTACTGTTTCTGATTAGAATCCGACTTCATTGGGCAGGAAATTTGAATAAGAAATATTTGCAAGAGGAATTTCTGTTTCGCGCTAAAAGGATTAATTTCCGCGCTCACTGCAGTACCTGCGCGCCTTTGTCGATTAGTTGATATGCAGGTCTCGGTAGGTTCCCGGGAGAAGAGAATGAAATAGAAAACGCCGCATCGAGCACCCCTGTTAAACAATACATCGTCGGGGTTATGACCACGTACGTAGGTATATTTTGGCAAAGTGTATCACGCCTAGCTTTATACGCCTCGAAGGCTATATGAAACCTCAGCCCTAACGCCTTAAGTTTAGAAATTTTATACTTTTCTTAACATATATAAAGATCTTTTTATTATACTGATATATACCTATTTTTCTTTACCTCTTTTTATTATTATTATTATCCTAAATACTTGCGTCTAACAAGTCCCGAACGTAAAAAGACTCCGAGAATTTATTTATTTTTCTTTTTACCCTGATGCAAGCCTTAATGTTTATTGTGTCAGGAAAGGAAGTGTTGATATCTTCTTATAAACAATGAAAACAATGCACTTTTTTTTAATTCCTCCCAGGCTAGTGGAAAGGCAGGCTGTGATTTATGCATATAGGTAACATTTAATTATACTTTTTTCTTTCGCTTATACAGAATGATATTTCCCGAGAGAAGTAGATATATAATAAGTTTCAGTCAAGTGGCTGTCAGTATACATGTCGATCCAATTAAAGTGTATCTTGGAAGCAAGACCGTCTATCCTCTGTTCAGTCTTCTTTTTGATGTATACTTATGTTCTTGGCCAAGATGAACGCCATCTAGAACATTAAAATGTTTTATAGCAAGAATCTCCCCGAATGAAAGACCCTCTTATTTTGGTACAAATACAGGGTGCCAGGCGGTGTTTGTAAATAATTCCAATTTGCTCATTTTTCCGAATTGCCGATATAAGATGTATAGCCTAAAATAGGTATTCTGGTTCGTAGTAACAAGCTACTACAAACTACACTTATACTACTTAAAGCCATTGCTAAACTTGCCCAAACCGGATCTAAGCGAATATGGCTGCCAGAAGATTTGATAGGATAAAGAACGCCGGCAGCTATTGGCAAAGCTATTAAATTGTATAATAAAGCCCAAAGGAAATTAAATTTTACCCTTCGAAAGACAGAACAACTTAACGTGAAAAGAGTTAATAAAGAATCAAGATTTGAATTGACAAGAACGAATGAAGCAGCTGAAAGAGCAACATCTGAACCTGATCCGATTGCAATACCAACATCTGCAATTGCTAAAGCAGGTGAATCATTTACTCCATCTCCTACCATTGCAACAATTGCTCGTCTTGGTAAAGTTTTACCGAATATTTCTCGTTTCTTTTGTAATTCTTGTACCTTTTTAGCTTTTTCTTCAGGTAAAACTCCAGCTATGACATTATCAGGAGAGATACCTACGAAGTAAGATATTGCTTTTGCTGTTTCTAAATTATCACCTGAAATCATCCAAGTTTCAACACCCATTTTGCGAAGTGATTGAATAACATTTTTTGCTTCCGGTCTGACTTCATCAGAAAGTGCAAACATGAGTGAAATAGTATAATCTTGATTTGATAGCTTACAAGCAACCATGACTACTATTTTTGCTTCTGATTGCCATTTTCGAATAAGATCGAAAGAGTGTCGATCGATCTTAACTTGATATTCAGAAAGAAGTCTTTCGTTTCCTACGATAATTTCAAAGTTTTGATTGTTTCTTGTAAAACTACCCTTCATGCCTTTTCCTGGTAATTCTTTTGAGGAAGTGAGAGAAAGAGAAGGATTCAAATGAATCATCGAATGATTGAGTGATTTCGTTATACTCTTTGCAATTGGATGTGTACTATTCTGTTCAAGCATGTAAACACTTTGTTTGATAAGATCATTATCCAATGTCTCTATAATCTCTTCATCCGTTACAGCTATTTGATCACCTTTTGTTAATGTTCCAGTTTTATCAAACACAACTATATCAATCTCACTTGCTTCTTGAAATGCTTCTCCTCCACCTTTTGCTAAAATACCATATTTAGCTGCTAAGCCACCTCCAACAAATAATGCTGTTGGAGCTGCAAGACCAATTCCACATGGACATGCAATCACAAATACTGAAATTGCGAACTGTAAAGACCAAAACGGCCAACCACCTACAGAAATATCTAAATAATCAGATGGAAGTGAACCTGATAAACCTAACGAAAGCCAAACGAGCCATGTTAAAATTGCAATTCCAGTTATCGCCGGAACAAAATGACTTGTTAAACGGTCTGCTATACGTTCGATTGGTGCTCTACGTGATTGACCTTCTCGAACGACATTGATTATTTCATCCAACATGGACTTTCCACTTGCACCCGTTAATTGAATAAGAATTGAATCACCTATATTAATCGTTCCTGAAAAAACTTTATCTCCAATATTCTTTCTTACAGGACGTGATTCACCCGTTAGATTTGATTCAGAAAATACTGTTGAACCTTGAACTATAATACCATCCCAAGGAGGAGAAGATCCATGAACAACAGAAACAAGATCTCCGCTTTCTAGATGATTGATTGGAATGACTTGAGTTTCTCTTGTAATTGGATCAAAAAGAGAAGCTTGATTAGGTCGAAGTTTACCTAGTTTTGAGACAGCTTCACCTGTTTTTTCTTTTGTGAATGCTTCCAATAATCTTCCAAAAAGTAGAAACATTGTTAAAAAGACAACTGAATCGAAATAACAAGACCCATTGTTTTGGTCTAGATTTGAAGATGTCGCAGAAATAATTAATTCTGCAATTGAAGAAAAATAAGCAATCGAAGTACCTAAGCACATTAGCATATCCATACTTCCAAATCGATAAAATCTTCGTAAGAATGGTGTTCTGCTACCAGGTCTCCAAAGTGAGTATAATTCTTTTGCCGTTTTTCTATGGAATAAATCAGCAGCAAAGAAATAAACTGGTGTTGCAAGAGCAAACAATGACCATTCAGCTCTTGAGACTCCGTTGACTTTCTTCATCAAGTACATTTTACCATTGCTTTTGTTTGATAAAAGGTTCATATAAACAATTCCAATGATAAATGTTGGAATTGCAATAATAAACGAGAGAATTGCACGATAAAGAATCTCTAATCGAATTCTTGCATGCATCTTTTGTGCTTTTTCTTCGATTGTTGCAGGTTGAATAAGTGAAGCGGAAAATGCACTATCTCGTCCATTGATGGTTTGCAAGATTGTTCGAATTGTTAAGTCGGGGGAATGAGGTGTATAAGATATATTGAAAATTGCTTTTTGCCATGCTGGCAGGGATTGTACTTTCACTCTTTCTCCAAATCGATTCTTGATTGCGTCTGAAACACGTAATGGACATTGATTGCAAGTCATTCCTTCTACTTTGATCATCACGGTTCTTTGTGTTCCTTCATCTTTGGTTTGCTTGATTATCTCTTTTGTTTCTTCTAATTGTGCTTCGTATCCTAACCCTTCAACTGTTTCGGTTATCAAAGAAAGTTTATCTTTTCCTTCAACTTCTACTTCCATACTTGCAAGTAATAGATTCACGTTTGTTGATCGTACAAAAGGAAGTTCTTTAATCGCTTCGGTCACTTGATTTACGCATGAACTACACGTCATCCCTTTTACGCTATATCTTGCCTTCCAAATATTAGTTAATTGTTTATCCTCAACACTTCTTACCATCTCTACCTTTTCCAGGATTGCTTCATAACCTAAATCTTCAATCGTTTCAATTAAATTTTTCGTTCTCTTCTCTTGACCTGTAAAAGTTACGATTGCAGAATTTGACAATAAAGCAACATTTGAAGATATAACCCACGAAATCGAATCGATAGCTTCATTTACCTTTCCTACGCATGAGCTACAACTCATTCCTTCGATAGATAATTGTGTAATGAATGTTTGTACCTCTTTCTCAACTTGAATTCCACATTTTTCATCAATTGTCTTTTCTTCATCTTGTTCAGTTGGGAATGCGTTTCTACATGAAGCACAATGAAGGAGATGATTTTCGTGTTTTGCATAACTAAGTGATGTTAAATGGTTTTCAAAAGAGTCTTCTTCTTGAGAATATATAGATCTTCCTGTTGAAATACAAACAGTTGACTTTGAAGTAACTTGATAACCTGCAAGTCCAAAATATTTGCATAAACCAATAATGTCAAAAGAACCATCATGAACGAGAAAAACTTGATGTTGTAAAATTGATACATCTATTCGTAAAGGTGGCGGAGACAGGCTAAATGCATATTCTTCTATAAAGTTTGTGCAAGTAGGACAATGTAAGCTGGGTATTAGTAATGTTGTGCGTAAATCGTTCATTACTGGTGTTGTCAAAAGAGAAAGACAAAAAAATGCATCTTGATTTCATGTCGTTCTTTTTATATATTATTGCATACTTAGTGCAAATCCAAACTGATTTGCTAATGCTTCAATAAATCGCTCATCAAACCGAAGCTTAATCTTATCTCCGATCGACTGTTGCATGAGGCATTTTCCAATAGGTAGGAGACCTCTCTCTGCTTTGCGCAAAAATTGCTCATGTTTATTTTAGGCACTTTACGCGTATGTATGTATTGATATGCAAAAATGCCTCATTACAGCTCAAGTGCCTTAATTTAAAATATAGAATCTTGTGTTGTTTGTTTTCTAAAATACCTCATTCTTCGGATACATAGAAGAAGACACTAGAATCATGCATTCTCTTCATGACTCGGTAAAAGCATTCTTATTCTTCATATAAATTGACTTGACTATAAAAATGTGCAAGGGCCTAATCGTTATATCCACCGTCAAGTAGGACATGTATTAAAATAAAATGCTTCTTGTTAGTGTAAAAGGTCTAGGTTTAAGGTTATCGAGTGTAATCCGATCACCTATCTTATACAATACGGCACCATTTCAACGATCAATTATACTTCATCCGTCCCTCTTTAAATTGCGTTACCTGTATACCTCACAAGTTGGTCCAACGAAACGACAAAGTGTATTGAATTCAGCATTTTGGCAATGCAAGAAGACGTGGCAAAGAGCCTCAATCAACACTTTACGTTGTCTTTTTGGTTGTTCGATTGGAGATTTTGGAGCTTTATGGATCTTACAGGGAGGGAGTTTTGATTTGTCTATGGAATGCATGATGGGGATTCCTAGTTAGTAGGATAAAAGAATGATACGATCCAGCCGTTGACTAATATTTTTATTTTTATTCTTATTTTTAGTGGCCTCTGGAATAATGACTTCGATTATCCTTGAAACTGTTCTTCTTAGATTTGGAAGAGATAAAATGGCAACTGTTTCGGCATTGCAAACTGCTTTAGGTATGAGTTTAATTTCAATGCTAACGATGGAAGCAGTAGAAACTTCGGTTAATATTTATTTAACAGAAGGTATAATCAACATGAATGAAACTCGCTTTTGGATTGCAGCATCGATATCAGCTTTGACTGGTTATATAACTCCATTGCCTTACAACTACTTTCGTATAAAACGATATGGACTTTCTTGTCATTAAATATGAACTGGATGGACGAGTTGCAAATCTGGTCCCTGTTATTAATAAAGGATGTAAGTTTTGTATCATGATAAAAATAATACCTCTTTAAATACTCACTGTATAAGTATTACGTACAACAAAGTACCATACTGTTGCAACAACGGTAAAGAATACCACTACTACGCTTGCATAATTCATTGTACTTGCATCAATATCTTTCACGGTAGGAAAAGAGAAAAGTACGATACTAAAGACAACCCATAAAAGTGCAACGAGATTGACAGGATATCCTAATCTTCCTAAACTCCAACTTGCTCCTTTCATTTGACGTCTACCACCTAAAAGTGAAAGAGCAACGCATGTTACATAAGATATACCTAACAAGATTGTTGCTGATCCACTGAATGCATTAAATGCTGCACTATTACCCAAATAAATGCAACCTAAAAGTGAAATAATGACGGTCGAAAGAATGAGAGCGTTGAGGGGAAGATTATGGTATTTGTCCACTTTTGACCATAAACGGGATAAAGGTAGACCTTGATCACGAGAGAAAGACCATAAACATCTTGATGCAACAGTTAAACTACCAATCGCAGCGATTAAACCAACAATTAAAACGAGAAATAGTAATCCAAATGCACCTCCTGCACTACCAGTTGCTAAGAAAAAGGCCACGGGAAGAGGTTGTCCAGCAGCACTTACTAGAATTTGAGATAAATCTTTTGGAAAAACGAAAGCCATTGGAATGACAAATAAGAAACCGGCGATTGAAGCTGCAAAAACACAACCAACCATTGCTCTTGGAACTGCACGTTCTGGTTGACGAATTTCATCTGCTAAATAACATAAAGTTCCATATCCTGTTAAAACATAAGCAGGAGTTAATTGACCAACGAAGAAACTCCAACCGTCTGGCCAACCTGATTGATTTTGCCATTGAGTAAAAACTTCATATGCTGACCTTTTATCTTTTGACATGACTAAAACAACAACGCAAATAATTATTCCTGTTGCACCTGTCCAATAAATTGAAAATGTATTAATCGGCTCCAAAAGATTTCCACGAACGCCCCAAGCATTTATTAAACATAAATTGACATTATTGCAAAATGCGTTAAAACGACATGCCAAGGAGAAGGCACCCATTGATTATCACGAAAGATACTTATTGCTGACATGATTAATTGTGCTTCACCGAATGCGATTGAAAGGCAAAGTAATAAATTTGCAACTAAAGAAACCCATCCTACAACGAAAGAAGCGATTGCAGAAAATCTTTTAGGTGCTAAATGAGCAGTCCAAACATAGACTCCGCCGCTAGATGGATAAACAGAAGCAATTTCACCTAAACTTGCAGCGATACAAATACTGATTAACGATAATAATAACCATCCAAATATAAAGCTTATTGAACCACCGTTTATCAAAGAAAAAGAAGCGCTTACACAAATTCCAAAAGGTGCAGCAATAATACTTACTCCTAATCCTAAAGCAGTAAACATTGATAAATTTCGCTTGAGTTCTTGTTTATATCCTAAAGCATCTCTTTCTACTTTGTCGTTTTGGTGAAATTCACCCACTTCTGTTTCCGGCTTTTCTTGCATTGGTGTAAAAGTTTCTTTTTCCATGGTTTTTTTTTTGAGTTTTAGTGATGATGATGTTTTTGAAATAATACACAGCATCCTTCATATACCTTTTTATTTATTCTGCTATCTTTATCATAATGTTATCTACCTTGCCACAATGATAAGCAGAAGCATGTTTATGCGCTCACCTGCGTACCCCGCACTCGCATATCGCTTAAAATATAGTTTTTATCTTCACCATCACTCTTATTGGCTGTTTATATTTACGCGTCGGCTAAATAAGCGAAGACCAACAAGCCACCTTTCCAAGTATAGCGTGTTAAACAACTTGCGAGATTCAACAATAGGCTCTGCAGTAATACTTTTGTTATATTCAACCGAAGAAGAGGAAACGCTCTCAAGCTCAGTCCTCGCACGTGTGCTTCCAGCTCCATCGACAGGAGTAGAATATGTAAGCAGACCTGAAAGACTTACGTAATACAGATTCACTAACAAGTTCTAGGAACGGCAATCACCGTAGGCCTGTAGGTATAGAAGTAAATGGTTTAGGCTAAACTTGCTATTAAAACGCGTTCGGTACGCGGTCGGTGGCTCTTGCCGGGAATCAGCTGATTTTAGCATTGCATTAGACCCTAACCTCCTATCCACGTTCATCCTATAGTATATATATACGTCTATCATCATTGCAACGGGTAGGCTTGCTTCCGGTCTTGATCCGGTTGCAAGTATAGATTAAATGTACCTTGCCTTTTAATTATAGGCATATCTGAAGTATACTCATACGGAGAACATCATAGTATATACTACTTAAGATTTCGAATATGAATCTAAACTCATGGATCAGAATTTTGATGAACGGCTGTCACACTGGGAATGTGGGGTACAGTCTGTATTCCTCTTCCTTGTTTATCTTACATTCAGTTACGAATGTCAAAGAGAATCCACGCCAAGCTCTACTTCAAGTGATCAATGTTGCGAAGCCGGCGTTTTAAAATCTTAAATTAGCGGCACAGGCAGACATAATTGGATAGTTCTAAGAAAAAGTTCCCCAACCATTGTTCTTCGCTAGCGTCTCTTCAACGATGAACTTTCATTGTTAGGCGGTGATTGGACTTTCTTTTCTTTTTCTCTCGTCCAATGAGCGTACCCCGCTTATTAATTAATTAATTAAATTTGCCGCTTCCCTCTTCTGTACCCCGGACTTGTATGTGTTTTACCCCAGATTTATGCATGCATGCATGATTTATCGCCTGAGAAAACAGGTCCCAAGATTTGAGGACTAGCGTACTCGGTAAGTGCTCGAAGCGGTTGTCAGGCTAAACCACTACGGCTGCCTTTATGACCAGGCTATTTTTGCTCGTCGAGTCTGATTAGAGGGATTTGTCATTTGTTTCATTTTTTGATTTCTTAGAATCCGGGGTAAACAAAAAGAAATGAAAAAAAAAACATGGGGCGAACGGCGAATGAAGATAGACCCCCTGCTAGGCACCCGGTTCTTCGTCATCCTCGACGTTTATAAATTTGCCATCGTAGGTGAAGATGATATAAAAGCACTATAGTTTTTTCATAACAATCCACTTTCTTTCCCTGTAAAATACCATCCCCTTCTCTTCCCTTCACCACGACTTATTCACAATGAAGCTCTTTGCTGCAATTCTCCTCTCATTCGCCTCGGTGGCTTCGGCCTTTCCAGCTTTCCAAAAGCTGACGCCTGAGCAACTCAATCACGCTCGACAAGTGATGGAAGAGCGCCAATTGCTTCCTAATCCTATTGTCCCTATCCTTGGAGGCAATATGACTGTCACCGTAGGCAAAAAAGTGATCCCGGATGCCGAACATCCCTTTAAAGCACCTTCTTCTACAGCACAGCGTGGTCCCTGCCCCGGTTTAAACTTGATGGCCAACTATGGGTGAGTTTAATGGTTTTTTTAGGTCATTCATTTGCTGACAATCAATTTTCAGTTATATCAACCGTGAAGGTATCACTAATTTTGAAGAACTCATCTATGGGCAGCAAGAGGTTATGGGTTGGGGCTTAGACTTGGCCACCTTCCTGTCTGCGCTGGCCGTTTACATCGATGGTAATCCACTAACGCAAAAGGTCTCAATCGGTGGACCTGATAAACGTGTCGGCATCATTCCTGGCCTAAGCAGCGGCGACACACTACCCGGAGGCATCCTCAAGCACAACGCTTACGAGATTGATTCTTCGCTAACTCGTGACGATATTGCTTTGGGCAGCAACAAGGTTCTCAACACCACTCTCTTCCAGCAGATTTGGGAAGTGGCAGACGAGATGAACAATGGCGTGATCAACGATAAAGTTATGACTAAAGTCAGGCAGAACCGGTACGAGGCTTCAGTGCGCGATAACCCAAAGTTCTCCTTTGCTCCTATCGGTGTCCTCTTTTTCTTCGCCGATCAATTCCTTTACAACACAATGCCTACCGCCTTGGATAATGGTGAGCCTAGCCCAGCCACCCGTGAAACTGTTGCTCCCTTTTACGGTGCCAAACCCACCGGCGATACTACCTGGGAGTACGTCCCCGAGCATCTGCCTAAGAATTGGATCCGCCGTGCCCGACCTCTCTCAATCCCCGAAGCTGTTGCTGCAGGTATTGATACTGTCACTACAGCCGCTAGCAAGGGTCAATTGCCCACCGGTATCACTCAAGGCGACTTAACAAGCCCGAAAGCTATGGTTTGCGCGATTAAGGCCGTTGCCATTGGTCAAGTACCCGCCTTTATTGCAGGTCTCCAAGGTGCCACGTCGCTCCTCTCCTCCCTTAGCAACCTTGGCGGAGGATGTTAGACCTTCTCTCTCCGCTTTCTCACGTCCATCCCTATACTACCGAACAGGCTTAATCTCGGATGTTTGAAAGCGTCATTTTGTTGGGATTTCTTGTTTGCCTGCATCTTGTTGGTATTACTCGGAATTAATTTCCCAAAAAGAAAAACCAAAATAAAATGGTAAATAAATTCATTCGAATGTCAATTACAAATGATTAATATGTTTATGATGATTGAGAATACGTGTCTATGATTGATTCCAAGATAGAAAGTGCTGCGTGAAATTTATCAAACTTATTTAAAGTAGAATTTTTAATGGTACCTAAAATTCGATATCGAAGTGCTCGTAAAGCCATAAACGACGTTATTTTGTCTTTGATATATATACGTGCCAGTTCTGCTTTCTTTTGCTCATCTAATCCGATATTTTCGATAGCCATATCAACGATAAAGACAGCGCTTGAATATATACTCGGACGCCAAAAAAAGGTAGAAGGATCAAAGAAGCCTTGTACTGATAAACAATCATCATGCGATTCTATATAATGAAAAAAATTCAGATGAACCAAACGCGACTCTGGTATATCAGAAATACAAAGTTGACTTTCCAATTTTAATACCTTCTCGTATAGCATCTGATAATTTTCTTTATTATCAAAGTTTAATTCTTCTATATTAAACGATGGTTGATCCCAAACTACGGCATCGGCCCAGTCCCAAGCCGTCCCTCTATTACCAATAAATGAAAGCTCAACTGGATTTTCTACACAATTTTGATAAAACTCTATATTTTCTTCAAGTCCGGCTTGAACACCCCCTGCGAGTTTCAGTGCCGTAAGAAGATCTTCCATGTTATTTGATTGAATAAGAGTGACTGATGCTCGTTCGAAATTAAGCACATATCCTACCCAACCATAAGCGTTATAACGTTGCGTATATCCTCTATCCCTTGACGCATACTTATATACATCTTCTTTTCTTTCGAAATAAGCTTTATCTTCAGATTTCTCGTAGCGAATATCGTCGTTAATTATTGGAATATCGTAAAGAAATCCGGCATCACCTTCATAATGATTTAATTCAATAATCATTTCACAAGCTAATCGATTAGGTTTATAGGGTTCTTCATCATCTTCAAGAGGAATCAGAAATCTATAACCTATATCCCAGCAAGGGTTTGGTAAATTTTCGAATTCGACTGGGATAGCTTGTACGAGAACCTGTTCAGTTTGTTCTTCCGGTATATTACATGCTTTCAGCGTTTTCGCATCTGGCTTTCTTCCGGACATTGTATACGCAGGTGTAAGCGAAAAGTTTATCCTAATCCCCTGTGATGGTAGTGCGAAATTTAACTTAAAATGAAAGATAATTTATACGTAATTTTTAAGCTAAAGAGATTAGCTAGTCATGACGCGTAGTTACTTGTTCCAGGAACAATAGTGACTCATTGAGCATGTGGGCACAGAAGGCACACACTTGCTTATAGAATTTAATTCAATCAATTTACACAATGATAATAATAATCGATGCATTTCTCACAAATCGAGGGAGACGATTACTTTTATTTAAGTAGAATACACGGTCTTTGGTAGGAGAAGTAGATTGCAAAGCAGCGACAGAGTTAATGAAACACAAGATAAGCTTTGATTGGGCCAGCATCCAGATGATAAGAAAGTTTGTGCTTGAAGTCAATGAGAGACCCTGAAATGCAAGAAGAAACAATGAAGTTTGCATATGAATATCTTTTTGGGAGACAATCTATAAAGAAAAGAGAAATATTCTCTTTCGCATACCCTCTCAACTTTATCCTCGGATAAATAAGGCGTATCCGAGAAATTTTTACACGGGCGCTGTGCGCTATAACAGCGCGTTCCCCTTTTATTTTCTACGCTTAGCCAAATCTTAAGGTCGGCGAGACATGTATGCTTGCCTGTCATTTTAGCCGAGTCGCTATTATGTGATAAAGACGATATTTTTTGGCAATAAAAGTATATAATATGATTGTTCAAAACTTTGGCTCTCATCTTCAACTCCATCTTTGATTATTTCATAATAAACATATGGTTATCTAATAAAGTACCAGGACAGAATAAAACCATACCCAAATAAGAGCTTTTATCGTTAAAATGATTGCTCCATTTGGAAAATTCACTCATTTCCCGTTTAGTAAATTTGCAAGCGATGTTCTTTAATTTTGACCAGGATTTCTTTCTTGCTCAAATCGTATGCAGAGATTGTAGTCACCATGACGGTACAACATAGCATTTGCGCTAATTCTTATTAAACCTGAGAACTCGAATTCTAAGTATTCTCTTGATCCAGAAAAACTTATGTAAGCAACGATTTTCCGTTGTCATCTTCTAATCGGATAACATAACATATGACCGGAACTTTATTTGACAAGTTTAATAGAATATCGGCCTCTCGGCATTTAACCATTAATGCCACGTCTGGGCGCTGAGGGAATGCGGGGGAGCTTTTTCTAGTGTCGGCGCCGCGCTAAAGATTAAAAAAAATGAAGTGAGAGAATTAAGCTTTTCCCTCATTACCAAAACAATCAATTCAAATGAATCAACTTTCTCGGTGACGCATACACTCTCATTCGCCCAAACATGGGACCTGATAGAAAACGTAAAAAAGTTCATACACGTAGTAGAGGTGGATGTGTTACGTGTAAAAAGCGTAAATTGAAATGTGATGAAGGAAAACCAACTTGTCAACGTTGTCAAATAGAAGGAAGGGAATGTGCAGGATACGCGAATGCAATATCAGAAACAGGATCAGAACAATCTTCACATCTTGCCGCAGAACTGACACCTTTTGCTGTTTCTACAGACGATAATCTTCCTCTTTCAATCGATCTAGCGTCCAACTTTTCGAATGGACAACATCAGATTGATAATGATAGACAATCTTTAACGTTTGACAGCTTGTTATCAAACATGTGGAGTGACGCATTAAATGCAGATTCTTCGATCGATTGGAATTGGATGAACGTAGATCCGATGAGAACATCGAGAGATTTTATTGAAAATGCAAACATTCCGACGCATACACTTACATCACAGCGGCAAAGTTCAAGCAGTGTGAGCGATTCTGTCTCTGCTTCAACTTCATCTTCAAAACAGAATGGTGATGGAAAAGGTGATAATCTACAGAGAAATCTAGAAGCATTATGTTCGACACAAGCGCAATTGATAGGAGTAACGCACTTTTTCAATCATGTTGCACAATGTTTTCACATCATTCCGGCTGAAGCGAATCGATGGAGATTAGTCTTTGGAACACTTTCACTACAAAGTGAAATCGTTTTTCGATTGGTAGTTGCTGTAGGTCTTGCATCTGTTTCACATCACAGTGATACAAATTATCGAGCAGTTGGACATGCAAATATGACATTTTCATTACGTATATGGCTTCAACTTGTTCAAGAAGAAAAGAAAGAAAGAAATCAAACATCATCTTCTCCTTCAACAAACGATAAATCATCGAAACGTACACTTGAAATTTTAGCTGTTGCCGTCCTTGTTGGACATTTTGAACAATTTGACTCTGGTTTGGCACACGAATGCAACGAATGTCTTCTTGCAGCGTTGGATTTGATCGATACGATTCTACAAGCTCAGTCTTTAGGGATAGAGTATGGCGATGTAGATACAGGTGTTGGCTCTTCCTTTCGTTTTCTCACAAGGGTACTCTTATGGTGGGAAACATTTTCTCGTTCAATGGGACCAGCATCAGGATTACATTTTAACAGATTGCAAAACATTTTTACGAATGTGCGAATGTGGGAAGAAGATGTTGAAGAATCAGTGATTGATTCAACGCAATGTGCGACTGGTTGGCCATTAGATTTGTTGGAAGTAGTTGCACGAATCACAAAAGTAGAAACGGAAATAAAATCGATTCAATGCAACAAGAAACATAAAGATTGTAGATGGTTTTCGAAAAAGTTACGATTCGATCCTACAGCTTGTGATGTTTCTGAAGAAGAGGTAAAACATGTTGATCATTTATTATCAGAAGCAAGAGCGACAGAATCGCAAATTCGAAGTTGTAGACCTAAAACGATCGTTCAAGATAGCGTTGCAGCTGCAGAATTACGATTTATCTTATTTGAACTTTTACAAGCAGGCGCTTTGGTTTATTTTGCTCGTGTTGTTTCAGGTAGATTAGAAGGAGTATCAAAAGAAATCGAAGCAATTTTACGATTTTTACACTCACCTGCAGAAGTACAAACACCAACTGCAGAACCTATTAAACGAAAGAATGGAACTACTCCAGGTGAATCGAATGGAAGTGGTGTCAATGCAACAGAGCCATCAATAAGTTCAAACTCGAACGCAAGACATGGAATACCAGAATGGAACAATCTTTGGGCTGCAGATGGTCATGCACTTTGGGCATATTTGCAGGCAACTATTGCAGCAAGTGTTGGCCAACAAGCAAAATGTAGAAGGATGATAAAGACGTTTGACGAAATTGCACATTGTGGTGCGATTCATGTCTTCTTAGAATTAGTAGAAGAAATTTGGTTGCGTGGGCGAATAGGAAAGCAAGAAACTCTTACTTCTTATCGACTTGATGAAATTTTTAAAGATGTTATAGAGCAAAGAAGGTGGAAACAACTTCTAATATTTTAAAATTTATATGTATTATACCACTTCGCAATAAGATAGAAAACGGAGAATTGATATTGGCTGATAGTTGGGTAGTCATTGTACCAGTGTGTGTCACGATGCAGGAACGCGCGCCTACGCAACTTTCTCCGCGTTTCCGAATGCTTCTTCCAAGCGAATGCAGGACAAAAGCCAGTCAGAAAGTTTGTATGCCTATCAATGTACTACCATCAACAAAGATGAAAAAGGTAGGAATCGTTGGAGGTGGTATTGTCGGTAATTGCCTCGCTCGTATATTATCAGAAGAGAAAGATGTTCAAACGATTATCTTTGAGAGAGGAGGTACAGGAGGAGGCAAAGAAGAAGCACCTTTACCTGGCTCTACAGGTTTAGCTCCTGGATTTATAGGTCAATTTAATACGATTGATTGTCTTTGCATTCTTGCTCAAAGAACTGTTGAACATTATAAATCTATTCCTGATGGATTTGCTCAAGTTGGAGGGTTGGAAGTTGCATTTACAGAAAAAGGACTGAAAGAATTACAAGAAAGATTTGAATTAACACAACAAAATTCCAAGGTGAAAGCTAGATGGGTAAATGGAGAAGAAGCTTGCAAATTCGAGCCCGTCTTATTGAGCAACAAAGATGAAGGTCAACTTCGAAAGATTTTAGGTGGAATATTTTATCCTAACGATGGAACAGCAAATGCAAAATTAATCGCTAGAGACGAACAAAAGAAAGCAATCGAAACAGGTGCAAAGGTTATTTATGCCGATGTAACTGCTATCGAGCCAGGTTTGATCATAACAAAAGAAGGTGAACGATTTGAAGTAGATGATGTCGTATTATGTTCGGGTATTTGGACCAAAGAATTATTAAACCATTTACCCGTTTATCCTGTAGCTCATCCCTATACATACTCAGAACCGCATTCGGATCCTAAAAGAAAGGAAGCAAAGGCAGGTCCAACTCCATTTATACGTTGGCCAGAAATTCATGCCTATGGAAGAGATCATGGTCCACAATACGGATTTGGATCTTATAATCATATTCCAATTTTAGCCGAAACACATATGAACAAAAATGAACAACAAAATAAATCAGCTAATGATCCTTGGTTACCATTATTCACTGAAATTCTTCAAACGGATGGACAAAAGGTTCTAAATGAAGACGTTTTGAAATCTTTTCATCTTGATGAACAGTACTCTGTTGGCTCAAATATTCCTCCAAAACGTGCTTTTAATGGAGTTTTTTCTGTAACACCTGATCTCAAGCCATTAGCAGGCCTTTACGATACCAAAGGCAAATCAAGATTATTCACTTGCGTAGCAGTCTGGGTTACACATGCTTTTGGAACGGCACAATTGATTTCAAAGCTCATCTTGAATAAAGAATTAGACAGTGAAGATGAAACAATCTTGAACGAAATAAACCCGCGTCGATTTGATAGTGTTGAAGACGAAAGTACCTTGAGAAATCAATCATTGGCTATGTATAATGATATTTATGCAAGAAAATAAAATCTTTTATATTGAGAAATGATCAAATACATGTTTGACGCATAAATCTGCCATTGCTTGTCTAGCTTCAGTCGTTGCACTTCCGATATGTGGTAAAATTAAAACTCGATCTCGACAAGATTCTTGTAATAGAGGATGATCTGATGAAATATTTGGTTCTCCTTCTAAGACATCTAAACCTGCTCCTGCAATTTGATCATTTTCTAGTGCTTTCGCTAGGGCTGTAGTATCGACTATTGGACCTCTTGCAGTATTGATCAGATAGGCTGATTTTTTCATGTTTGATAAAAATTCTTCATCAATCAAATGTTTGGTCGAAGGATTAAGGCTGGTAAGGATGATTACCACGTCCGATTCTTTTGCTATCTGTTGAAGATTTGGCTCATTTCGTATCTCAATGCTTGAATTAGATGAAACCTTTTCCTTTAATCTGCGAAAGTCAGGCGATTGAATATCAAATGGTTTCGGCTTGGATGTTGTATATAAAATTCGTCCAGGCTGAAACATGAGCAAAAGAGAAGCAACAGTTTGAGCAATATTACCGAAACCAACAAATCCGACTGTTTTTCCACGCAAAGAAGGGCCACAGAATGCCAAAGGAGACCAAGGATGTTGAGCCCATTGACCTTGTTGAACGATCCTAGAAGCGTAAGATAGATTTCGCATTGATGCTAATGTTAACATGAGTGTTAATTCTGCAACAGCATCGTCCAAAACATCAGGTGTCGTACCAAGTTTGATAGAGCGTGATTTTATTGCGGCTGTATCGATATGATCTGTTCCTACGCTCATCGTACTAACTACTTGTAACTTCTTTCCTGCTTCAATCACATCTTGTGGTAGAGGTTCAGTTAATGTGACAATGATTGCATCTACTTCTTTGATATTGTCAAAGATCCATTGTTTTGGAGCAGGTCCATCTTCTGATCTACGGTTTATACGAACTGATCCTTTCTTTTCTGCATCATTGAGAAGTTTACTTGGTATTTCTCTACAAAGTAAGATCGTTGGAACGTTTGACATTTTTATGAAGAAAGAAGTGGTTGGAAGTGTGAGAAGAAGTGTGCTAAACCAACACTTCATACCAACACTCCTCCACTACACTCTTACGACGCGTACTTGCATAAAGTGCCTGCTTTCTCGGCGGGKTTTTTTKGGGGCAATTGACGGCGCCGGCACATTTTATTTGTCTCATGCTTACCACCATCCAAGTACTATAACGGAAAAGGAACCTATTTCGTGCATGATTCGACCTTATAACGCTGATAAAGATGCCGATAGGGTGTTAGATATCTGGCTGAAATCTTCTATTCAATCACATGACTTTATAGCTGAATTTTTTTGGCGTAGTCAAATTGATGATATGCGTAACGTTTATTTACCTAATTCTGAAACTTTTGTCTTAGAAAAAGATGGTCAAATAAAAGGTTTTCTATCTTTACATGAAAACCGATTAGCAGCTCTTTTCATTGATACAAACTCTCAAGGACATGGCTTTGGTAAAGAATTACTCAATGAGGCCAAGAAACGACGTCAAGCATTAGAGCTGACAGTGTATAGCGCTAATACAAGAGCTCGCTCCTTCTATCAAGCTTGTGGTTTCAAGCTGATAAATGAACAGAGCGATCCTCATACTGGACATTCGGAGCAAGTCATGCGCTGGCAGAGACATTGAGTCAGAGGAAAGCACAAGACTTAATGCTAGACTTCTCTTCTATATGGTTTTGATAAATAATTAAAAAGAACTTTGCTTATTTACATAGAAGTTTTTCCAAGCGCATGGTATATCAGAATTTCATATACGGAATTACACAAAGCATCATAAACAGAATGAAAAGAATTGCTTTGTGCGTTTTGTTGCTTTTCAGCTGTGGGCTGTTTTCCTTACAGTCAAGAGTAAGGTCTTCTTGCTCTACTTCTGGAAATATACAAGAAGTAAGCCTCTGGAAGTAGTATTCTTGCTTATTGATTTCTTTTTGTTTCCAAAGCGATGTTAAGAAAGCAGCTACAACAGAGTGTCTATATAGAGTTTCTTGCACCTCATAAAAACTAGCATTCTGATCTTCGCCAATTTGCTGAAGATCATGGGTTGTTGTAAATGCGAATTTTTCACTTGCATGGATGATAAGTTGGAGGACGTTTTTCAATTCGCGTGCTTCACAAGGCTTATTAAGATGAGAAGGGTTAGAAGTCATAAGTTCCCTATACTTCTCCCCTGATTTTCCTTTATCATCTAATCCAATTACTTGCTGCAAACTCCTAGTAGAGTATTGTACCAGCTTTGGAATTATTTCTAAAACTCTTGTGATTGCTATTTGTTTTGTTTCTTCGGTGGTGAGAGACTCAAAAACGGTAGAATCTAGTTGGTCTTTTAAAATTGTCATACGAGTGCTATCCTTTAGTGATGGCATAGCAATTTCGACGAATCTTGTAGCTATAGCATGGTCCATTTCCATCATTGGTTTATTTCCTGCTAAAATTAAGGTGGCAAAAGAACAATCGATCCGAAACCCTACCGAAGGTAGGTTTATTTCTCTTTGATCCGAATTAAGAAATTGACGAAGCATGTCCCGAGCTAAGAATACTGTCGTTGAGTTCGTTGAAGAATCGATTAAGCTTTCCGCTTCATCTATAAAAATAATAGGATTTCTACATCCACTTTGCACCATCTTTAAGCCAATGGTGCTTAATAAATCTTCATCTCCTACATCTGCGTCACTCCATTTTTCTAAAAGATTGTTCTCTTGACAATCTTTGATCTTGATACCGCATATTCTCTGCATTTGCTCAAATGTCTTATTATGGATTTCAATAAAAGGTAATCCTAAAATCTCAGCTATTTGTCTGACCAATCTTGTTTTACCTACTCCAGGGTTACCATGAAAATAAATTTGGATACATTTCCCCTTTTGTGCGATACTATTCTTTCGAATCGAGATAACAGTGTTCCGAATTTGTGACTGTAGGAATGGTGACATTGAGTATTCGTTTAGTAGCTCTTCTACTTTTACTTCAATAGTGTTTATCCGTTCCCTTGCTCGTTGATCATAATCTATGTTTCTATTATGTTGAACTTCTAAATCCACCGAAGGGGACCCTTCCTCCGATAGGCACAGGAGTAGCTCCTGTCGACGCCTTAATAACGTCCACCAGCTTAATGGATGGCTCGAAGAGGTTGATATAGCTCCCCATCCATCAGGATCACATATACTTAATTCTATTGCGTGATCAATTTGAGATATTAGACGTTGTAACGTTATAGGGAAGCCGTTTATGATTGAAAAATATAATTGACGAATTATAGTTGTAAAAACTAGTTGTTCTTTCTTACTAGAAAGTGAAAATTCGAGTCCTTTTTTATTTCTTCCATTAAGATTAGTGCCTAGGCTTGATAAAGTATACGGTAAGGAACTAAGGATCGAAGGTATAAATAAACTTGTAGAAGGCGATGAGCTAAGCTGTATATTAGACATCAGCTTACTTGCATGACCGCTAAATGTAACAGCGCAACCTAAACTTGCTAAGAGGGTAATACAAACTTGTTTCCAGGCTCGATTCACTTTAAAAGGGCAGGCACTCCATAACTTTGCTAGCTTTGTAGACTCCTCAGTTGTATACTTGCAAAGGATCTCGTATCCCGCAAATTGTGCAAGTATGTCTAGTTCTCTTTTCCGTTTTTGATGATTTGATAAAACTCCCCATAAACCTTTCTGTAAGATTTGGCTCCCATCTTTTTGATAGCGTTCAGGGAAGTACATAGTGAGATAGTAATTAGCCTTTAAAGAGATAGTTTGCGGCATCAGAATATCCCATGGAAGGCTTGAAAGATTGTTACCAACTTTAGCTCCGTCGGAAACCATCTGTATAATACTTTGTGCTTCGCTAGCTTGATTAAATGTATGACTACTGCCAAGCCATAGCTTGATCATAGGATATACTAAGTTTTTATAACTCTTCATAGGATCAACGAAGCGGCTCTCGGATTCTAAGAGAAAATTTTGTTGAATTGTATCGAGGATACTTGAGACTTTTTCAAGGACTAGCGTTTCGTGTGAATCTCGGATCTCTTTGAACAACGATATAGTGGTTTGAGTTGCTTGTAAGTCTATAAGAACGTTATATAGGCAACGCGATTGGCCGATTCCATGGCCTATAGTGTCGTTCAGTAAAAGTACCAGTTCTTCACGCTTGTTTTCGTCAGGCATATTTAGGCAAGGTAGCGAATAATATAGTGAAAATAAAGGTCTGTTAAATAAGTACTTTATTCTTATACTTTTCGAGTTTAACTATTCTATCGGAAACAAACTACCGAATCCATATGCTTGTAGAATCAAACAGGATTTAGTTAAAAATTTCGATTTACATAAATTCATCGGATTATTAGTTGCCGAAGTGGATTTACAGAAATACGTAGCATTATTGGTTGCCGAAGTGGATTTACAGAAATGGAAACGAATGATATTAAAGATAGTAGATTATTTCCGAAAGACATATATCAGGAAAAACGGTGTTACTTAGCTTTAAAAGCCGAAAAATAAAATTTTAACTTAAACTTTGAAAAAGAGATATATAGATATTTAATTCTCTGGCTATCCTATCCGATGGTAAAAAAGATATTATTTTAGAAGGATTATATTCGTCAAAAATATATTCTACGACGACTAGCAAACTTAGAAATAGAATGAAAGCTGTTAGATTGACTTTATAAGATATACTCGATAGTCTATCTAGTGACAGGTAGCGTAGCAATCATGTAAAGCCTGGAAACAATGAGGTTCTTGAATGCAGTGTCCCCAAGTTGCTAAGCAATACATGAAACATGGTCCTGGATCAGCACTTGTAAAGCTGATATTTGACGCTAATAAAGCGAGCATAAAGAAGGTTTTGAGGATTTGATACATTGAAATAAGGTTAGCTGTCTCTAGAAACATATCAGAGGCAAAAGCAAAGCTTTTAGTTTAGCGATCATCAAGATATATAACAGCTTAAAAGTACTTACTGCTTGTTAATAAGTTTTAATCTATACAAGTTAAAGACTTTAGACCTTAGTTTATTCGGTTCTTTATATACGTCTTCATTCTTAAAATTAAGAAAGACTTATTAAATCCACATCGTCATAGCATCTTAATAGATATATATGACCTGATATAGTCTACGCGATTAATCTTATACGTATATATGATGAAAATTTATAATCCGGATCGATCAAATAATCGAAGATATATAATCGTGTCATAAATGAACTTTTAGGTAAGTAAGACGGCTAGAGCCGCCAGGAATATTATACTGTCGGCAAGCAGTGTGAGGCTAGATTTATGCTAAAGGCGAGTATAGTATATATAAAAACTATATGCAGTAGATAAGACGTGTGGCTTTATGGGTCTTAAAGTCTCGAACGCAGCGCTGCAGCATAATTTTTCATGTGGATTATGATTTCTACGCACTATAGAGATATATATGTACTGTTGAAGTGCCGTGATCCAAGTGGATTAACTAGAGTATCTAAAACATGCTAATGCGAATATAATGTGGATTCTAGCTCTTAGTGCTTTTACGGCTATAGATTTTCTTTTTAGACGCTTTCCTTTATATCAAAGTTTAAATTTCAGATAGTATCTACCAATTTTGATGTTTTTTAGTCGCATATATAAACCCGTTAAAATCAGTAGAACTATTACTATAACTATAACACCTTAGATTATTTCGTAGATCAGCTTACACCTCAACCTCACGTAAAAACTATAGCTTTTCTTCATATATAAGAAATGTTTTCAAGACAAGAAAACGATAAGCCAGACTATTACTCCGACCCTCAAAATCACGATAAGATTTGTAACTCGATCATCAGCACAGCCCAATTTTCTCGCTTTCCTATCATTTTTATTTCACCGAGCGGAGGTTTTTATAATGAACTTCTAAAACAAATTATGTATAAGCGGCCTATACAATTTGAAGGATTATACGTCGGAAATGATTGGGAAAGCGCTCGAAATTGTTTAACAAAGCGTAAGTAGCCCTATATTATATTAGATTTATCTAGATTACGATAAATACTTACATTTTATTTCCCTTTATAGTTCGGCTTGAAAAAGGCCCAGAAGTTCCTATTGTTGTCCAATTTATTGGAATGATACCATGGAGCCCATTGAATCATATAATCCTAGACGAGACTCACCAACCGATTGTTCTTATGGGAGAATTAGATAAGCATTCAAAGCCATTAACGACAATTCATACTCATTCAAAGATTGGAGAAATGCCTTTAGTAAAAATTGCGAATAAAGCCGTACCCGGAATAACTATATCTGGCCTTAACTTCGGCCGCGGACCCGCATCTGTTTATCAGACAGGTGCAGACCTTGGAGGCTATGCTGGTGGATCGTTCGCATCAGGTTACTTTGGTTTAGCAAAGTTGTTTGTTGCTAAAAATATAGGATATTGGGGCGTCAGTTCAGGTGTAGGCGCACCTGTTGCTGCTGGTTTTACAGCTGCTACGATAGTGAACGAAACGTATGAAGCTACAACCAGGTGTTGGGCCACAAGTGGTAAAATAGCGTCGAAGGAGGAAAAAGAAGAGCTAAAAAAATTACCGATAATCCTCCCGTCAGAAGTGACACTGTCAATGGAGGAACTCCTGGTCTTTCAAAGAAATGAAAATGCAAGAAGGTAGATGCCCCCCCTTAGTTTATTAAAATAATGTTAAATGTATTTGTCAAAAAGTCGAGTAATGCTTAACGATCTATAAATCAATCCTGTATTGACATCAGAAAACAGCATTTTTCAGATCAAATAAATGTTATAAGAAAATTTGATATAAGCTACTCCAGCATATGGCTCTAGAGAGCCCGAGGTTCATCACCTAAGGCATTGAAAATATTAAAAGGCACTACCTTCTTCTATACATAGCGTCATATAGTCATGTAAATATGAATATTGTTGAACTAAATCAGCCACCAAACGCTCCCGACTGCCGCGATAGAGGAGACCTGTGCGCTGCGCGGCACACACCCACTTATACACTTTATAGATTCATTGTAGCTCTGATGCCGGCGATTTGATTCATTACTTCTACACTGTTTGTGTGCTCTTATAGTGATCCGAAAGAACACACATTCATTGCAGCAGCCTAAACGCAGACTGTAAACACGGGAAGACCCATATACGTGTCCCGCTTGTGCAGCGGAACTTGTAAATTTGCCCGCATTTTAGTTTGTTGGTCGAAGTGGTAGGCTCGTACCTGCATACTCTCTTTGATAGCCCTTGAAGAAAGTGGATTCCACATCTAAGCAACATAATGAAGTAGAGCAGTGTATATATGATAAGCATGGTTACAAATAGGTTTAGAGATTTGTATAAAAGATTCTATACGATATAGATCAAAATCTACGTTCCTCACATTTTCATTTTCTTACATAGGAAGAAAGAAGACGGTCAGTAATGTGAAATTCCGAAGATTCTAGTAAAGAAGTAAATCCACAGAAAAACACTGGTTTTCCAAAAAAAAACAAGGACGACAGAAACAACTATGAATACGAGAACAAAAGAGCTAAAGAACACTCATGTGCCTTTCAGGAAACCAAAAGGGGAAGTTATGTTATCGAAAAGCACATGTCGAACATACCTTCGTAAGCTAAGCATCAAACCTAAATCTATTAGAAACATAGAAGACATCAAATTCATTCTGCTACCAGATAAAGATAAAGATAGGTCTGATAAAGAGGAGGGAATAGTTCGTACCGAGACAGATATCATAACATTATGTGAACACTTACTAACTCAGGCTGACAAAGAATATATAGCACAACCGGGAAGTGAGATTACTGGTCCATGGATTCATCATGATACAGATCAAAAGAAAATTTGTACGACAATAATTCGTACGATATCAACTAAGCCTGCTGAAAAAGCTACTAAGTTTAACATTCGAAAGAACCATAATAAGAAGCGTAAGAAAAGACACGATAGTAATAAAGGTAGCCAAGTCATCTCAAATATAAAGACGTTATCAAAAGAAGAAAATAGGATATCCGCAGGTCTAAATCGATCGGGAGGAACCATCAACTCTGAAGGAAACATCTCTAAAAAAAGCAAAAAGGAAAGCGCTCCTATAGAGAGCTATCATCATACACAACCTCTTCAGGAACCCGATAACCAGAGCTACTTAAGCACGTTCTTCGATACATTAGATATATTATGGTCGGGATTATGGCCCTCCTCATCTTATATGGTTCCGCAGACAGTCTATGATACCACCTCTAATAATAATGTATCTAACGAGAATAATACGCAATTCCAAGATCAAACATGGCAAAACAATTCAACGGACAACCAAGAAGGTATAATAATTCCTTTCTCGATAGAAGCGATGATAGCACAACAAGAATATATACAATGTCAGAAGGAAGAAGAGAAGGCTATAGAAAAGTTTGATAATGCTGGGCAACAATTTAACAATGCTGGACAACAGTTAGACGAGGCTGGGCAACAGTTAGAAAAAGCTCGAGAGAATACTAAGGTCGCTTTACAACAATATGAGTATACTCTTCGTAGCTTGAATGAAACGAGAGTATAAAAAGTAAATACAATGACGGGTGAAGTAAAGGAATATAGCTATAAATCAATATAATAGATGGTCTTTATGCGAATAATGACAGCATGAAAATATTAAACAAGGCGGACGGGCTGAGACTTAATATAACCTTCGAGGTGTATACAGCTAAAGCTTGACGCAGGTTATACCAAATAAAGCCACATATCATACATCTAATATCTCCAATTTTTAACAACCTTTTTCGCGCACTCAAGGCACACATATTTCTATCATTTTTAAATTATCATTGGATCTTTTGGATTCCTCTATTATCTGGTTCACTCTTTGCTGTTTATTATTTCGAAATTCTCAAGACTATCAAAAAGACTTGACCAAGTTGTCTCTAGTCTGCAGTCGTATATGTGATTTTATACGTTCTATGCTTTAATGCCATCATTTCAAGTTTATTACTCGGCAACACTTAGCTTAAGATTAATGATAGTTTATGACACTAAACTGAAAGTCCAGACTTTTTTTCTTCTATCCGTTTGTTTTCCGAATGATAAGAATGTTTTGACAATAGTACCACCCCAACGGACCGGGTAAAAAGGTCTTTTTCCGTGCATGCCCCTGGTAACATTCATTGTCTTGAGAAAGTGGGTGCATGATGACGTCATTGATCTTTTTAGTTGCGCGTGAACCGTTTTCTTCTTAAAAATGATAAAGCATATACAGTAGGTTAGTGCATGATTGTGTAGCGTCATGCAAACGGCCAACCCAAAAAAAGAAGATCCTGGGAACATCACATGCTCTCATAAAAATAAGAAACAATGCATGTATAGGGTCTTTTTGAAATTTGAAAACGAGAAGAGAAAGTCTAGACCTCGTACAGCCACATAAGTAAGCTAAAATAGTCAAAAATAAGTGTAAGTCATGTGGAGAATAAGGTTTTTTAGAGTTTTTTTTTTGCTAGGATGCATACTTTCAGACGGAAATTTCTTCTTGCCGAGAATATAACTCTTTTGTCTGAGCATATGTAAAAAGTCCGTGGAACTTTCGAGATAGGTAAATTGACGTATTTTGCATATGGTATCAAGGATTCGAATTTTTGCTTCCGAAAAAAAGGAGCCGGATTCGTTGGGAAGTTCATACAGAATTGGCCTTGAATTTGTATAGCGAGGGGAAAACATATATATTGAGCGATCTGATATTCAATGAAATCTCCCCCCTCTCCCTATCGAACACTTAGCTTGTTCATAAGCGTGTAAGGCGCTCCTTCCTTTATTTTTTCTTTAAAAATAGGGACGCCTTCACCTCGGTATAAGTATCAAAGTTGAATTTTTATTGCGGACAACCAGATCATCCGAGTCAGTGTTTCTGCCACTGGGGGCATGAACTCACCCTGCAAAGCTCGTATACGATAAACGATGACAAAAATGATCAAATTATCGCATCAACATCATCAAATGTATCAAAATTACAAACAGTAAAAACAACTGATTCAATATGGCAAAGAAGATTGAATACAAAAAGAAAGCAATTAGAGTTGCTATATCTTTGCATGTCAAAAACAAAGGGTGCCTTTCTCCTTTCTGCGCCAAGCCAACGATTGAATATTGTACCTTTATGGCAAAGAAGATTGGATTCTAGAAAGAAAGAGTTGGATCAACTTTATGATAATATGTCAAGGTGGGACATAAAGACTATAAGTCAAGATATACAACAACCTCAAACGGAAGCATTATTTGCACCTATTCAAATCGATTCTCCTTCAAATGAAATAGAAGAATATTTAACATTTTCAAATGCAGGACCATCAACAACAATGAACAACCCTCAACCTGAAGATGAAGATATGTACATCAACACAAAGTCAGAATCCGATGCTGAGAGCTTAGGTCTTTTCTCGGTTGGACTCTTGATGGCTAAAGTACATCCTCATTCAACTCAAGAGGAACACAATGACATACCTTCCACAAAAGGAAAAGAGCGAAGCAAAACAGATCATTCGGACTTGACTTATTCTCAACAATCTATTCGACGTGATTCAACTCTCAGTCAAGATACGATCTTTGAAGATAAGAATGAGCCCCACCCCAGTGGACAATCTTCAAAGCACACGGATCGTAATATTATAGAAGAAGATAATTCTGGTAAACACCTTTGTCCTCACGCTGGTTGTGGAAAAGTATTTGCAAGACAATTTCACCTTAGAAGGCACATTCTTACACATGAAAATAATAAACCGTTCAAATGTCCACATAAAGGCTGTCATGCACGTTTCACTCGAAGTGATAATTGTGCTCAACATCAAAGAACAAAGCACGGTTTCAGAATGTGACCTGATAGCAGGTAAAGAAGGAATTAGAGATAGAAAAGGAATAAAACACATGTAGAAACACAAAAAATGTAAAAATAAAAGTTCAAAAATTGCCACAATACATAAAATTTATACTATAAAGGTAGTACAATTGTGAGAACAACTCCTTTGTGTGATACGGAAAAAGGGTATAATAAGAATACAAGATATATAAGATGTCTAACGAGTTCAAGTAAACGAGCTTTCGATCCTTCCAACATTGCTATACATACGAGAATGTGAGAGTGGGAAAGCAGATTTACGATCCATTCCAACAGCTTCCCAACCAGGATCTATCAGAAACACTCTAGCTTGAATATATTTTCCTTGTTTTTGTTCACTATGACCTAAATCAACTTCAAATGTTTTTAATTTAGGTTGACTTTCATCATCAAAAGAATCATGAATCGCAATCGATCCAATCGTTGCTTCAAATTCAACTTTACCTTGAAATGAGTTGGAATGTGAAACATTTACCGAGCCTGTTATACTTATTGCTTCTGAGATTAATTGCGTTTCTTCATCTTGATCAATATATTTGACTGATGTTGATCCTACTTGAGTAAAGGCTGAAACTTTTAGATTTCGCCAAGAAGCATTGGATTCTAGCTCTTGAAGGACTTGTTGGCCTTTCTCAGGATCAAGAATTGCTAGTAATCCACTACTTATTAGGTGCTCTTTATATGCGTCTTTATTTGCATTCACCCCAATTTCAACCAATGCATTTGTTGTCTTGACCGAAAGATTATCATAAGCGCTAAATTGACCTCTCAAAGATCCTTCTCTACTTGTACAAATTACCTTTCTTGCCAATGCCATTTGAGAAACATTTATTGCTCCATTTATAGTTGAAAGTTCAATTTCATCGATTGCAATTAATTCAGAAAGTTGAATTGATCCACTTTGCGAAAAGATTGAAATTTTTGGTGAAGCAATTAAAAGATTTGAAGATTTTGTTGAAAGGAAATCAGAAATTTGACCTAAATTTGAGTTTAGGATGATTGATTCTTTTGCTAATAGGTTCATACGTAAAATTATACCCGATATTCTCGCATTTGCAATTATTTTTGAGAATGATAATCGAGATGACGGATTTGATCCATCAAAGATTATTTGTAAGTTATCGGTAAACAAATCCAAGCCGGGTAAATATGACGTTCCATCTCTGGCTAAGCGGGTCGAAGTGCGACAATTTGGTTCGGGTAGATATACGATAATCGTGAGGTGTAAGAATCTGTTGCCTCTTGTACCCATTTCACCTGCTTTCAACCTTATACCTTCACTTATAATTTCACCATCTCTTTCTTCTCTCATCTTGTTTAAATTGATAAGATCAAGTAAATCACTATGCGTAAACCTTGCTTGAACCATAATACCAATTTTATCCATCCCTAAATCACCATGCATCGATTTCCAAACATCTTCTTTAAGTTCGCTCGAGGATCCTATCCGAAGCCAACCATTATATCCTGTCCCATATGCACGTATAAGTGTTGCAACATTAGCGGATAAAGAAAATGTTGTATTACAGGTATATTGTGGAATATGTTTTGATATCCATACTTTTCTTGAAGTTTCTTCAATCTTTGACCAAGAAGGACCTTGAACGGGCTTATAATTTTCATTATCATCATCATCATCTACTCTGCTGCTTGTCGTTATACTTGCTACTTCTTCATATGCTGGTGGAGCTTGAGTCCATAATGTATCATGTCTGGCAGCATACTCTTCTGCTTCTCTACGTGCCCTGCTCTCTTCTTCCGCCTCTTGATTCGCTTCTATAGCTTTTGTATTGATAATCGCCATCGTTATCGTAGTGATGGTGGAGTGTTGTCTAAGTAGATTATAGTTTATTTTATATTTAAGCATTTTCCTAGTGTGGTTTAGCCACTTTATCGGCTTACTCTTTTCATACATATGCAAAGCAATGCGTGTGTGCATGCATAGACGCATGACATTTTAGCTTTTAAAGCATGCTCATTCATACAGACAGAAAAGGGAGCCCTTAGCGTATGATTTGACTGATGTTTATAAGCAAGGGTATATATAATATTTTAAGACAAAAAGGCTATATGTTACAATAATTTTTCAAATGGTAATCTTGTCCTATTTGATGGCCATACATGTTCAAAGAATTGATTTAATTGTATTTTTACGGTTTGAGCGCCAGAGATTATATCATCGTTTAAACATAAAAATGCCATATCTCCTTTCATTTGTTCACTTACTCTGTTCAATTGTTCTTGTGCAATTTCGGGTGTTTGTAAACTTTCAAATGCACCAGGAGCAGCACCGATTGAATAGCTATATCTAATAAATAGATTCATAGCAAACGTTCGAAGTGTTGGGAGAGAGGATAGTTGTGTTGATGACAGTAATCCTATTCCATTCTCGATAGCCACCTCAACCAGCGAGAAATTTGTTTGACTGAATGATGTAGTTAAAGGCAGATGATAAGCATTTGTTGCGATTTTATTTTTGTTCATTCTTTTTGATGCAAGTATTGCTTCTTGAGGGAACTCTTGATCATCTTTTGGCAAGAATGCTTTCAAGCCTCTTTCTCCACTTTTTCCAACCAAATGCATGATCAAACAATCTCCACAACCTCTTTCCTTGAATGCAAATCGCTTAAAGATATCATCTGTGTTCATTACTGGGTTCAAGTGATCATCTTTTGGCCAGCAAATTGAAAGGTCTATTTGACAGAAATCGGTATTAAACACTTTATTAACCTCTTCATCTCGATTTTGAGAAGGTAACATCGAAATTGGCATATCGGAAAACTGTTTGCCAGTGTTTGATGAAAATTCTTCACTTGGTTCAGCATATGCATATCCATCAAATGAAGAGAATAGTGGAATGGTCACTTTTGGTGTTGGGAAACCTACTTGCTCTAAAGCTGAATTTTGAAAGTTTGAATCGATTGTGGTTCTTTTTGGTATGCGAACATTAACGGTCGATAAAGTACTGTTTGCCCCCATCTCATGAAGTGCACTTTGTAATTCCTTTTCGTTCAATCTTCCATCCCCATCTCGATCAATTCTTGCAACCAAAAAAGACCATAAGAGTGCTTCTCGATGTCTTTCAATAATCATTGCATATGTTAACGTATGACTGTTTGCCATTAAACCATCACCTCTAAATCGTTTAAAAGTAGCTTTTTCAAATTCTGAACGCCATAAAATTCTACTTTCTTCCATCAAAGGTTGAACTATACTTTTATGTAAATGAGTTATATAACCAAATCCAGGCGTTCCAAATCTTTCACGTAAAAGTCTGATACTATAATCCATACTTGTTAATTCACTTGTTGGTGCTTGAATTGATTCTCCTTTAGAATAAGCTGCATGAGTGATTTGCATCATAGGTCCGAATAAAGGTGAATAAAAATCTGCAGTTGTCATTCTTGGAATTATAAACATATCATCAGAAGCTAAAAAGTATATTTGTGATAAACCTGGCATATTAAGACCAATAACTGATTCGATTGCCATTGAATTAAATGTTGGTAACCTTTGACTTTTCCATTCATCAACTTTTGTTAATCGATCAAAAGGAATAAATGCTTGAGAATCATGATGTAAACGAATAGCTGGTGTAGTAAAATGAGAAGACTTTTTTGATCCTGGAAGTGCCACAAGAGGAGATTTTATATTTAACCATTGTGGTATTTGACCATGATGATGACCAAACGTATCATCTTGAATATCTTTACCGGATTTTTGACCTTTCCAAAAATCTGTTGAGATGATATGATGTGTACCTAAAGAATTTTGTAAGCTTTGACGGCTTGCTCGAATGTGATATTGTAATTCATTCATATCTCTAAATCTACTTTCACTTCTTTGCATTTCTTCATTGTTTGTTTCATTATTTTGTGCAATCTTTATCGCTTTCATAATTAATCTTTCTTCATTCGATCTTTCTTCATCTTGTCCAAACATAACTCTATTCGTACGATGTCTTGGATCTGATCCGTTTACCCATGTTGTTATACCATCAATACGAGTGTATTTTGAAAAATCTATTTTTGAATCAATTTCTCCATCTGCAACCCAACTTTCTAAAATATTTAAATCTTGAAAAGGTTCATGCGCTTGAATTGAACTTAAGTCGGATGGTAAATAATTTGATGTTCTACTACAACAAGGTCCTTTATTGATTTGTGAAACGAGCAAAAGCTCTTCCATGCTAAAATTAACCTTGCGAGATTGTATGAAGAAGTAACGAGCAGTCATTCCGAAAGAAAATACGATCACAATCAAGATATACGGTAGCATAAACCTTTTCTTTCTATAAGAAACCTTCATCGTTCCTTTTCCGTAAATTTCTCCAAAAGATGATAATCTTCTTCTGAATCCGGAAGGTGAATTATAACCTTCATCGGATAAAAATGAAGAGTCTTTTGGTAGAAGTTGATGTGTCGCATCATCTTGTGATATAAATGCATCAGATCGTGTTGAAAAGAATTTATTGAATGCATTAAAGACTGGCCGTTGATTTTTCTCTTTATAAAACATTTTTAGAAAGTGATCATTGCTTGCAGAAATTGAGATTATCGTCAAGAGGATAAAAAGTGATGATAAAGGAAAATAGTATCATATTAAATCGAATTACTCTTTACCACCGTTAGCTAAGAACAAGACTTTTTTCGGGTAAAAAATATAAAATATCAAATGCATGAGAAAGGTGTTATCTTTCTAGTATGTTTTTAATTGTTCAACACTAGAGGACAGTAAGTAATGTTTTTATGCATGCGAATGTACGGTACGTATCGTGTGATCAAAATCATATTTCACTTGATCAACCGGTACCTGATCAGAGTAGGGGTTCAAATATGCTTTGCGCGTAAACCGATATAATAAGCTATTTTTTTTCTCGTTAACGGTCGTGTGATCTGTTACTTGGGGTGCAATCGGCGACTTTTATTTTTTTATTTTTTTGCCGTTGTGGCGCAGGAGATAAAGCTGCAATCAGGAGATCGTTTGATTTGTAGTTTGCATAAATTGAGAATGTACTTACTGTAATTTAATTTATTGGGACCTGCAGAATGCGTATTTATCCTTATCACTTTTGTTTACCCCGCATCTGCCGAAGGATTTTCGGATCGGCTTGGCAAGGGTCGCCTAACGCGCAGCCGCAATGGTCCGATTTATAGTAAGATGTCGAATAAAGAGACAAGTTCTCTACTGCAATGTATCGAATCAGATAAAGTGAGTCCGAAGCAAACCTCGTACGTACGATAGATAGCGCAGAGCAGCGCTCCTTTCTGAAATCCCGGTGATTAGTTTTAAAGCCAAGCAATGTACTTAGTCACGCACATAACAAACTTTGCGAGCGTTGTCTGTTCAATCAATCGATAATTGCTCCCTGCGATGGCTTATCTACATTGCTTGAGGGTAAAGAATTGCTTTACAGCGTTTTTCTTGTCATGAAGAATGACTATAAGCACTACAAAGGGCCAAGCGACCTACTTGACTACCAGTATATATCTTATACCTCCTTTACCAATATGAAGAGATTTGTTATTCACCTTCCCGTCTCTATGAGGCAAAGAGACCTTTAATCTTAAATTCTATATAAATCAAGAGTATAATGAATAAGACTCATAGATATAATGAGTTATTATAAGGCACGAAAGCCGTGCGCTTTCCTGCTTGAGGACCTTATCCTATCGAAAGAGAAAGAGTATGCTAGAGACTAACGCTCCTTAGTATCTCGAACTGTCTTGTAAGGATAATTTAGTGAGGAAGAATCATAAATCGATACCGTTCGCATTAATGCATCCGAAGAAGTAGCATATTCTCAACAGCCTTCTAGCAAAACATGATCCAAACACTGATCCATTTAAAAATTTATATTCCGACCTGAAGAAATAATGGTATGTTATACTTTATATGCTGGCATGAAAAAGCCGCCTCTTCATAGAGCTATAATAAAAGACTTTATAAGATCTTGTCCCTTAAAGAATTAAGGTTAAATTAAGACAAGATAAGAGTATGCTATTTTTATAACGAAAAATAGCTCGAATTATCTTATTGCTATCCATCTTGTATTCTTCAGCTTCTGAAATTACTTCTCTTGCCTTATTACAAAATAAGAACATGCAGGGTGAATCTCTGCAATAGATCAAGACCCTACCTACTGACATTGACGTGTGACACTGGGTCACGAGCTTCGCCAACCAAGCGTTGCAAAATGGAATACTTTTATGCCCTGTATATATGCTCCAGATATTGAGTCTAAATAACCGTCGGAATTTCCATTAGTACCTGAGCCCTAGGCTGCGTCCTTTTTTATTAGACGAGCTAGCTGATTCTTTACTAGAATATGCTTATATCCCGAGTATGCAGGGCAACAGTTTCAATTAGAGTTACTAATTCACTCTGCCCTTGTGCATAGGCCTACTGTCCGTGTGTAATAAACTTTTTCTTGACTGTTTAAATTAAACTCTGCATTTGTTGCATATCGCATAATAACTCTCTATTCTTCCGATATTCCCAATACAAAAAAACTCCGGGACGTTTTCAGTAAGAAGAACACAAATTTCAAACTCTACTTAGGGCGCAGCGCCTTTACCTTTTTCTGTAGGAATGCAGTATTCCTTTATACATACAAATCGGAGTTTAGTGGAAAATTGTGACTTCGATTTCACAGAAGAATCATTTTGACTGTAGATGTACATAGAGGCTGCAGTGACAGAATGAATCTATCCCTGCAACGTGGTTCACTTTCCCGTCTATTATTTACCATCTATCTTGATCAAGTTCTACCATATAGGTGTTCCGCTTACCTCGTGCAAGGGTAAACCATACAAAGATGCGTAAAAGTTTAGATATCGAATTGGACGAGGATCTTGGTCGAACGCATAGAAAGGTTTCTACGTGGTCTTCGGCCAATAAACGTCAGCGTTATTGGAGGTATGGCAAAATTATAGGATTAGCACTCTTTCTTATTTGTCTTTTACGTATTGGATGGGTTTGGAGTACAAGTCCATCGTCGAATGATAAACAAATACAGAGCATAGAAGGTATATCTTTAACAAATGAATCAACGCAGGAAGTCAATAACGCATACAAGCAAAGGTTACAACAATTGCATGAAACCTATTTTGGCAATCAAGAATCATTACGAAAAGATTTCAATATCAAAAGCGAAATACCAAACTATAAAGATTATCAAAAACGCCTTTTGAATTACTATGAAAGGTATTTTGCTTCGAGAGAAAGGGGACGAGCTGATCCATATAAGATTTGGGAACATATTTCACAACATTTGAATCCAATGGATCGAGCGAATTCAGCTGAAAGTTCTGCATTTCCTAAAATCTTCTCTTCATCAGCTAAGGATAAGATTAAAGCTGGATCAGTGACGTCTTTCAAGACTTGGTCAGAGAAAAATAAAGATTGGAGAATCGATCTATTCGACGATAATGACGCAGATCAATTTATAAAGAAGACTTTTGATCGTTTAGGAAGAAGCTCGCATAGTCCTTCTCATGAGAGATCTTATACGGAAATAGTTGCTGGAATGCCAAAAAATATTATGCGTGTAGACACTTTCCGATATTTCAAGATATTCTTTGACGGAGGTCTATACGCGGATTCAGATACATTTTGCCGAAAATCTATTCAAGAATGGCCTGGTGTATTTTCTCCGGATCCAATGGTATTTGAGCAGAATGATTTCATCTTACGCTTCTTGACAACTTTTAAGCCAAACACAGGAGGCAAGAGTAGTATTCTTTCTGCTCTTAAATCATTGCCGACCCTTCTCTATGGCAGCAAGACTAAACAGAATAAAGAAGCAAGCACCTCTTTTTGGACACCTCCTTCCATCGTACTAGCGATTGAAGAAGATTCTTTCTTAGCAAGGGAAGATTGGGTTGCAATGACATTCGCACGTCCATTACAGATAACACAGGTGAGTATAAAATTTAACCTTATTTAGCAAAATGACAGATTCACTAAAAATAACTCTCTTTTCTTTTCTCTTCAGTGGGCATTTATGGCACAGCCTTTTCATCCAATTTTCCTCGACGCTTTAGGAACGATTCTACAACGAACGGAAGATTTTATAGATCAACGGAAAGGTGCAGATGGTACAATTCCATCTATGAATGATGTTTTAGAATGGACAGGTCCAGGAATGCTTACCGATGCAATCTTTCGTTATTTAGGCGCAATTCATGGCGTTCATCCTCGTCAATTGCTATACAATCATAAAGGTGCAAGATTTGGAGATGTTATTTTATATCCTCACATGGCTTTCAGATCGCCCCCAGATTCATCAGACCCTTTATTCGTAATCGGTCATGATCATTTACACGAATGGTGGTGATTAAAGGGAAGAATAACTGGTTCTCTTCAACATATGAGGAATAAAAGATAGGAGACTTATCGACCATCTCTATGTATAATTAGAATCAAGCAGAGTTGTTAATTACAGGCACTTGTGCAAAGGTTAAAATAAACAGTCTTCGGAATGATAATACGATATACCTTCTTTTAAACGGCGCCGCGATTTTTTATCATAGAAAAAGTCATTTCATAAAAATCACGAGCTTTTTTAATTAAGTCGTCAATATAAGTTGTGCTCCATCACATCAATTCCGACAACCATTAAAGATCAGGAGAAGGCTATACAATGCAGCATCATAAGGATGCAAGAGATATAGAAGACGATGAAGTATGGAGGTGAGTATGTATTCCCCCACTCTGATAACCTTAAAAAAGACCGGCGATTTGGATTATCTCATCAAAATGACCGGAGAATGATTAGCGTTTCTCTTATACGCTAATCAAAAAGATTCCCGAGAAAGATGGTTCTATAGTACGGAATCTCTATTTATGATCGTGTTGTGTATGTACCTTTATAGTTCATATACGGCGAATTACCCGGTGTCTAATTGCGGAGCCCCAGTCTGGTAATATGAGATTGCCGGTTCTTGGCAAAAAGTTCTTCTCCGAGATGATCTGTTGGACTGATGGTATATAATAAGCTTCCTCGTTCTAAACAATTCAGCTAACTTTATAAATTCAATCTCTCCTTCGTCAGTATGTCACATACATTCTCTCTCCTATTGGCATTTTGCTTGACAATTGCTTTACAAAACAGCCTTTTTTCTCATTCATCATTCGGTTTAGCAAATGCTTTTCCATTAGAACATCGAGCTGAAGCACAAACACTAACAATTTCCGAACAATCAATTCGAGAATCAAAATTTGGTTTAGGCGTTTTTATCGAAAACAATATAAATTATGGTACCGATGGTGGTATTTATGCTGAATTGATTCGTAATCGTGCTTTTCAAGATGGCGGTAATTCGGATAATGTTGGATCAGGAACACTTGAATTTTGGTCAAAGAGTGGTGATGCAAGTTTAACTTTAACAAATGAGAATCCTTTATCTGATGCACTGCCAAAATCTGTCATCGTTAGTGGAAAGAATGCTACTTCTAATTATGGATTAAGGAACACAGGCTTCTTTGGTATTCCAGTCAAAAAGCAAGAATATACGATTTCATTCTATGCTCGTTCTAACACGACTTCTACCGTTCAATTCACTGCAGGTTTATACAGTAATGATAATTCCAAAACATATTCAAGTATTCAACATGAAGCAGGATTGACAACAGAATGGAAACAAATCACATTCACATTATCGAATGAAGTTGATTCTACTGCTTATGATAATACGTTTGGTCTTGATATTTCAAAAGGAAGTCCTGATGTTCAATTGAATTTTATAAGTGTATTTCCGCCAACGTGGGAAGACACAGTCGCTCGTCAAGATCTTGCACAATTACTGGCTGATCTAAAACCAGTTTATTTCCGTGTACCGGGAGGTAATACGCTTGAAGGTAACTCATTAGAACAAAGATTTGTTTGGAATAATACCGTTGGAGGATTAACAACAAGACCTGGTAGAAAAGGAACTTGGGCAGGATGGGATACGGATGGATATGGATTACATGAATCTTATGATTTATTCACAAAGATGGGAGCAGAACCAATTTTAGGCGTTTTTGCTGGTTATACTTTGAATGGAGTTGCAGTTCCTAAAAATCAATTACAACCTTATGTTGATTCTGTTTCAGATGAAATTCATTATCTAACAGATGCATCTGGAATATGGGCAGATAAACGTAAATCTGATGGTCAAGCAGATCCATGGAAACTTCCTTGGGTTGAAATTGGAAATGAAGATTATTTGTCTAGTGTTGGTAATGAAACTTATAATGAGTACAGATATGATGAATTCACTCAAGCTGTCAAATCTGCAAACGATCAACTTGGAATTATTTCTAGTTCTGCTTATTATACTCCAAAAGATAAACTTCAAGCAATCGATCAACATGATTATGATATCCCACAAAGTCTTATTAAACGCTGGTCAGAACGTGATTACTGGTCAAGAAATGGCACACAAATTCCCGAATTAGAGTTTAGTGCATTGAATAGTGGTTTATGTTCTGGTAATATTTATGATAACGAATGTCGATTAAAAGATCCAACATTAATGGGAGCAATTTCAGAAGCAACATTTATGATGGGCTTAGAAAGGAATGGTGATATTAGCTTTTCGGCAATGTATGCACCTTTGTTCAAAAATGAAGCATCTTCTCAATGGACTCCAGATTTAATTGCTTTTGATATTTTGAATAGCGTTAAAACTACTTCTTATTATACTCAATTCGGATTTGGTAATAATCGAATTGCTCAAGTTCATAACGTAACTTCATCTTCCGAACCCGGTCCAATCTACTGGAGTGTTGGTACACCACAAGATAAAACTAATCAATTCGTTGTCAAATTAACAAATGTTGAAAAAACAGATCAAGATGTTATTGTACAATTGGAAAATGGAAAAGCATTCACTAGCTCAAATGATGCACAATTATGGCAAATGGCAGGAACAGATGCTCAAGCAGCAAATACTATTTCTTCTCCTAACACGATCGTACCTACTCAACGTGCTATCTCTGCTTCTGATATTGTTAATGGTGCCTTACATCTTACTTTACCTGCTTATTCATTTACTGTAATTAATCTTAGCTCTTGAATGATGAATAAGATTTTATTTTTAATCCGTCTAGTGAAGTTTAAACGTAGGCTAAAACAAATTAGGCGAGTAGCTCTGTTTATTTCTATAAAACATCTTTATAACAGGAACAATAGCAACACCGGCGATTTAAGATTATTTGACAATACCTAATGATGCTTCCGCGGAACGCTAGCGAAAATTAACTCGTGGGGTTTATTCTGTCGATCGGCTACCTGTTCGGCCACCGTTGGTATATGTACATGCATGAAGGAAAAGATTCCCGATTTTTACTCCACGTTCTTAGCGCGAAAAAAGTAAGCTAAAAATTGAAGAAATGTAAGTTTTGCGAAAGAGAAGCTTCTTATGATAGTCTTTGTCAAAGTATATGTGTACCCTTAAGAGTGTGGAAGAGATATCCGATAAGAAAGAGTATAAATAAGATCTTTCTTATTCTTTTCTCCCTGAATTTTGCCACAACTCACCCTGCTCACAACCATGCTGCCGAGTAAGAGAACAGCACAAAGTTGGCTAGCCTTGATTGGCTTTGTGTCACTTATTTATCAAGTTTCATTCATCAATTCATTACCATCTTCAAGACCAATCACTAATCTTCAATCACGTCAGTCAAATAATGGAGATTCTTCAGTTCTATCATGGGATAAGGATACATTCACTATCGCAGGAGAAAAGGTTTGGCTAAACTCTTTTGAATTTCATCCTTGGAGATTACCAGTGCCAGAATTATGGCGTGATCCATTGCAAAAATTAAAAGCAGCAGGATATAATACAGTTTCAATTTATACTCATTGGGGTTTAATTATGCCTTCTCCTGATCCATCTTCTGTTTCTTTAGATGCTCCGGCAAATAGATTAGCAGATTTCTTAACGATTGCAAAAGAAGTTGGCTTATTTGTTATCTTACGTCCTGGTCCTTATATCAACGCAGAAACTACTGGTGGTGGTATGCCAGGTTGGGTACAGAATCTTGAAACACAATTACGTACAAATACAACTGTTTTTAATGATGCTTGGAAACCATATATGAAAGCAATCGTTGATGCTGCTGTTCCATTTCAAGTCAAGGCTAGTTCAAACAGTTTAGACACTTCTGGTGGTACACTTTTGGGTGTTCAAGTTGAGAATGAATTCACAGATAGCTCTTCTCAAGCTGCTTATTTTGAAGAAATTATAAACTTTTATCGTGCAAATGGAATCACAGTTCCTACAACATTTAACGCCCTTAGTGGAACGGATGATTATGATAAAAATACACAATTGGATATTTGGGGTCAAGACAGTTATCCACAAGGTTTCGATTGCGCAAATCCTACTAAATGGTCAGGCGTTTATAATTATACTGAGTTAAATCAATTACGTACAACAAATCCTGCTTCTATTCCTGAATTCCAAGGTGGTAGTTATGACGCTTGGGGAGGAAGCACATATGATAATTGTGCATTACTAACAAACAGTACTTTCGTTCGTGTTTTCGATAAGTCTGTTTTAGGTGATGGTGTTAAATTCTTATCGAGATATATGGGATTCGGTGGTACGAATTGGGGAAATTTAGCATTCGGAGGCTTAGTTTATACAAGCTACGATTACGGAGCAGGTTTAAATGAAAAGAGAATCATACGTGAAAAACTTCGTGAATCAACTTTACTTGGATCTTTCTTACAATCTTTCCCTAGCTTTGCAAACTCCGCCGTTCAACAACAAGATAAAAATTTAGGCATTTCTGAACAATCTGAAGATATTGTCGTTTCACATCTTAAACAAATTGATGGTGGAAATTCATCTTGGTATTTAGTTCGTCATAGTGATTCAACTTCAAGTTCAATTGCAACTTTCCGTTTAAGTGTTGAAGATGGAAAAGGTAATCAAATCACAATTCCACAACAAAATAAAATGTCACTTGTTGGTAGAGATGCAATTCTTGTTCCTGTTGATGCTCCTTTACCAAGTTCTGGTTTAACGTTGAATTATAGTACTTCAGATGTAAGCTTTTTAGGTACTATCGGTCAACAAGATGTAATGGTTTTACATGGATTTGCAGGTTATTCATATGAATTTGGTTTAACCGGTGGATTCACTGCAACTTCTCAAGATTCTTCTGTTAAAATTCAACAAGTAGAAAGTGGAGCTACAATTCAATGGACACCCGCCCAAAATGCTGCTCAAAATGTTCAAGTGAAAACATCTAATGGAAAACAACTTCTTATTCGTTTAGTTGATATAGAATATGCTCAAGCTTTAGGATTCCCTTCAACTTCTTCAGTTGGTACTTTAGATGGTATCTTGGGTCGTGGTGATCGTGTTGTAGTTCATGGTGCTTATCATATTGCTAATGCTACTTTAAGCAGTGATGGAAGTACTCTTGCTCTTTCTGGTCATCTGAATGGAACTTCAACATCTGATTTAGATATAATTGCACCTGAAAGTGTTAAACAAATCACATTTAATGGAGGTAATCCAACTTCATCTTCAACAAATAATCAAAGTTTACAAGCTTCATTTGCTGCTGTACCAGAAGATGTGCTATCGTTTGAAGCACCAGCACTTTCTGATTGGAAATATCAAGATTCTTTACCTGAAATTCAACAAGGATACGTACCTGACTCTAATTGGCGTTCTGCAAATTTGACAACAACTTCCAATGCCTGGTTTGCAAATGCGAATACGACAAATGTTTTATTTGCTGATGCATATGGATTCCATTCTGGTGGTGCAATTTTATGGCAAGGTCGTTTTAATAATTCAAATGTTGATTTTGATCAATTATCAGTAACTTTTATTGGTGGTAAATTTTTCTCTTCTTCAACATTTTTGAATGATAAATTTGTTGGTGCAACTGATGTTCCTTCAAGTTCAACTCAAGCTTCAGCAACGTTCACTATAACAAAAGATATGATCGTTCAAGGTGAAAATGTTTTTACAGTTTTAATGGATTCAACAGGATTACAAGAAGATGGTGGAAATGCTGAAAATGTAAATGGTTATCAATATCCACGAGAAGATACAAAGCAACCAAGAGGAATTTTACAATTTGACATCTTGAGCGGTGGTAAAGCACAAACTGATTTGAAGTTGGATTGGATCGTTACAGGTAATCAAGGAGGAGAAAACCTTTTGGATAAAGTACGTGGTCCTTTGAATGAAGGTGGTTTGTATGCCGAAAGACAAGGATGGCATTTACCCGGATTTGATGATTCAAAATGGTCAACAATCGATCCAACAAGTTCAGAAGGTGGAGTGAACGGTTCAAGCGTTCGTTTTTACCGTACAAGTGTTTCTTTAAATGTTCCTGATGGATATGATATTCCAATGTCTTTGGTATATGATGGTAAGGCAAGCGATTCTTCTCAAACATGGAAAAGTTTATTCTTCATAAACGGTTGGCAATACGGTAAAAGATTCGTTCAATTTGGACCACAAACGAATTTCCCAATCCCTCATGGTATCCTTGATCCTAAAGGTGAAAATACGATTGCTGTAGCTCTTTGGTCACCTGATTCAAAAGGTGCAACATTACCAAAATTGAGTTTGGAAAAACAAGGAGTATTTGTTGGCCCTATTGATTATTCCGTCAATAATCCTACTTACCAACAAGTTCGTGGTTAGATAATCCCTTTAAAATAAAATATGCAAAAAATATAATGCGATTCCTTATAAAAAAAAAATATATAGATAGAGTGGTGATATGTTTGATCAAAGCTGAATTATGCCGGCACACCTTTCCTTCCTTCGAACGATGTATGTTTTGCGTCAGTCTTTTGTTCAGATGGTGGTTCCCCATCCCCATTTCTACGTTTAAGATCTTCATTTTCAAAGTATGTGATTGCTTCATCTCTTGTTAATCCCCAACTTTTACCTCTAAGTTGTGGAGAAGGATCTCCATAAGCAAAAGGATTAAAATCTGAAGGTTTAAGTTCTGCCATTGTATGATTGATAAAACGATGATTTGCTTCATCTGCACGTAAAGCACGCATAACGTCTAATAATTGTGCATCTTTCTCCAATCCCCAATAATCTATTGCAATTTGAGGAGCTGGATAATTCTCCCATTCGGGTAAACGACCTTCTTGAATATCATCAATGATGCGAGAGTAACTGGAAGAGTGGAGGAGAGGTAAGTCAGTCAAAGTAGTCAGATATCACTCCCGTAAGATACTCACGTTAAAACAGCTTCTTCTTCCAATACACCAACGAATCTATGTGCAACACGAGGTGCAATCAGATAAAAGACGAAGAAGAAGTTCCAAAATATTCCTTGAGTGAAGAGTAACATTGTACGCATAAACCATCCAGGTTCATAAAGTTTAAGAGCGACTAAAAGATGTTGTCTTTCATTTGCTGCATCTGCCAACATTGTATTTATCCATCCACCATCACGTCTTAACAATCTGAGGCTGTGTAGGTGTCGTAGAACAGCAGCAACCATTCCGGGCACTCCGGCCACACTTTCTAAAAAAACTATCCTTGTTAACCAACCATCTGGACCGAAACATAAATGACGTTTACGCATTTCACCTAATTCCATCTCTTCTGGAAGTTGATCTTTTGAGGGTGTTTTGTTTTGTACTGCATTTGCTGCTTGTTCTTCATACTTTGGTAATCCAACTTTAACAATTGTTTGTTCTGATCCTTTTACACGTGGAAAACGTTTTAAATGTTTTGGATAACGTGTTGCTAAATCAAAGAAATATCGCATAAAATTCACCATAAATGCGGCTACTTTATCTCCAAATCCGGTTAACTTTCTATGAACAACTTTGACGCTATCCAATTCTTCATTCGTATATCTTGCATGATGCATTGCCCATCCAGGTTCATGTGTATCACGTAAAACATTCTCTGAAATCTTTTCAATTTTTATTGTAGAAGAAGGTGGTAGACCAGTAGTGACTGGTTTCTTTACTTGGGCATTGTCTTGTTGAGAAAGAAAAGAGGATGTATGCAACGAATGCAATCCAACTTTACTCAATTGTGAAGAACGAAGGATTGTCAATGTTGAACTCAGCGGGAATGAAGGACCGCCGGAGCGGAGTAAGATTGGCGTAATTGTTGTCATGTTTTCTTTGGCGGAGTAAAGATTCTTGTTATAGAGTTGACAACACTTTATATATCTTCACCTTTACGGGAGAATCCGCGGACCGCATGGACCTTCAAGGAGCATTGCGGGGAGGTCAAAGCTCAAAAACAGTGTTGCTCCCTTTCTCGTTTAGCCTTGATCAAGCCACTATGTACAACAAAAACATGCATACGCATATGCATGCCAGATACACACTAAAAGGGAAAAATGGCAAAAAAGCCGAATCAAAAAAGGCACATTATTCAGCGTTCGGCGACTTTCTTGTTTTTGTACGACGCGTAAATACGTGCCCTGGCTGCGCATGCTGCACTGTGACTAAGTGTACCGCGGATTCCCGATTTCTCTTATTCCACCGAGAACCGAACACGATTTCACCCGTGCTTACATAATGGCAAAGATGTTCAAATCAGCATAGATTCTCAATTTTTGATGGTATAATCCAGATTTCGTTCTAAGAAGTAAAGATCTCAAAAACTGAGTAACTCGAGTATCTGTATTCTCATACTCTTTGCGCGCTTATACCTGAAGGCGATTTGCTTTCTTTTTTCAGGTGCAGAAACAACGTGTTCCTAGTCAACGAATCTTATTTTGTCATAGTCATTTTTTATACTAAAAGGTGCTACTGTATATCTTGCCTTTTGATTGACGTTATACAGTGATGTGCTTATAAAAATGGTACTGGTTCGGCTTTAAGCAAGATTCGTTCCACTAAGAAGTGGCAAAATGCTGAAAATCTAGGCTAAACGGCGATAAGCTGTAAGCCTAATTTTAGCCTCCGGACATAAATCTTTTTGCATTTCATGACTGATCGACCGGATCTAACGAGAATAATTTATCTGAATGAGATAACGATATTATCAGAAGTAAGTTGTAGACCACTCATATCAACGAGAGGTGATGAGATTATCTAGAATATTAGTATAATCCAATCGTTTGATCCAACAGATATAAGCCAATGCTGAAAGGAAGGGTATATAAAGGAGAATTTTAGCTAGCCACTATCCTCTTTTACAAATGCAATATCTTTTCTCATTGACATCGTTAAATAATAAAGATGACATACGCAATCGTTGGTTTTGGCAGCATCGGAAAAGCATTAGCAAAAGCATTCGCACGAAAAAATATTGATTTATTTGTAGCAAGCACGCAAGCACCGGAAAAGATTCAATCAGAAGCAACAAAGATTGGATCAAGAATTATTGCAAAAAAAGTTAATGAAGCAATAAAAGCAGATATTATCTTTTTAGCTGTTCCTTTTACAGCTTTTAAAGATGTTGCTTCACTTTTACCATCTTGGGAAGGTAAAATCATCGTTGATGTAACGAATGCATATGGAATCCCACCTTCTCAATTAAACGATCAACCTTCTTCAAAGATAATTGAAGCAGCATTTCAGGGAGCAAAATTCGTTAAAGGTTTTAATCATTTACCTTCTAGAATTCTGGCAGAAGATCCAGAAATAAATGGAAATGGTAAACGTGTTATATTTTTATCAGGCGAAAATAAAGAAGCTACAGAACAAATCGCTCAATTAGCTAATCAACTTGGTTTTGCACCTATCAATCTTGGCAGTCTTTCTGAAGGTGGCTTATTGGTACAAGCACGTGGGAATGTTTGGGGTCATTTAATCTTTAAAGATTTGGTCAAACTTGATTAATGGTCGTTTATGTAAGCGTATGTTTGCTACAGATATTAAAAGCGTTAGTAAGAGCATATATATACAGGTAATGAAAGATTATATTTTAGTCAACTTTGAACCCTGTTGTAATTTGGAAATCGGCATCGACAGAGCTTGGCTTGGCTTTTCACGCGTATTTTTAGAAATCTTGACTTCTTTGACAGATGCTGCACAGCATCAAGTACCTAACTAACCCTACACGCATTAAAATATGTTTTGCTCGCGTGCGTGTGAGCGTGCTAGGCACTATCCTGTGCATAAGGACAGAAAAAAAGTTGCCAAGATTTTGCCAAGACTTCTCCGCCTCCACTGTATGAGTACACTGTTAAAGAAAGGTTCCAACACAGCCATGTACATAGGGTAATAAGATAAGGGATAAATGTATAAAAAGGTAAGCATATGTTCCTGGCAGTAGTTTGATTCCCTTTTTACGATTCCTCTTTTGGAAACACAATCATTGCTACTACTTCTTGGAAGATATCAAATTTGAACTCCTCAACGTATTAATCATTTTACTTGCTCCTTTCAAGAGCTATTGAATTTGTAGTCAACGTATGGCAAACCGTGATGATGGAACAGCATTGACTAACAATAAAGGAACTGGAAAAGTATCAACTTATGTTCCTTCAAGTGAAACATGTACTGAAGAAGAAGGAGAGCCACCGAATATAGGTGGTGAAAAAAGAATTATTATAAGTACTACAAGTAGCGATACAACTTCATTACGATCCCATCCATCATTTTGTAATGGAGAAAATGTTATCGTCGAAAAAGAAACAACAAATAGTGGCAATACAGCCACAACAACAACCACACATCTCCAACATTCCACCGCCGAAGCGAAAATTGATTTGCATAAACCGCATACCTTAACAACACAAGAAACGTTGGATATTTTTAAAGTTGATTTGCAAAACGGTTTAACAAGCAAAGAAGCCAAAGAAAGATTAGAAGAGAATGGCGAAAATGTTATTGGTGAAACAAAAGGCGTAAGCATTTGGTCAATCGCTTTACGTCAAGTTGCCAATGCACTTACTGTGATCTTATTAGCCGCAATGGCATTATCTTTTGGTGTTCAAGATTGGGTTGAAGGTGGAGTTGTAAGTGCAGTAATTGTGGTGAATGTCTTTATAGGCTTCATACAAGAATATAAAGCTGAAAACGCTTTAGCTTCTTTACGTTCACTTTCTTCTCCTACTTCTTCCGTTATTCGTGATCAAGGTAAAATTCAAGAAATTGATGCACGTAAAGTAACACTAGGTGATATAGTTCATTTCAAGACTGGTGATGTTATTCCAGCTGATGTTCGTATTATAACTCTTTCAAGTCTGGAAATCGATGAAGCACCTTTAACGGGTGAAAGTGTTCCTGTTCTCAAAACTATCGATGCTCTTTATGACGTTGCCTCTGCTCCTCTTCAACCTGCAGATCGTACAAATCTTGCTTTTGCAGGTACAACAGTTACTAAAGGTCGTGGTGCAGGTGTTGTAGTAGCTATTGGAATGCAAACACAAATTGGTCAAATCGCTGCAGCATTAGATAAAAATAATTCAAATAATCAACACCTCAAAAAAGCTGATGGTAGTCCAGCAGCATGGTACGTTCGAGCTTGGGAACCTATTGCAAAACTTCTTGGATTAAGAGATGGAACACCATTACAACGTAAACTTTCACGTTTTGCATTGATTTTATTAGGTTTAGCAATCATTTGTGCAATCATCGTTTTTGCAGTCGCAGAATTTGATTTAAACGATGATGTTATTTTATATGCAATCGCTTTAGGTATTGGAGTTTTACCTGAAAGTTTAGTTGCAGTTTTAACAATCACTTTTTCAGTTGGTGCAAAAAGAATGGCAAATTCAAACGTTATCGTACGTAAACTTGAAGCATTAGAAGCTTTAGGTGGAGTAACGGACATTTGTTCGGATAAAACTGGTACTTTAACTCATGGTAAAATGATCGTTGATAAAATTTGGACTCCAAGTGGTAAAGCATTATCAGTTGAAAAAGGAGGTTCATCGGTTTTAGAACCTGTTGGTCAATTATTCAATGAAGAAAAAAAGTTTGACAATAATTCAATTGACCCGGCTACTAAACAATTATGCTTAGCTGCTTGTTTATGTAACGTTGCTCAAATTTGGTATGATGAAGAAGCAAAACAATGGTCATCTCGTGGTGATCCAACAGAAGTAGCCTTACAAGTTCTTGCAAGAAAGGTGAATATGAATCGTGAAGAATTACTCAAAAGTACTTTCACATTTGAACAAGAGCATGCATTCGATTCAACAACAAAAAGAATGACAATGATGTTTTCTATGCAAGATGAACATGATAAACAATTATTCATGAAAGGTGCTCCAGAACGGGTATTGGATTGTTGTTCAACATTTTCACCTGCAAATTCCAATAATGACATTCCAACTTCACTCGATGAACAAGTTAAACAAAGTATTTTGAATCAAATGGAAATTTTAGCTTCTCAAGGATTACGTGTGTTAGCATTCGCAAGTAGAAAGGTGGACATAAACTTATTAAAAAAGAACAACGACAACAAGGTTGCCTCTTCAACTTCATCATCCGTCCAACTTGGTCAAATTGAATTAGCTCACGGTCAATTACCTCGATCTGAAGCTGAACAAGATTTTCATTTTATCGGTTTATGCGGTTTATATGATCCACCAAGAAATGAAACATACGATTCAGTAAAATCATGTAAAAAAGCCGGTATAGTTGTAAGAATGATTACAGGTGATCATATTGCAACTGCACGTGCGATTGCAAAAGAAGTTGGAATTTTAAATGGAACGGAAAGTGAAAGTGCAGTAATGAGTGCAAATGAATTCGATCAATTAAGCGAAAAAGAAATTGATTCTCTACCCTCTTTACCGCTTGTCCTTGCTCGTTGTTCACCAACAACAAAAGTTCGTATGATTTCAGCCGGAGCAAGAAGAGGTAGATTATTAGCAATGACGGGAGATGGTATTAATGATGCACCTGCTTTATTAAATGCACCAATTGGAATTGCAATGGGAAGTGGAACTGATGTCGCAAAAGATTCAGCAGAATTAATTTTAACAGATGACAAATTTGATAATATTTCAAAAGCAGTCAAAGAAGGTAGAACAGTTTTCAAAAATATTCAACGTTTTATGATCGCTCTTTTGGTTTTAAATGTTGCAGAAGTTTTATTATTGTTAATTGGTTTGGCTTTACGTGATTCAAATGATGATTCAATCTTTCCAATTTCGCCAATTGGTGTCTTGTTTTTAAACTTGATAGCCGGTTTACCTGCAATTGGATTAGGATTCGAAAAAGCAGAATCGGATGTTATGCGAAAGCCACCTCATGATCTCAAAGGAGGTGTTTTAAGTAAACAAGTTTTATGGGATTTATTCGTTTATGGTTTAACTATGGGATGGACTTGTTTAATCGTTTTTATCGTTATGTTATTCGGCATTGGTGATGGATCTCTTGGATTCGAATGTAACGATGATGGTCCATTTTGTCATAACGTTTTCGAAGCTCGTTCAGCAACATTTACCGCTCTTTTCTTACAAGGTCTAATTATTCCTTGGCATTTAATTTCTATGGAACAAAGTTTATTAACCATCAATCCCGTAAAAAGATTACGATCTAATCCATTCTTATTATGGTCAGTCTTGTTCGGTATCATTACAATTCCAATCTGTCTTTACGTTCCAAAATGGAATACAGTCGTCTTTCGTCAAGCAAGTTTAGGTGGTATTGGTTGGGGTATAGCTCTTGCTGCTGTTGCAATCTTTTGGTTCATTTTAGAAGCTTGGAAATATTTCGCTCGTCGAAATCATTGGCCTTGGTTAACAAGAATTTCTGGTGGAAATTGTGCTCCTTTGCCAAAAGTAGAAGATGAGCAAGTATGAAAGCATTATTATGCATTCCCCTATCGATTCAACTCGATTCGTCCGGTCCTGTTCGTATATAATCTATAATTCATTTAAATATATTATTTTTCACTTTACAGACTCTTGCGCATTTTCACCAAAGGGATTGTAATTTGATTGGCAATCGCTTGTGTTTTCTCTATAACTTCATAACCATATTTCGTATAAAGTGGTTCACCGCTAAGTGTAGCCATTAATTCAACATGTTTGAAACCATTTTCGGCAGCAGCATTTTCACACGTTTCTAATATAAGCTTTCCAACACCTTGTCTGACGAAATCCGGATTTGTATACATTGCTCGTATCTTAGCGGGTTCATTATCGGGATTTAGTAATTCAGGTTTACGTAAATCTATACTATGATCACCACCGTATAAAGTTGCTCTTTTACTCCAACCTCCACAACCTGCAATCCTTCCTTCTTTTATCGCTAAAAGATATGTTCCATCTAGTATTAATTGTGTATCTAAACCCATTATTTCATGACTTGCAATCACTTGTTCAGCTGATAAAAATGTTGATTGTAAGTTATCAATTGATCTTTTCATTAATTCTTTCAATGCTGGAAGATCTGGCATTGTAGCCCAACGTAAGTCAAAGCCATTCTTTTCGATTGGTAACTGTGATTCAGACGTCATTGGGAATGGTATTGGTTGTGAGAGAATGTTTAAACTTTCTTAAAAATAAAAGCTTATCTGTGATTTAAGTTGTGTGGGGAAAAACGCGTGCATGCACTCTTTTATGTTAAAAGCGGGCTACTTGTTCTATTTTTAATCGGGTTAATCGGATATACAGAACGGATTTTTATATATTTACAATGTTTGAGCACCATTAATACGAACCAATTGACCACGTACCCAACGAGAAGCAGGAGTTAAGAGGAATGTGATCGCTTCTGCAACTTCATCAGGCTGACCAATTCTACCTTCAGTAGTTAAAGATCCGATTCTTTTAATAATTTCATCAGATTTACCTTTTAAGAATAATTCTGTTGCCGTTGCACCTGGAGCGACACAATTAATTCCGATCCTACGTTCTGGTCCTCCAATCGTTGGATCTCTTTGTAAAACTTTTACCATTTGTTCGATTGCTGCTTTGCACATAGTATATTGTAAGTAACCCGGTTGTAATGCCTGTGGAGAAGCAAGTACTGAAGTGCTAAATGCGATTATACGACCATCATTAATGATATGCGGTAAAGCAGCTTGAATTGTGAATAACGTTCCGCTAACGTTTACGTTGAAATGATGTGCTAGATTATCATCTGTTGAATCTGCAAGATTGATCATATCCATTACGCCAGAACAACAGACTAATCCGTCAAATTTACCATCTTTAAACTTATCTGTAGCACTTTTTACGAAAGTTTGACAAGCTTTTTGATTTGTTAAATCACCTTGAACGGCATGAAATGTTGTCTTGCTTGTTGAAGGATCGTTTTGTAAGGTAGAAATTAAATCATTTGCCGCTTTATTGTTACTTGCATATCCTATCACAATCGTCTCTGCACCTTGCAATGCGGCTACACGTACAATCTCTGCTCCAATCCCACGAGATCCTCCTGTGATAAGAATTTGTTTACCCGAGAGTGAAAATGATGACATGTTGATTTATAATTAGTGTGTGATGATGATGTTTATTGTGAGAATTGATTAATTTAATTCGCTGTTTATATACCTTTTCATCATGTATACTCATAATCTTCCATGCAATTTAAACCATGTACCACCAACGGAGATAGAATAATAGCCCGTTCCACACACAGGTCATCCCGCGCTTCTCTTTGTACGGTATGTGTTCCTGCAGATAGGATTTAAACTTCAACTCCGATTAAGGTTTTTACAAATCCGCTAGCGGAGATAATCAAATGCTCGTGCAAAAAGGTGAGTGTGACATATAGAAGATGTACACTTATGTCCGTGCATTTGTTCAGAATGCTGGCAGAGTTGAAAATTGCGGGCGTCGCGCCACTCACTTGGCTTATGTGTGACTCACTCAGACCACTAGGAGATGTAAAAGTGCATATATCCTTCCTAAATCTTCCTCTTCTCCTCAATCCTTTTTATTGAAGAGGAATTTATCATCTGATTTTCTAGACACTTTGATCGACACGATCTATCTCTAATGACATACTCTTTTTACGATGCTACAGTTTCAATGGCAAAAAGTGCATTAAAGTCACTCGATGGAATGCTTACAGAAGCAGAGAAATGCTCCAATTCAATCACATTTCTGACTTCGCGTCTGATTGAAGATATGAAACCACTCACTTTTCAAGTACATTATGCTACTTTTCAATGTGAATATCTTTCATCAATCTTATCCGGCCAAGAACAGTACTCCGAACCAGAGGATAATCTTTGCACGTATGAAGAAATGCATAAACGTATCAACCAAGCACTTCAGAAGCTCAGTGAAGTCAATAGAGAGGAAGCCAATAGCAAAGCAGAAAGTATGAAGGAAATAAAAATTCGCGATGAAACCCGACTTGTTCCAATTAAAGCACTCATAGGACAACAACAAATGCCAAACGTCTATTTTCATGTGAATATGGCTTATGCTATCTTACGCAAAGAAGGTGTTCCACTCGAGAAAAGACATTGGAGTAGGCCATTCGTGAGCGAGTATGTTTGAGGATTATCGTCTGAATCTGTCAAAAGAGGCCGAACACAATAACTTTCCTCGCTCTCAGAAAAAAAGAATGAACAAGCTCTATTCATGATTTTAGCGTCAAATGGGAAATAGGAGCCTTTACGTCAAAATCACATCCGTCGGACTTTATGCAAAGAACTCTAAGATACAAATCACGAACGCGCATACATCCATACTTCTTCCCTCCATGTCATGCTCAGAATTCAATTCTGCTCACAATGGGCAGCTTGCTCCGATTGATCAATCCTGAAAAGGCTAACTTCACTGAAGTGAATCTTGAAAGACAGGATGGCAAAGTAGTTGTAATAACAGGAGGTTATTCTGGCGTAGGATTAGAATTGGCAAAGATTTTGTTGGACAAAGGAGCACGTGTGTATGTCGTCTCAAGATCTCAAGAGAAGGGTGAAGCTATGATGAAAGAGTTTGGCAAGGACACATTAACTTTCATTCGAATGGATCTGGCAGATTTGAATTCGATTTATGATTGCGCACAAAAAATTATCGAATTGGAAGAAAAGGTTGATGTACTGTACAATATGGCAGGTGTTGGTTTTGCGGAAGGCAAAACTGTTCAAGGGTATGAACCACATATAGGTATCAATTGTCTAGGTCATTATTTTTTCACACAACAATTATTACCACTCCTTCGCAAAAGTACAACAACGACTGAAAAGGGAACAACGCGAGTTATTTGGGCAGGTGCTTATTATGCAAAATCTCGACCAAAATTTGAGAAAGGTGCAATTTTGGACTTTGTTCGTAATTCCGATAAAGGTGCAAATATGGAAGAATTTGGATTATACAAATATGCAATCAGCAAAGTGGTGAATTGGTATATGAGCTTAGAACTTGCAAGACGAGAAGAATGTTTTCGAAAGAATGATGCGATTTCCCTCACAACTAACGTTGGTCCGCTTAAAACGAACATCTGGAAAGCTGCACCTTGGTATGTTCGATTTCTGTTTTATCCTACTTTACGTGCTCCTAAGCAAGGTGCATATACTGCATTATTTGCCGGATTTGACAATCAAGTAGCCCATCAAGCAGGAAAACCAAACGATAGAGGGGAATATCGTTATGTTGTACCTTGGGGTCATTGGTGTTCTTTTACACCATCACAGTATTACCTAGATGCGATAAATTCAGGTGAAGCAAAACAAGTCTGTGATTGGTTCGAAGAGAGAATTGAACAATTTCTTGCCTCGAAAGGGGAGTCTAAAGTTTGAGATATGACAAATCATATCATACCATCCGCATCTCACTCTAATGGCAAATGTGTTTGAAATATCTCATTTCAAGCGGCTATCTCTCTGCAGTATGGCAGAATCTTAAAGGTTCACTTAAAGTATTTCGAACGAATTATGGCCAATCAGAAGATCTTTTTGGTACTTTCGTACGATTTCTCAGCGCTATCGGAGAGCTTGAAACCATTTGTACCGAAATCGTTTGCAATCTTTTGCTCATTTGTCGTTCTTACTCCTTTTACCAAAGAATCAGAAGTTTCAATCACAACGTCATGCAAAGCTAAACGATCATAACCTAAATTTTGCGTTTGGTTATCGATGATAACCGAACCTTCTTTGATTCCTTTCGTTTGTTGATCATAGAAAGAAGCATGTCTTAGGCTAAAGCCAGTGCTTGTTTCAGTCTTTGGGCTACCTTGGAATGTGATATCAATCACTGCATCTCCACCATTTGGACGATAATAATTTGCATAGACTAATTGACGATTGATTTCTTCTTTATCTGCACCATTATAATCGCATTGATGATGATCGATTGTAGCATAAGAATTTTGATCGTTATGCGTAATTGCTGTTGCACATTTACTCGTATCAACTCCATTAGCAATAATGAAGCCATACTCATCAGGTGAACGATAATAACCTTCAATCTTACATTCATAAAAGATAAAGTTGACTGGCGTAAAACCTTGAGCAACATCTCCTAAAGAGGTAGATTGACCACTTGTTCCGACTTGTTCATTCTTGATTGCTAAATTACCACTATACTTTTTACGACAATCAGAAAAGCTTGCATTTGTTGTTGCTAAAAGGGTTGCCAACAAGCAGGTGAGAATAATAAAGGAGGTAGACTTCATTGTTGACTTTGTGTATTTTGAAAGTGGCTTGGTTGAGATAATTTTTTGGAGTTATGTTGATGAACGTTTTGTGGAAAAGTTTGATTTAACTTATTGTTTTATACCTTTCAATTTGAAGAAAGATTTTTTTGTGCGGATTTTATTAAGCCGCTTATAAATACTTGGCATTCGGATAAACTCTGCCAGATGACTCATCTCGGTATTGCGTTTCAATTTGCGGTATGACGAGAAATTGTTTATTGAGTTCAAACGAAATGTACGGGAGTATTAAGAAAAAAGAAAAAAAGGAGTCGACCCGCGCATCAGAACTGAGCAGCGCCGCCCGCAAACAATTAATTACGGAGCCGTAAAGAGAAATGAGGAAGATGATTTTTAAAAGGCTATTTTGCATATTTAGACGGAGTATTATGCATACACGCTCTGCCATCGTTCGCAGCAGAAGTGATATCGTTATTTTGTCACATTATTTCTCATTCTTTAAAAATCCTTTTGGATGCCAAATGTATAGCATGGTTACGGCTAAGCTGACTGGAGCAGCATCCCAAGCATAATATAGCCATTCCTTTGTAGCAATTGGACCGATCCAACCTTCAATCATTTCTGCCAAACGATAAGATGATCGTAAAAGAATGAGCAAAGCACTGATAAAGGTGGTGAGTAAACCATTTCGTAATATTTCAAGATGTTCGACCGAAAATTCTAGGATGACCTCTTTTTGATGTTGATTTTTAAGATATTTTGATATCCTAATGATCATATAAATAATAATTGCGTCAAAAAAAAGGTAAGCAAATAGTTGAACTCCTAAACCTGCAACGACTATATTTGATCCTGTACGAGTTTCATCTTCATTTGTTTCTGCAATTGCAGCAATAGCTGAACCTGCTGCTTGAACAAGTAATGCAATCACGTCAAAAATAATAAATCCAATCATAACTTTTTTCGATGAGAATGGATTTAAAGGTTTTTCAATCTTTTGTAAAACTTTACCTAAAATTGCAAATTGAGCAGCAGAAAAGAAAACGGGAGTCATTACCACAATAACCTGCATGGCAATATAAGGATTTATATTTATTGATAACGAATGATAATGTCCTTGGATACGTAATGCATTTCCTGCGCATTCCAAAGCGCTTCCAAAGACGATGACCAATGTCCACAGTTGACGCGATGTAATGGATTTGTATAAATGGAGTGCGGTCAAAATACCATAAACTGTCAAAAAAATATAAGAATTGTGTCAATAGGTAAGCTTGGTAAGTAGTAAGAACATATACTTATTTGAACATACCCGAGGTAAAAACAACAGCAGGAGCCAAAAGTGGTTTATAACCGTAAGGTCCATATTCATTGATAATCTTATAAGAGTCGCTGGCTGACATTTCTTTGATTTAGGAAGTATACAGAATATTTTCGAGATTTTTATTTAATTTAAGTCTCTTTATAAAGTTTTTAAGAACAAGTAAGGATATGTGTGTGTAAAATAGCATCATATAATTTCATTATACACCATAATCGGCAGCTTATCCTGTCATGGAGATTATGAAATTGGCCGTAAAGGTATTTTGTTAGAAACGGAAATTATTTAAGGCACATATTGACAGCTTAAAAGAAAATCGCGGAAATTATGCAGGGAAGGTGTGAGAATTATGCATAGCGCGGCGCAGCACCGAGTAGGGCATTCTTAACATGGCCTTTTAGGAGAGGGGCTTACAACTATATCAGGAACATATTACTGCGCAGAGCAATTGTGAGAAGTGCATGCTCGCATGTGAGTGGTATAATGCAGTCATGAGAGTTATACGTATTGCCCGTTTGAAAGAAACTCGGCAGAGAAATGCAATTTAAAACTCAACCAGCGCGTGGTACATACAAAAAGTGGATATCATGGTATAACTTATAATTATCATTCAAAGAGTAGAAGTTATATTACGGATCTTTTCTGCACTGCAAGCTTTTATTTACGGCCTTTCAAAACTTTTATGTTTCATTCGAAGATCGTATACCATCTGTTCCATTTGAGATAATGGATCCAAAGTATCTAAACCTAAGAATGCATCTTGATTTCCGTATCGATTTGTTATAAAGAGTAAACGTTCTGAACCTTTTAAGATTTCTTCTTTTTCTTCTTCTTCTAGGTTACTCTTAGCCGAAAGTCTTCGAAGACTCCATTCAATACAATCTAGTGTACAACTTACCATTATACGCGATTGAGAGAGTAAAGAATGTGCTTCATTCTTTTCAATACTACTTTTCTCTAAAATTTCCATCAATATAACGATCTCATGCCATGCTTCTAGACTCTTGATTCGAATTTCGTAAGCGAGAATTTTGCTTTCTATATCAGTCCTATCTAGAATGCATGATTCTTGGGCTAAAGTGTATAACTTTAAGTAACCATACTTGTTTAAAAGCAAAACGCAATGCTCAATAGGATCTTGATCATAAACTACTTCTATTCTACTAGGTTGTAGTTGTTCATCTTCCCATATTCTCAAACTTTGTAGAACTTCTCGAAAATCTACGTAAGAAATTGAATCTTGATCAGCCGTTGTAAATTTCCATAAAGATCCTATTTGCCACCAAACATCTGCTAAGCCGCCAAGTTTTAACAAACCTGCTTCGAGTTTCTTATCAGCTTCCAACTCTGCTGTTACCATTTGGAATTGCTTTTTACGAAATCCAAAAGACCTTTGTTTTCTTTTAAGTAAACTTATTGTATCTTGATGAATAAAAGGATATCGTTGAGGTGAAGCGATAGAAAATACATCAATAAGATAAATATACCAATAAAGCAAAAGATTATTAGAACAATCGCCAACATCTTCCTTCGTATTTGATCCAATTCCGCCCATATCAAACAAAACCATCTCTAATAACCTTGTAGGACATTCCAGATTTATAACAGGAATACGTAAGACACTATCGTGAAATATAGGTGCTCCGTTTGATTGTTTCGGTAAAAGTGAATCAGGGTAATAAACACCTGCATTTAACCAAACATCGAATAAGATTGTACAACTTGCTAAAATTGCATTCATGTCCCTTAATTGACGAAGTTTTAAGTCTGTCGATTCGTTCATTAAAATTTTTTCTAGCGAACTTTTAAGATTTTGAGTTAATGCTGTTCGTATAGGTAAATAGCTTGATGCAGTTTTAGGATTTAACGTTATTCCGTAACATACGATTGCCTCTATCAAAAGGCATATAGGATCGGTGGAATGGAGCGAAGGAAGTAGATTTATATATTCCAATAATAAACTTCTCCAATGAAGTAGAATTCGACTGAGAAAGCAGTTACTAGAAAAGAAATTGGTTATAGCATCTTCTACTGTTAATTTATCTAAACACTTGATTCCATTCGTTTCTATACTTGTACTTTGTTCCGCTTGATCTACATTCCCGGCTGGCGTTGAATGAATGGTAGAACTTGATCTATAAGCGTTAGAATCGACATCCAAGTCTGTTGAGTGAGTTAAAGCTTCAAAAGAAGTGGCTCTCCTTTCATCGTTTATCTCTATACATTCTTTTTTCCTTCTTCGACATTGAGTGCATTGATGATTTTTGCCGCCTTTCTTTTTACATTCTTCTAAATCGCAGCGTATCTTCCTACGTGTACAATGTTGACATGCTTTCTTTGCTTGTCCACGTTTACCCATAGCAACGACAAAAATAATGAGGTATGGCCGCCAGTCAAATTTTAAAATAAAAATTGATGACGGATATTATATAGAAAAAACGGAAATTATTATAGTTTTTGTCGTAAATGATATCAGCACCACACCTATGCATATGTCTTTTTAATGGACGGGCTTCTTTCTCTTTACACCGCGATTCCGCAACTAGGAGGGGCGGGTATCTCAGCGGTGCTGATTTATGCCGCGCTAACGGAAATAAAATTAAACACTCGGGCGTACTAAAATTACAGCGGGCATTAGCAGGAGTACAACGCCGAAGCACGGCATAGTAGGAGTTGTATTCATTGCGTGCGTGGTGCTTCTCCATACTTATCTTCTTGTGTTTCTATAACATCATCAAATAGAAGTAAGGTTTAGATGATTTCCATGATTTTGATCAGACCATAGCGTCTCATTCAACCATTCATTGATTCGATGAATTAAACCTTCACGTGCGGCTATAGCACACCAAAATCCTTGCATAGATTTAAGTTCTTGTTTTGTATCGCTTTGATACCATTGCTCTTGACTATTTATAATCACTCCATACGTTCTATGAGGCGTATTGGGAGATAGACTTGTTCCAGATACACGTAAAACTTGACCGGGATGATATATTGACGTTGATGAAGTTGATTGAGCATCTTCTTTAGTGGAAAAATAAAGATTTTCAAGATTTGCTGCTTCCCAACTTGTACAATAAAATGATTTATGATCAGGAGGATGATATCCGGGATACGTACCGCGTGAAGCAGATTCCCTAGCCATCATACAAGTTAAAGCCATTTGATCAGGTTGACGTTGAGCAAGAATTGTTGATCGTATAAATTGTGCAATTTCTACTATACTTTTTGAACGCCATTCAGTAACTGTATGAGTAGGTAAGACTGCCGGAATATTAGAATTTCCTAGCCATACTTGATCAGGTTCACCTTTTGCAGTAGGATAACCTGGCATAAATCCTCTCATGTTCATCGTAAAACCAAGAGTAAAAGGTTTTTGACTACCTTTGGTGAAACGAAATAAGTTTAATTTAAAAAGTACTGCTGTCACAACGTCATTTTCACTAATCCAAATTGATCCATTTTTCATTGAATATTCTCGAATCTTTTCTATAAAAGATGTTGGTACGAATAATGAAAACTTCTTTTCGCGCGGATTGACGATGAATTCCGGTATAGCATTTGCAATAAAACGATTTTGATCCATCTTTGACCATGCTCTTAAGGGTGATTTCATTGTCTTTCTTATCTCCTTGACTTTTCTTCTTTGATCGATCCCTTTAGTAGGATAAGAAGGAATTTTGATCGATTCTTCAGGTTCGAGCAAAAGTTTAGGTACGTTTGAATTGCTTTTGGGATCTTTCATTAACTTGCACCATTGTCGTAATATCAATACAGTGCCAAAAATGTCATACAAAAGGTGCGGGAGAGTAACTTTTACTACTGCCGCATTTCTGTATTGCTTGACACGAACATACATAGTAGGTTGATTCTTGCCTAATTTGAAGTAATTGTGTAAAGATTCAGGAATTGTGTTATCCTCTATTATCCAACTTTCAGGTTGTGATGTAGATTTTAATGTTTGCCAGTTATGTTGAGGAATTTCTTCTTTTATATATTCTACTTTAAAACTTATCCATTCAACTTTTGCCTCGCTTAGAAGGGGAGTATTTGGCATTAGAATATCTATATTTCTGCCTTTATTACGTCTTAATCTTGCAGCTAAAAGTGGCCATTCATTTGCTAATTGGAGCAAAGACGATTTCATTCGTTCTATATCTAAAGTATCATAAACTATCAAATCGATATTAGTAAAAATATCTCGGAGAGGATGAGGCAATGCGTGCCATTGAGCTTGTCGGATTGTCCAGCCTTTTTCAATTTGCGTAGAGGTCATAATAATGACATGAGTAAAGAGGAGGAAGAATATTTTTAAAGGCAATTGAATATCGAATGCTTATATATAAGTTCGAGTAATTATCCTATCTGCACATGTTTGGGCGCAGTGCAAAGAGCCCATAATTTAATGTTTGTGGCGGAATGCCGCACCGCGTATAGTCGAAATTTTGATTTTATGTATCTTCTCTTTCTCGGAAAGGCGGAGAGTGCCCGAATGTCAAGTGAGCGTATTCAGCTAGTAAGTATTCTTCCCATCTTGATCGACGTGCGTAAATGAATTTAGCAGCCCGTGCGATATTCCAACGGAAAAAAGGCAATTCAGATCATGTCACCCCTTGTGTCATACTGTATAAGAGAGGAAGACGTTTCGACCGTATGACCATCGAGTTTAACTTTTTGATGTATTAAAAAATAAGGAACGCGCTATGAATCCAATTTAGTATACTCCTTGTCTTATCTTATCAAGAATGAAATCTTGAAGGCATACACTAGGAAGAGTACCTCACGTGAGAAGTTTTTCGTCTTATTGTAGTGTAATGACATCTTACGAGTTATTTTTATCTTTTAGGCAGCTAACGTGCATATATAGATGACAAATTCACGTCTTGCGTTCACATTGCGCTAGCTTACATTAAAATGAAACAGAAAAGGAACGGTACACCTGTCAAAATCGAACACACACACGCGATGCACCCTTAATCTTAAGTGCGAAGCCAAGAAAAGTAAATTGCCTTGGCAAAAAAAGATATAATTCGCTTAAAGTCAAATTTTATAATGACAGTCATTAAATGCAATAAAGGTACATGAGAAAAACAATGTCTATCTACATGATATACTTGATACCCATTCTCTTGATAAGCTTTACCGTAAAAACGGCCCTTGGCCCGACGATTCCGGTTCCTGTGAATCTTAAAAAAAGATTTAATCTTTAAAATTTCTCTATCTACGCTATTCTTCAGCGGTAAAATCGCCGATTTATTGTGGGGAACAACATAATCTGTACTATAACGACCATGTGACTTCTCTTGGCATGGATTCTTCTTATCAATCCAATTACCAGAAAAGAAGCTTGCTCAATATTTTTTTAAACAATCATATTTTCATATATAAAGCTATTCTGTTCACTTAAATTAAAAGATAAAAAAAAAACACTTCCCCCTTCTCTCTACCAATCATCATGGCGCCTGAATCCACTAAAGTCTTTGAAGAGGACATGAAAAAGATACATGAAGATGATATTGTCATTGAAGGTGTTCAACCTTATTCTCCCGAAAGGAGAGAAAAGACATTAGAACAATTAAGTGAATCTAGTCAAAATTCAATCGATGCAAACGTTGCAACACTTGATCAAGATGGAACCGCTGGATTAGGAGATGGATTAGGAGATGGAATGTTAGGACCTGCTCCAACAGAAGAAGAAAGAAGAACTTTACGTAAAGTACCAAGTTATATTCCTCCGATGGCATTCTTGGTTGCATTTTTAGAATTATGCGAACGTGCAAGTTATTATGGTTTAACGGGACCTATTGTGAATTATATTCAAAATCCATTACCACCCGGATCAGATGGAGGTCAATTAGTTGGAAATGCAAAAGTACCAGGAGCATTAGGTCAAGGACAATCGATTGCATTTGCAATAACAACATTTAATTCTTTTTGGGCTTATGTGATGCCAATCATTGGAGCAGTAGTTGCAGATACTTGGTTAGGAAGATATAAAGCAATTTGTTATTTTACAGTTGTTAAAATTCTTGCACAAATTTTATTAACTGCTTCTGCAACTCCTGCTGGAATTGCTAGTGGTGCTGCTTATCCTTGTTTAGTCGTTGGAATCGTTTTATTAGGAATTGGAACTGGTGGAATAAAATCAAACGTTTCTCCTTTAATTGCAGATCAAATTAAAACTCGTAAAGCATACGTTGAAACATTAAAAGATGGAACAAGAGTTATTCGTGATCCTAATGCAACAATGCAAAGATTATTCAACTTATTTTATTTCTTTATCAATTTAGGTGCATGTACAAAAATTGCAACAGTTTATTTGGAAAAGGATGTAGGGTTTTGGGCTTCATTTTTATTACCAACATGTTTGGCTTGTTTGATGCCAATAGTTTTATTGATTGGAAATAAACATTATATCAAAGTGCCACCTCGTGGTTCAATTTTATTAGAAGCATTACGTGTTATTCGTCTTGCAATTGCAAAAGCATTTTCATGGAACATTTTACGATTTAGAAACAATTTGGCAAACGGTATCTTAGATTCCACAACAGGTCAACGAACAAGCGTTTGGGAATTTGCAAAACCTGCAACAATTTTATCTTCATTAAAAGGAGTAGATTCACGTCCAAAATGGTTAACATGGGATGCAACTTTTGTCGATGAAGTACAAAGAACTATGCGTGCATGTGCAATTTTTGCTTATTATCCTTTATTTTGGCTTCCATACTTAATGATGACAAATAACTTGGTTTCACAAGCAGGAACACTTCAATTAGGCGGAGTACCAAACGATATCTTAAGCGCATTCAATCCAATCTCAATCGTGATCATGTTACCAATCATGGATAGAATAATTTATCCACTTTTACGTAAATTTAACCTTCCCTTTCGACCGATCACAAGAATCTTTGTTGGTTTTATGGTAGCTTCTGCTGCAATGGTTTACGCTGCCGTTTTACAATCTAAAATTTATGCACAAGTACCTTGTCGTACTCAACCAGATGCAGCCAATGCTGATTGTGATAGTGCTTCAATCTCTTTATGGGTTCAATTACCAGTTTATATTCTGATTGGATTTTCCGAAATCATGGCAAGCGTAACAGGATTAGAATATGCTTATCAAAAAGCTCCAGCTCGACTTAAATCAGTCGTAACTTCTTTGTACTTATTCACAAACGCTTTCGCTTCTGCTCTTTCTTTTGCTCTTACTCACGTCTCACAAGATCCCTATCTCGTTTGGCTTTACGGTTCAATTGCAGTTGCGGCATTTATTGCAGGTGTCCTATTCTTTATAAGTTTCCGTAAATGGAACAAATTCGAAGAAGTGGAGAACGAGATTGGTCGTGGGCCAGAACGGGAAGAGTAATAAAAATGTATCTAGTAAATGATATTCCATTTGCAACCATCTTCCGTTAAACATTTGATTTTATAATTACTATTTTCTTGACGTTGAACAACTGTCCAATGAAGGTTTGCAGTTTTAGTGCGAATTGTACGATATCTACCCATATTCGGTCCAATCTTCTTTTTCCATTGACCTAATTCTGTCTTGATACGATATTTTACTGGCCATAATTCTAACGCCCACCATCCTTTTGCTTGTTGAAGTTGATCGTTAATCTCTGCTAAAGAATCAAAATAATCTTCATGCATTTCAGGCAAAACACCTGTTTCACGCCAAGTGCTCATAGTTGATACGGAATGAGTCAAGCTGCCCATTTGACTTGATTGTTCTGACGAAGAAGGAGGTGAAAAGATATTTTTGACATGATTTGGCGTATTGCTCATCTCATTAATGGCCAATTGACGTCTGACACTATCACGTCTTTTGTTCAAAGGAGGAAGTGTTCCGCTTGCATACTCATCCAAAGCAGAAGGAGGTGGACTGCAAAGAGGGGCTTTGCGTAATTGACATTTTGGCCAAAGTGTATCGACGTCCAAACCATGTTCCGCTAAAACATCAGTGTGAAACAAGATTCCTGTATTGCATTCAAATGTTTGACGTAACATCCAACGTAATGGAATACGAGAAACCATATGACGAGTATCGTTTGCTACTGCTCCTCCTCCACAATCTGCATGACAACCTAAAAACCAAACTTCTAACACATCCGTTGCTTGTCCATAATTACCAAATTCTTTTCGATCGATCTCGTTGAATTTTTTCATCATTTCATATTCGGCGTATGATTTTCCATCTCCTTTAATCTCGTTACCGTTTGCGTCCACTTTTGTACTTTTACGGCGCGAGGGTAACATACTTGTTCGACGACGTGGTTGTTCAGATGGTGAAGATTGGATGTTATCGGTTTGCGGCTTTTGAATAGTTTGTACCTTTTTCTCCATATCCAAATCAATCTCTTCCGGTTCTTCAAAGATAGGATTTGATGGTTTAACATCAAGTACAGAAGCTCTTTTATGATGAGCATTCAATGCACGTTCAAATGCACTACTGTCTGCTTCCATAACATGTTCTGGTTCATTTTCATGATTTTCTTCTTCTTTATGATAAAGTTCATCACGTTGAAACCAATGATTAGCTTTGAACTTTGCACGTCTTTCATCTAATGCAAGAGCATGTCTGAAATAACGAACAGATCGATTGTTTGTCTTTGCAAAAGGTAAAATTCTAGGAATGAAACCTACACTTGCAACTGTATCCCAACAACCAAGGAAATGAACATCAGCATCAATTGAAAATGTTCTTTTGAAATCCGCACTCATTTTCCAACCGTATTCTGAATTATCTTTATACCATCTATATGCGAATGCGATTTGTGCTTGATTATGAGCGGGTAATAAACCAACTTTATGCAACATTCCTGCTAGTGCACGAGCAGTATATGCACCTCTTGAAAAGCCAATCAAACAAATTTTATCACCTTCTCGATAATTTTGCATTAAAAATGAATATGCTTCTCTAACATGAACCCCAAGTGAAGCACCAACGGCCATATCTAAACCAGCCGAGAAGCCTTTCTTTAATGAGCCTTTGTATGAGCTGGAGAAAGTTCCAACACCTGTTTGATAATAAGTTAATTGACTTGGATCATCTTTCTTGAGAGCTGCAAAGAATTTGACCACATTTGAATTATCGTTATCGAATTGATCGCCTGTACCATCTAAGCAAACGATGATATTTCTTTTACGTTCATTTTGGTCAGCGCTATCTTGTACGGCAGCAAGAATAGGTGGAATTGACATGATGTGTTTAGACAGTGATGGCTGTCAAGAATGTAGAATTGGCAATTCCAAAGAATCGCTTGCCAGCCAATCATCTTTGCTCGTTTCTGCTCCACAGAGTTTAGCGTACCATAGGATGTGCAATGTACAGAAATCTTGTGAAAGTTGCCGAACATTGAATAAATATAGAACAAATCTTCCCAAGAATTGAATAAAGTTAAGGTTTGAACTTGAATTTCGTGCATTAGAATCACGCTAAATTATCGCTTCTTATTTATTTGTTGTTTTAGTAAGGGCAAATCGCCTGCATATTTTAATTTGGCCGGCGACGTGATGTTATTTGTATGCGCAAATGATCGACTGACGTGAAATGTATTCGAGTACATGCACGATTAGCGATCATGCAATCATGCCACGAAGATCGATCAATAAGAAATATCCCTTTCTTTTCTCGGCCAATTTCAATAATTTGCCGCCGCACTTGACAAATCACATTATTCTCCTTTTGTTTGATTGGCTCTTGAATTCTTCTTAAACAATGTAAAAAACAAAGTCAATCACCCTCTCTCCTTCCATCCATCAATCATGTCACAAATCAAAAAAATCATCGGAACCATCAAACGCAAGCCAGCAACTGCTCTTGATGGTAAAACGGATTATGAAGCAAAAGGTTTATTTGAAGAACCCGAAAAAGAAACTTCAATTTTACACGATCTTCCAAAATTAGGTAAAGATGCATTACCACTTGCTCATGGTTTGAAAGATTTAGCCAAAGGTGAACCTCTTAACGATCGAGATTTATTATTGGAACATGGTGTAAGCACTTTACAAAGATTGCCAGCCAATAGTGGTTTGAGTCATGCAATCTCTGATGGCTTTATCGGGGTGAGTAGAGTTGAGTGTTGCTCAAATGGATTGATTACTGACAATCTTTTCTCGTAAACAGATGTTATGGCGAGACTTGCCTCATCGTAAGTGGTCAACAGAGCAGCACCTTGTAGCACCCGCTTACACTCTTGTTCTTTCTTTCAGCTCCCGCGTCATACCTTGGTCCAGAATATCGTTATCACTCCGCAGATGGTAGCGGTAACAATCCTCTTAATCCAACATTGGGTGCAGCTGGTCAACCATACTCTCGAAGCGTACCCCCCCTTATGCCTAAAACTCCATTCTTACCGGATCCTGAATTAGTTTTCGATCAATTATTGCGAAGACGTACATTCAGACCTCATAAAGCAGGTTTGAATCGTTTATTCTTCAGTTTTGCAACCGTTGTCATTCATGAATGCTTCCAAAGTGATTACAAAGATCCACGTATCAATGCAACTTCAAGTTACGTTGACTTGTCCACTTTGTACGGAAACAATCAAAATGAACAAAATCGCGTCCGTACATTTGAACAAGGGCGCATATATCCGGATACGATTGCATCGGAGCGCATTATGATGGTGAGTAGAGATGTTTTGGTAGGCGCATACATTCACTAACATTGCATAAATTCAGATGCCTCCTCCTGTGGTTGCTTGCCTGTTGTTGTTCTCTCGCCATCACAACCATCTTGCTGAGCGTTTGTTCGACATCAACGAAACTGGAAAATACAAGCCTTGGGAAACATTAAGCGAAGAGGAACGCAAATGGCAAGATAATGACATCTTTCAACTTTGTCGTAATATCAACATTGCATTTTTTGCCAAAGTCGTTTTAACAGATTACGTTTCTGCTATTCTCAACACAGTTCGTGCTGATTCTGATTGGCATTTGGAATTGGGCAAAGAGATCAAAAGCTTCGATGGATCTCGCTTAGAGAGAGGAACGGGTAATAGTGTTTCATGCGAATTTAATGTTTTGTATCATTGGCATGCCGCATTGAGTGCTGCCGATGAACAATGGATGGAAGGTTTGATGAAAAAAGCAGTTCCTGATACAAACATTGAAGATTTCGGTCCAATGGAATTTCGTAAAATGGTAGGCAAGCATAAAGCAGTCCTTGATGCTGTTCCTCCTTCTAAATGGACTTTTGGCGGTTTGGAGCGTAATCCTGATGGACATTTTGATAATCACGCTTTGGGTGAATTGATTAAAGATGCAATCGAAGAGCCTGCAAACGCTTTTGGCGCACGTGGAACACCTTCATGCATGAAAGTTGTGGATATCTTGGGTCAATTACAAGCACGCAATGTGTTCAACGTTTGCACGATGAACGAATTCCGTAACTATCTCAACTTGGCACCTTTCAAGTCTTTTGAGGAATGGAACCCTGATCCAGAAATCGCTCATGCCGCCGAAACCCTGTATGGTCACATCGATCAATTGGAATTGTACCCTGGTCTCTTGGCCGAAGAAGCAAAACCAAATATGCCAGGCAGTGGAGTTCAACCTGGTCATACGATCGGTCGTGGTATTTTAGACGATGCTGTAGCTTTGGTTCGTGGAGATCGTTTCCTTACAAATGATTTGAACGCAAGTACGTTGACAAATTGGGGTTTTGCACAACTAAAACCTGCACCTGGTGCATATGGAGGTTTTTTGAGCAACCTCTTGTTCAATGCCTTGCCCAACTCGTGGGGAAAAGGTTTTTCCACATACAACTTACTTCCATTTTATACTCCTGATGCAATTACACAAATCTTGAAAGCAAATAAAAAATTGGAGGCATATCAAACGGAACGTCCAGAAAGTATGAAGAAACTATACGGACTCCATTCTTGGAAGGCTTGCAAGGAAGCATTCGAAGATCGTGACACCTATCGCGTTTTCTATTTGCCGAATTTATTGCTCTTGACTGATAATGCAGGCTTCTTTATCGGCTATGATGATCATACCAGGTAAGTTATGGTAGGAAGAGTAAAGGTTTTGCACGGATGAACTGATTTGTTTTCGTCCCCTTTCAGACACGATCCACCGCACAAGGTCTTGCATGATGCATTTTTTGAGCCAGGCTTTGAAAAGCATGTTTCTGATTATTACAGCAGCTTTACCAAAGAAAAGATCAAGAAAGCTTCTCTTTCCTTCAGCGGAGCTTCTAAGCGTACTCAATTGAACGTAGTCCGAGATGTGTTTAATGTGGTACCAATTTATTGGATTGCACAAAAGTACGGTATCCCACTCAAAACCAAAGAAACACCACACGGTCTCTTGTCACCTTACCAATTACATAAATCTTTGGTGGCTTTGTTCATCTTTTCGTCTTTTGATATCATTCCACATGCCGGCTGGATGTTACGTGAAGCTGCGGAAAAGATTGGACCTTCGATTCGTAAATTGTTCGAAACGCGATTGAAAACTACAGCTGGTGTGAAGGAAAGCGTAGCAGATTGGTTGGCCAAAGGAACTGGTTATGAATTGAGTGAAGAAGCCGAGTACATGTACCATAAGATACATGAACACAAGATGTCAACCGAATCATCGGTCGCCACTTTAATGGGAACGATGCTTCCCATTGCGGGAAACATTACACAACAATCTGCTTTGTTGTTGGATTTGTTTTTGAAGCCTGAATACGCGTACGCAAAAGATCGTTTGGTAGAATTATCCCATCAAAACACCAAAGAAGCACAAGATGAAATGGAAATGTGGATTTGGGAAGGTATGCGTATTGCGGCTATAGTCCCGGGTTTACCACGTCAAGCCGCTCGTGATATCGTCGTTGAAGATGGTCCAGGTCGTACACTTCACATTAAAGAAGGTGAACATTTGATTATCGGAACGAGTAAAGCGCATTTAGAGTATGTTTATCAAGGCTGTTTGATGGGAAGGGAGAATTGGGACTGACTTTATTTTTCTTTCTGGTCTTCACAGCCCTTCCGTTTTCCCCGATCCGGAAAAATTAGATCCAACTCGACCCAAGAAATCATACATTTTGCTCGGTAGTGGAATGCACATTTGCTGTGAGTAACAAATACTTCTAGTGGGTGATCGCTTCAAGCTAACACGCTCTTTCCATCACATACAGTCGGCGCTCGTTTGATTGCACCGAGCATTTCGGCCATGTTGCGTGAAGTATTCAAATTGAAGAATCTCCGTAGAGCTTCTGGACCACAAGGTTCGCTTGTCAAGTGAGTATGAAGGGTGGGATGAGGTCGTTCTGTGTTGGCGATATACTGACCTTTCTTTCTCGATTCAGAGTGCACGAAGAGTTGGGACATGATGGTGATGCTGTTCAAATCAATTTATACATTGATGAAACTTGCAGCGAAAGTCCAGTGCCAACTTCGCTCGTTGTAGAGTATGACAGCTGAGTATACTTCTATTCATGCAATGCGATACCTGCCTTCACCTTGATCTTGGACGAGGTTGACCAACAGCCTCTTTAGCTAATGATTCTGCGATCTGTCTTGCTTCTTCGTTTTGATCTGATTCGGCTGGCTTTAAACCATATGATTGACAAAAGCTTGTCCAAGAGCCATAACTTTGAACTACAATTCGTGCATCTTTGGAGAGGCTGGGGACTTTTGGTAGGTGTACATCATTAGCATCATAGCCTTTTCAAGCTGAATTGAATTTTTACTCACTCAAACCATCAGTCGCTGGCATTTTGATGACTATGGAGAATATGTGTTTACACTGTGATTGTTGAGAGGAAAGCTGCACGGGCATGTGCTTATTTAGACTATTTACACGACGCGAGCACTTTAAGTCCGTGCTTTGGGCCGGTGCCGAATGAATAAGTATTTAAATGAGAAATACAAGAGGGTTTTTTTTTTAATAAAGTACGATATAAATTGTTGGATGATTGAATCATTTATCTATCTCTTCGCGATAATCAAGAGTATGACTTGGCGGAACATGCTCTTCTAATCCAATTCGGGTTATATTAATTTGCCAAATCCTTTTCTTTTCATCATATTCTTCTGTTGCATTTAATCGATCAGCATCATGTTGAGGTTCGAATGCTCGAAATCCATCCCGGGTTAAAGAATGTTTAGTGTCTGTCGTTCTTCTTCCATATGCATCTGCTAATGAATGATAAGGTTTTAAGAGACGTGCTTTTATAACACTTTGACCTTCTTCACGACCGCGTAAAGCAGCTATGATAGAAATCAAACCGACAAAGATAGCGGTTAATCTGTTATAAAAAGAATGAGTACATTAGTAAAAATGTAAACTTATTGTGCATTTCTTTAACACTACTCACAAATATAGAAGAGTTAAAGCAAGATAGGCGCCTATAATTGGAAGTTTGATCGTTGCACCATTTACCACAAAACCTTCAACGGAAATAGTACTTTGTTTATCCACCAAAATCGAAGACCATGCTAAATATTGCTTTGAAAGTTGAAGTCCAGCCATATCTGCAAATGAAAGTATATCTGATCCCGGTCGCATACCAGCTCCTTCAATTTGTTGTGTTAAGCGGACTGACTCGGGGTGATTTGCACTGACAAATGCAGTCACATTGATAGCAGTAGGTGTGGATTTAGTAATGTTATATTGAGCTGGAGGCACGTAAGAATATTCGGTATCAAGCACTGTGACGTTACAGTCAATAACGTTATATGCACCTCCGTGTCCCCAAATAATGAAGCCTGTATCGCCAACGAAACCTCCGCTTCCATTGTTTGGCGTATCAGTTTGGAATCCCGCATAAGCGAAACTGTTTGCTACAAAGGCAAAACGGAAAGGACTATTGAAAAAATGTGTTAGTGTCTTATATAAGATGAGACATAAATATCGTTACCACTCACTTCGATTGGGCATAAAGTCCAGCGAACGTTGTACTATTAGTTGTATATTGAGAATTTGTACTGGGATCGATAATGCCTTCTACATATGAACCAGCTTCGTAAGGATCGGTTGTATTGAGTGTGGGACAATTAAAGTGCAGTCCAGCCTGAGCTGAGGCAGGAGTTGTTTGGCAAAGTGTGGCATTATATTCGGGCTCATAAGAGCAATGTACGCATTGGTCTGTGATTGAAGCACATTGTGATCTGATACCTAATGCTCGAGCAGTATAACTGACGTTTATCGTACTTGATGGTACCATAATAGCTGTCCCGTCAGCAGCCCAAGCCACGGAACTGTCGTCCGAGCTATTTGTCAAAGTTCTTAGCATATCAGGAGTAGCAATGTAATCTTGATTATTAGCATAACTGTTGGAAAAGACCAGGAGAGATGTATTATGTTCTGTTAAATCCCCACTGGTAAAAATGTCAAATACTTATAAGCACTTACAGTCTTAAACCGCATGAATCTTCGTCTGAACCGAGGGTAGCATTCTTTTGCTGACGATAGTCCTCACATCTAGAATTATTAAAAGGGCGACTGTAATCAAGTTGGATTCCTTCGACGCTATTTTTATGAGGAATGATAGTTGATAAATTGACGTTAAGGTTTTTGTAAAATCCTGTTGCATTTAACGAATGAAATTTCTTCTCTACAACAGATGCTGGTTTTGTGGTATAATGTAATGCTTGATCAAGGCCTGCGATTGCAAAATGTAAGACTAATAGCCAAGTCAATACAGCAATAGAAGCACGTAAAAAGCTAGGCATTCGGATAGATCGATGCGGAGAGGCTTTCTTTAAACCAAAAGCAAAAGCTATACCGTCGAATACAGCGAATATATTTGCTGCTCCAAGAACGTCCATAGCAAGACCCAATCTAGATATCAGAATATAGAAATGACTATAAGTTTATAGAGCCTTTTATAACACCTTTTTAAATATTATACTCACTGAACACCAGTTGGACGTTGATCCTGTAAATTACTCTTACTTGCTCTCCACCAAAGTGAAGCTGCAATTGTTGCCATCAAACTCATCACTAAAACAGTACCTTGCTCTGTTGCTTTAGTGATAAAAGCAATAATACCTAATAAGTTTGTTGGATCTGCTCCTGTAGAAAGCACCATTCCTTCCCTTTTGGTTGCATGCCAAACGTACATGTATACGAAAAGGATGATAACAGGAATCACAATAGCAGACATAACGAGTAACGTTATGCCTATAGCTGCAAGTGCAATACGCCATGATTTTTGATCTTTTTTATATGGTTTCTTTGAAAGTGTAGAATCGGATACTTGATCATCGTATGCTGGGTATAAACCATGATATTGTACCATTTTTATAAATTGTAAGGTTTAATAAGTTGATAAGAATAGGTGTCGTATAAAAAAAAATTCTTTAATATCTGGCAATATTTATACATTTCCTCATTACTCAAATTATAACATTGTTATCTTGTTTCTTTTGCTGTGAGAGTGTCTGTGAGTCGTAAGGCGATCATTCATTTTCACGCAACTTAATATCGTGTGGCTTTTCTTAAATTGATTCGACTGCCAAGATTGTCACAATTTGGAAATAGGCTCTATGCATCATGCAAGTATTGCATACTTATCCGTTGATCAATGTACGTCTATGCATGTCCCGACATTAGGCAGTAAGCCCAGATCTTTTCCTTTTTTATTGTCGCTCAACTGTTTGGCGACAAGCAATGTATTGTAGCCCAGCGCGATAGGTAAAATGGGTATACAATATTATAAAAGTACAGCGGATCTTATTTATCCATAAAAACCTTGATTAGATTTTTGACACGATATTTTGATATTTCTATCAATTTACTTTATCATTAAAGAATAACAAATTTCACCAGAAATTTCGATTAATCTTAATTTTATAAAACTTAATTAAACACTATTTTTTAAAACACATGCCAATTCGCTATGTTCGGGCACAACTGATTTCATTTGCAAAGCTATCATGTACCGTAAACTAGATGAGATGCTGCATTTCGATTGAGGATGTGCATTTTGTACACATTGGCAACGGTCAGCAAGAAGAGAATATAAAAAACAAATAAACCTACATTAAATTGACTTGATGTTATATTTTCGTTCATTAGCAGATAAGACACTACAAGTCTCTGATCGAATTGTGAGACCTTATCTAGAGCTATAAATTCATCTAGAAAAAGAATTAAGAAGGTATCTAGGAGATTACAAATATTGCCTTGGTCTAATTACGAATGAGAAGCTTACGTAATCCGGAAATGCGGATATTCGCCCGAATATGCACAGAAATTCCCCCCCCCCCCGCCCGCGTGTAGAGAGAGAAGGCTAAGGTCTGCAAGCCTTTTCCCGAGATTGTTTCTGCAGGAACTTTCTGATCATCATCACCATAAAAAGAACAAGATGGGCTGTCTTTCGGTATTATCGCCATTTAAGCAAAAGGCTGGCAAGAATGAAGAGAACGAAGTATTAAATCAAAACATATCCCATAACCCATCTGCATCTGCATGCTGTTGCGCTTGTGAACCATTACCCGGATATGAAGAAGTGAATCAAAAAATGCAATGGGATCCAATCAGTGATGAAGCTACAAAGACGGCGCAATCCAGTAAAGAGATGGGAGATACGATTGCAAGCACGATTAAATCAATCGATGGTGAATTACGAAAACTTTCACTTTCTATGTGGTCAAAGCCAGAATTAGGTTGGCAAGAAAGGGAAACGCACGATTTGTTCGTCTCCTATCTGAAAGGAAAAGATGGATGGAAAGTTACACCACATGCCTATGGATTCGAAACAGCATTCAGAGCGGAGTTCATCCATCGACCAGAAGGATGCAAGATCAAATCGGAAGATCTACCTACGATCGGATTTCAATCAGAGTTGGACGCTTTGCCGGGTATCGGACATGCATGCGGACACAATTTGATCGCTATTGCAGGTGTAGGTGCAAGTCTAGCTCTAGCGAATGCTTTGCAAAAGCATGATGTTCCGGGAAGAGTGGTGTTGTTGGGTACACCCGCTGAAGAAATGCAAGGTGGAAAGATTCGATTGCTTGCCAAGGGTGCATATAAAGGAATGGATACATGCTTGATGGTTCACCCGGCTTCACTTGATTCGGTAGGAATCATGTTGGCCAAATCAGATCTTTTGGTTCGTTATACTGGTCATGGCGCACATGCCGGAGCTGCACCTTGGGAAGGTGTAAATGCACAAGATGCTGCAGTATTATCATACGTAAACATTAGTGCTTTACGTCAACAAATCAAACCGGATTATCGAGTGCATGGAATCATTCAAGGTGATAAATCATGGGCTTCCAATGTGATTCCAGCAGCATGTGATCTTATGTTCAACATTCGTGCACCTACAGCGAATGAATGCGATACGCTTACCAAAAGAGTTCATAATTGTTTCGAAGCTGCAGCCTTGGCAACAGGATGTAAAGCAGATATCCGAATTTCCGATCCATACAAAGATGTTGCCAATAATGATTCTTTGGCAGATTCTTTTCGTGCAATAGCCGATCAAAGATTTTCAAAAAAGGTCACAAAGCAAGCATTTTTTGCATCGACTGATTTTGGAGATGTGACGTACGCCTTGCCTGCTTTACATGCACAATATTCTATTCCACTCAAAAATCCAGCAACTGATAAGAACCATACGCCTGGATTCGCAGATGCAGCTAAAACACAAGAAGCACACGATCTCACACTAGAAGCAGCAATCACGATTGCCATTATTGGAGCAAAAGTTGCATCTGATGGAGCGTATCGTAAACAAATTTGGGATCAATGGAAAAAATGGAAGGGAGGCCGCATCTAGCAAGATACATACATAAATCAATCAGCGCACCGCGCCGCACACACGCGTTTTGCCCAGGCCTCTTGTAGCGCGTATTTGTTTTCCGAAAATGGAAATGGATCTTGTTTCATTTGGACATCTTTAGCGTGTTTTGTGGGCAGGTGGCTTTTTTTTCTTGATATGCACTGATCTGAGATTGGAATAGATTTCCTATTGAGACGGATATATCTACAACTATCTGGTGCATAGGCCGTAATTATGAATTATGAAAGAAGGGTGGAGTCAATTGAAGATACATAATTGATCATCATCTCTTCTTCTTTCTCAACCATATCCCCTCAAACTCTTCCCCCTCTCTCTCCATCATTTTTTTTGCTCTCAAGATGGTGTCCTCTCAAATTTCCGGCTTGACTGGCGTTTTCGGTCGTATGTCAGCTTGGATAACGGAATGGACGCCAATGATTTTGCTTATTTGCTATTGCTTATTCAGTTTTTTCATTTATCCACTTATGCCTGCCTTGGTTCATGAAATCGTTTGGTTCACTTTGGTTGGTTTACAAACTTTAACTTCACTTTCAGTTTCAACGGAAGCAATGCAATCCATTCGTCCTGCTATCAAAGCAAGAAGGGATAAACGCAGAATGGATAAAGAAGGTTGGAAATTAAATCAAGGAGAAGAATGGCCAGAAATTGATGTTATCTTAGTGGCTTATTTACCAAACGAACAAGATATTATTATGCGTCAAGTTCGTTATGCATTAACAAAGATTGATTATCCTTCTGATAAATTGATGATCAATGTCGTTTACAATACACCCAAACCCATTCCTGGAATTGAAGCAGAATTGGCAGGACTAGAGAATCAATACGACAACGTCCGCATTATCAGCGTTCCAAATTCTAGGAGTAAGGCGGAGAACATTAATTATTTCCTCACTTTACCATCTCGTGGAAAAATTATTACCGTTTACGATACCGATCACTTTCCCGAACCAACTGCTTTACGTTGGGTTGCTAAACGTTTCTTGACAGGTGAAGTGGATATCATTCAAGGTCGTTGTTGCACATACAATCATACATCAACTTGGCTAACAAGAATGATTGGTGTCGAATTTGATATGATTTACGGTGTTATGCATAGTGGTCGTGCAGAAGTTCAAAGATATGGATTCTTTGGAGGAAGTAACGGTCATTGGAATGCATCCCTTTTAAGAACACTTGGAATGCAAGGTCATATGTTAACGGAAGATATTGATTCTTCTTTACGTGCAATCATTTCTGGAGCTCGTATCGAATATGACTTACACGTTCTTTCTTACGAACAAGCACCTGAAACAATGCAAGCATTCACAAAACAACGTCTTCGTTGGTCACAAGGATGGACACAAGTTGCAATGAGACATTTCATTCCTGCATGCAAACGTGGTGCTTATAGTGACGATAACGGATGGCGTTCACGTGTTGGTTTATTGCAATTATTGGTTTACCGTGAAATTTATTTTTATATCAATACACAATTATTCTGGTTATTGGTTTCGGGTATTTGCACAAATATATTTACTGAAGGTGTTCGAACATTTTTCAAGAATTTTGGTGGTTATCATTTAGCCATGTGGGCTTTGGGTATTAATTTGATTTGTTTATTTTTAACAATGTGCATCGTAATGCGCAATCGTTCACATTTCACAAAACCATTCAGTGTAATCTTGTTTGGATTTTTAACTTCATTTTATTACGTTTTCAATTCGCATATGGCCATTTATGCACATTTCCGACAATTTACCAATTACACAAAATGGAATCCAACAGCACGTGGAAAGTGATGGCCCAGTCAGATTTTTTTGTAAAAACACTCTCTATCATACTTTTTTATATTTTTCTTATCATTTTAAATCAAACGGGCTTATAAACACCAATTGTTCCTGAACGTGCTCACCAGATATTACAAGACGTGCGTGCCGAAAATGATGGTTTAGGTAAATCACCAGTGTAGAATTGTTTTCTGGCTTTGGCCGATAATATTTCGGCCACTCAGGGCGCTAGTGAGGTTCTCTTAAACCGACGGTAAGTGTGCTGCTGTTCATTTACCCGGCACAACGACCGCGGCATTTAAAAAGGCTAAACGCATGCATGCATTGCATATAATATGCGGGAAAACTTTCTTTAATTTTCAATCATTGTCTCTATTTCATGCATCTGCATCCCCTTTTTTGGTTTCTGTTAGTGGAAAAACCCCACTCTGAATAAATAATAAATGAAGGAGAGAGCACGTTCCATTATACATGAACATGACCATGACCTTGTGATTGGTTTCTTCAGGAACGAAGAAAAATTTTCTGTTCCTGATTCGCAAATAGTTTAAAAGAGAATAGAGAATTGCATTGCCACAACTTCCCTTTATACCATCCGCTCTCAAAATGACTACCTTATACAAAGAAGATGATGTTGATCATATCAATGAATCACCAGGCGAGGCAACATTTGACGATGAGAAAGCACAAAATCCCACCACCAAAGATCCAGAAGTTGCAAGCATTTTAAAACTTCGCAAGACAAAACATAGTGATGCATTCACAATTCTTGCAGCAGGATCAGCATTAATTTCGGATGGATATCAAAATAACGTTCAAACGATGTTAAACACTTTATTTGCAAAAAGATATGGATCAAAAATTTATACTTCTGCAATTTCAACTAGATTAAGTAATTCTCTTTTGGTTGGTTGTGTTTTAGGTCAAGTTATTGTTGGTTTAATGTGTGATAGAATTGGAAGAAAAAGTGCAATCCTTACTTCAACACTTTTGCTTGCTGTCGGTTCCATTTTCGCTACTGGTGCCGTTCCAGTTGATGGAAACCTTTCCAAATTATGGTGGTGGTTAACTGTAGCACGTGGAGCAACCGGAATTGGTCTCGGGGTAAGTTATAAAACTTTGGATCGGATGATTATTAAGATTAGTATAACTAACTTTTATGATCTTTTTGTCTTTTTTCTGAAGGGTGAATATCCTGCAAGTTCAACCTCTGCTTCTGAAGCCGCCAATGAAAGATATGGACGCAAAAAGAGATCAACAATTTTCATTTTGTGTACTAATCTCGTTTTATCGTTAGGTGGTCCTTTGGCTGTGAGCTTTTTCTTGATCGTTTTAAGCATTTCAAGTTATGGCAATACAACCTCTGCTCTTGATGCACGTCGATTGGATATCGTTTGGAGAGTTTGTTATGGTTTTGGTGCTTTATTACCTTTGAGCGTATTTTATTTCCGTTGGAGAATTTTAAATAGTAAACTATATCGTACAAGCGCGATTCGTTCAAATGTTCCTTATTGGTTAGCCATCAAAAGATATTGGCCTAGGATGCTTGGAACTTGTTTCTGTTGGTTCCTCTATGACTGGGTAGCTTTTTCGAACGGAGCTTTTAGCGCCAGTGTTCTTTCTACCGTCATCCATAATCCAACTTTAAAACGAACAGGAGAATATCAATTATTATTGGGAGCGATTGCATTACCTGGTGCAATTTTAGGCGCATTCGCTGTTCGTTATTTGGGCTCTAAAAAGCAAATGATAATTGGCTTTGTGGGTTACATTGTTATTGGTTTGATCGTGGGTTTAGCTTGGGATAAATTGATCGAAAGTGAGTTTATAGTTGTGTTGATTCGTTCCATTTCAATATTCTGACAATTTTTTTCACTCTCTCAGTTCCCGCCCTATTTGTCATCTTTTATGGTCTATTGGCTTCTTTTGGTAACTTTGGACCTGGTTCAATTTTAGGTTTAGTTTCATCTGAATCTTATCCAACGGCAATTCGTGGAACTGCTTATGGTTTAAGTGCAGCAATTGGTAAAGTTGGTGCAGTTGTTGGAACTGAAGTTTTTAAACCTGTTCAAGATAATTTAGGTAAAAAGTATATCTTTATTATTGCTGCTTGTATTGGTGTAACTGGTGCAACATTAGCATTCTTTACTATCATTGATACTTCAAAACTTAATCTTGCAGAAGAAGATGAAAAATGGCGTCAATATTTATTGGATAACGGTTGGAACGGTTTAATGGGAGATGGTACAGTTACCGAACAAAAAGCATCTGATCTTTCAACTGCAGATGTTATCGATCGTTCTAGTAGTGAAGAAAGTATGGATGATAAATGATGATGTAAACCTACCAACACTTGTAGCTTAATTTTCACACAAAACATTTGAAAGATAGATCTATTTTATGAGGTAGAAAAAAGATAATAAAAGAATGTGTGTGTAACACCTAATTGCGTACAAAATGGAAGAACCAATGACTTAATTTAAGACCAGCATCATCCACAAGTCGTGACCAAGTATCAGCGCAGATCAAACAACAAGGAATCATTGCAAGGAATTCTACCCAAAGGATGAGTGAAAGGTTTGAAACGTGAAGAGTATTGACTAGATGATTATGTAGTAATCCACCTAAACTGATCATAATCGTACCTGAGATTAAAGCGATAGAGAAACCCAAACGACCCAAATAGACAAATATACCAGAAGATAAAAAGTTTTGTGCGTTATCGCTTAATTCGATCAATAACAAAACACCAGTGCACAAGAACCAATCGTCATATCTTGGGAATGCTCTTTCTACGGGATTGAAATTGGTGGAAAGCATACCTGTGTTCAAATTTGCATGTGCGAGTAATTCCTTATTTTGGTATTGAGGAGCAGCAGCTGCCCAAACGTATTTGAATAAAATCCCAATAAAGATCATTGATAAAGGAATAATCTTTGTTAATGCATTTTGGAATGTGTTGAATTTGGGTGGTGTCAAGGACACTCTACGTTGACCACGTTTTGCCATTGCAGTTGTTGCTTTATCGGGCATCATTGATCGATAAACAACTGCAAATTCGGCTAAAACTAAACCTGTTATAGTATACCAAGACCATCTTCCAACCCAAGCAGAAAGAAGGATCATTGATGCAAATCCGATCACTTTATACTTGAAAATGGTAAATGGTAAGACGAAAGCGAAAACGACCATTACGAACACTTGCTGGAATGCAATATCAACAAACCAAGCAATTCGACCGAGTGGGATAAAGTTGACTGCACGTGTATCACGATTTGCATAAGGTTGATATAAAAGCGAAAGCAAAGAATTAAAGTATTCCAATGCGTTTCCCCAAACTGCTGGTGGTTGAGCTGCTTGATTGTTCAGGTCTGAAGCTAAAACGTTTGCGTATTTGAAACCGTTTGTTACAGTTAAGATACTAATTAAAGCCAAACTTAATGCAACAGGAACCATAATTCTGATCGGACGACGAAAACATGCACCAGCTAAAGCGACTGCTTGCCGTCTTTCAACGTATGTTTGCAAAGCTGTTCTGCCGATCAAGATGATGTACATTGCTGCTTGTGTTGAACCATCACATAGTAAAGGTGTTAATGCTTTCCTTAGTGTATTTTGCCAACCAGGAGCAGATTGTGTAAAGATTGCAGGTTGAGTTCCATCGAGATCTGTATCAGTTACAACAGCAGGAGCGAATGTTCGAAAGAATAGCCAAAGCAAAGTTTGTAAAGCGATAATACCACGTAAGCCTTCCAAATAAGGAATTCTAGCTGATCTTGGTCTACCTTCGTCAAAAGTTTCTTGTTCGGTGAAAGGTTCGATGGTTAAACCCCAACGTTCTTTACCTAATAGAACTTTATATCCATTTCTATCCAAAACTGAATGTTCACCTTCACTTGAAGAAGAAGAATCAGAAGTTGCAATCTTTTTAAGTGAAGGAGTTGAATTTGTCACTTCTTCACGTAAAGGTGTCATTGCATGAGCACTTGAAACTGTATAATTTGGATTCCATCTTCCGTTTGAAAGTGTTGATGGTGCTTGTCTATAAGGTAATTGACCTTGTTGTTGTTGTTGTCCTAATTCTTCCGGTGATTCTTGACCTGGAGTGTATACTTGTTGATGTGATGCTTCTGCTCCTGGACCTTCTTCTACAGGTGCAATGTATTGTAATGGAATGTGTAATCCTCCTGCTCCACTTTGAGATGCTCTTAATCTCATTGCACTAGCAGGTGACGAACCAGGATGATAAGACATATTGTTGCGTTGTGATTGTCACTTGAACGACTTGGCGGGGGAAAAGAGGGGGGATGATGATGATGATTGTAAGTAATCATCTTTCATATATATATGCGCATGCTCCACAAATAATCATAATCTCAACCCATCTTTGATTATTGCCAGCCAATCTGAGATTAAACTTCTTTCTGTAATCGAACATCCTTTCGGGAAAGGAAAGTTGTCTAGCCTTCCCTATCAATGTGTATGTATGCGTGAGGATAACAACAGATTGGGTCGTCAACACAATCTACCCGCGCCATGTATGTACATACACAAAATCTCATCCTTTAGCGTATTTATCCTTACCGGATTTGGGGTAAACTATCTAATCAGTGCATACATTTCTGCATTAATTCGTGTGGCGTGGATGTTTGTACGCGTGTAAGCCTAGATGTGTTTTTTTTGGCACACCGTCTCTATACGCGTCCTTTTTTTGCCAATTTGTTTCACGTTTGCGTCTTGTACTTTCCGCTTGCGGTTAACAATCTTGCTTGAAAACCTTAACATACAATGAATGTATGCATGTAGGCCAGATCTTCCATGCTTTTTGCCATTATGCACGCCCTGGATTATGAGACATGATACGATCTCCAGCATACATGGCGATTATTATGTGTGTTTGAACCGAATACATACTTGATGCAATGACGGTAATTGGAATACGCTAATAATCATCGAATCTGAAACAGGCTAGGTTGATCGGAAAATGATGCAGTCAGTCTCTTTGCCAGATCGATTTGTTATTCGATTAGATCCGGCTTGAAAATGGAAAGTTGAGCGGAGTCAAAGCGATCAATTGCCGAGTATGAAAGATGTGGCATTTGATCGAGCGACATCACTCTCTTACGCTAAACAGATTTCAAGAATCATATAAAGGTTGATTCAATTTGTGGAATCAATCGTAAATCTTTACCATCATATCAACTTACTCTTTCTTGCTAAAAGATGTCGTCCGAACCATCTGTTGAAAGGCTCGATCGTCTATTCGCTAATCATTTTGGTGTTACGCCAATGATGCCTGCTGATTCTCATCCTTCCTCACAAGCAGAAAGTTTGAACAGTCATTCTTCTCGTCATGCTTATGCTCCTAGTTCATATACATCATCCGAATCAAATAGTCCAGAAACTCCACTAAAAGGAGGGAAGGAGTTACCATTAGGAAAGCCATTCATTCAAGATCGATCTCAATTTCAAGCAGGAAAGAATTTCGCTCCAAGTGAAGTAGGATCTGGAATTGGTTTAATCTTTGATGAAAATGACAGAAAAGCAAAAGCACAACAATTATTAAACGCTCTTGCAGAATTGTATGCTGCTCCTTTGGCAAATAGCGGATCAAATTCTATCAAAACTGCAAGCATATACAGTCACAATTCTACACCTTCTTCGGATCATCACATTGAAAGGAATGCTATGCCAAATCATGTTTTAGACAGTTCAGACATTTCACCAAAGAGCACTCAAAGTTCATTACCTTATATGCAAAACAGACAACTTGATACACCACAAAAACTCCAATATGACTCAAATCGCAATTCCACTTCTACTTCTGCCTCTTTACCCAAAAAGAATATAGAAACACCTGCAAGTGAACCTAGCGAAGGTGGTGGTGATGCAACAATTTGGCCAATGGAACAAGGCGCAGTACACGAAGTTGATACACCTGAAAATGTCGGTAATCTTTCTGCACGTCGTCAATCAAAAATTGGTACTCAAGGCGTTGGACCGATGTCACCTTTGAGTCAAATTCAATACAGAGTTGATGCAATTCCACGTAGAGTTTTAACCGAAGAACAAAGCCGTGAAGATTTAACCCTAAACTTTCCACATCTTTGTGAAGCACCACATGTGGTCATGTATGATGATCAAGGAATCGCATTACCCCCACTGAAATACGAAGAGACATCAAATGAAGAACGTAAAGCACGCAAGAATGCTCTATCGATCAAAATAAGAGGAAAAAAGATGCATACTTTGATTAAATCTATGGTCGTTTTAGAAAGCAGATCTTCTCATTGGAAAATGATTCCTACAAATAAACAAAAAGGTAGTCCTTCAGGTCATCCTTCTGCAGTAACAAAATTGCCACAAGTTCCCGATCCTTGGAGTATGAACTTTATGCATAGCACAAAAGATACATTAAGCATCAAAGGAACTGCAAGAAGAATTTTCGAATTAAGCGAAAGTCGTGCTTATGGTCAATGTCCAAAATGTGAAGGTTGCGGAGTGGGCCAATGTGGATTATGCAAAGGAACTGAACCTGACGAATGTTTCTGGTGTGAAGGAAGCGGTCGTGAAAAGGTTAAAGCTCATCTAAAATGCCAACCTTGCAATGGAACAGGAAAATTGGCTTGCAAACAATGCAAAGGTAGCCTAAAATCCGCTTGTCGTTCTTGCGAAGGAGAAGGTGAAGGTCAATTTTGCGCTTACATTCAAATCAAAGTTCGTCGAGTTGATTTCGCTCCTGTTCCTGTTTCGAGCATTATAAGTTCTGCTAATTTACAAAATGCAGAATCGATTAAAGAGGCTGCTATCACAAGAACATGGGATGCAATTCATAAATTAACCGAAGCAAGCGGAGTGAAACATAAAAACGCTTTCCGTCCTTTAGCTGCTTCTTGTTCTTTGCAAACTTCATGGTCTGATTTGGTGGAAGTTCACGTACCTCAAGCTGTCAAAAGTGACAAAAGTGGACATCGTGGATTGCTACGCAGTCGTTCATTGACAAATTTACGCGGCCATAAACAGCATCAACATCAGCCAAAGACAAAGAAATACTTTTTCGTTTTACCTTCAGATACTGATTTGCAACCTGCAGAAATTGAAGAAGATGAATTTGAATTGGCATTAATGCCTGAAATTCGTTATCAACAACCTGAGCAGAGTTATCAACAAGTTGATACAAGACAACAGCAACCACAAAAATCGGTTCATTCTAAAGCATTACGTGAAGCAAGTCATCAACGTACACAATCTGAACGTGTTGAGACAGAAACAGGAAATCGAATCAATTCTGCTGATGTAGCTGCATGGCAAGCTCGTGTTCAATCACTTTCATCGTTTAATCATCTTTTGGTCAGACCGACTAGTCCCACCAGTCAATTAGCATCCAATCCTGGTACGCCCGATGAAAGACATGCTCCAGCTGCATGGCAAAGTGGCAATAGGGGTGGCTATTTTGGAGCAGGTGTTTATAGTGAACCAATCTCTCCACGTACTGCAACAAGTAGTGTGAGTGATAATAGTTTTAAACATTCAATGCCTCCTTCTTCTATCCTTCGAAATGGTCGTATCTGATACAAGATACACACATACCCTTCATGTTTTATATTTTTAATCTTATATGAAATACACATTATTTATAAAGCTTTTGTCTATTGGATGACTATAATTCAAATTCTAGATTGCCATTTTACCAACCTAATCGACCACGATGATAATTTATGCGTGCACAATTTTGAGCATTATCTTTCAATTCATTGATAGGCCAATCAGGAAAATATTTGAAATCGATGCAAGCTACTTTTGCAATTTCTCCCCAAACAACTTTTTCTGGATCTATATTTCCCCAACCGTTTGCCATATTCTTTCCGTCAAACCATTCCCATAATCGATGATGGGTTCCGCCATCTTGTTTTAGTGGAGCTAATGTTGGAATCTTAATCGGATCAGCTTTATCGATGGAATTAACCTCTTGTACTGTTGTAATTTTTTGATCTTCTGTCCCTACTTTGAATACTGTCACATCACGATCCATAATGTAAGCCGGATGAAGAGTAGGATTACTCTGATGAATAAACAGAGGTCTGTGTTTCTCTACAGAAATTGAACTGAAATCATCTATAGCAAAAGACTGTCTCATTGCAACTCCTTGAAAAGCATTATCTTTATCAGAATTAGGAAATCCAATTGCTTCAACTTGTCTTTTTACCATAAAGTACTTCTTTTTAACAAATCTTGCTGCAAATTTAATAGCTTGAGCTCCTCTATCTCCTGCGGAACTTTGATTTTGTAAAAATTCAAACAATTTAGGACCATAAAATGTATAAAAGATTGATAACAAAAGTGTTTCTTTATGTTGTGATTTAGAGATTGCAATTTGTCCTAAATCAACTGTTCGAACTGAGTCGAATCTAGCCATCTTTTTTCTTTCTGGATTTTGTTGAATATCATACATTGCAGGCGATTCACTGGAAGCCCAAAAGTCTGGCCAGAATAATAAGCCGTTTATAGTAAACGGAACATCGATCAATGTACTATCCGGATTATTATAAGCCATTGTTCTTGGATCGAGTAAGAGTACATCTTCAAACGTTGATGCATAAATTGCAAGTAATTTATGTAGTGCTTCTTGCGCTCGTATAGATCGAGAACTTTTTGAATGAGGAACTTGCGGCATTGGACTACTTCCTAAATGTTCTTCTAAAATCAAACAACGAGCGTTTAAAGAATCAAAAATTTCTAAACAAATCTTTTTATTGAAATCTTGTTGTCGAAGAAGGAAGATTTCAATTGGTAATTTTGATCCAGTTTTACGTAATAAACGAATAGAAATAAGCAGATAAGGTAATTCACCTCCTGTTGCAGTAAAAACGATTCCCTTAGTTCCTGGTTTATAAATTACGCTTAACTTTCCTTCTGTTTCAAGGTCTTTAACGAATCGAGAATGTGATAATTTGAGCAATTTTATTTCTCCTCTGCTTAATTGAGCTACATCAATAACGGGTGCTATTGTATCTTGAGGATTTACTACTGAACCTGGCGGAGGATTGAAATCATTGAAAGAGCTAATTGCTGGCCTGGAATCCTTTAGAGATTGCGTTAACGATTGCCAAGAATTTGCATATAAAACTCCATATCCTCTATCTGGATGATATTCAAGGTAAGATTGAATGGGAGGCCCTGTATCGTATAGAAGTAGCATCAATCGATGAACAATAACTATTAACAAGATAACAGTTACGATCTTGCTACCTTCTATCCTTTTACCAAATAATACAACCATCTTGTCAAATTCTGCAAAAGGTGTAAAGAAGAGATGGATGGATGGATAAGCGCTAACCCAATACTTGCATATTATCTGTGGGGAACTAGTTTATTTTTAAATCTTTAAATTTGTGCGTGAAACACCCACGCTTCTTATTTCTTACTAGTTGATTGAATGTGAATTGTATATATTTTAGTGTGTACAGAAAAATGTAAGAAGAAAAGACTGTTTATAGCTACTCTTGATGATGATTTTTATCGGAAACAAGAGGCATCTGTAAAGATATATAAGGATCTACACGTGTATTTGTATCAGGAGGAGAAATCTTCTTTTCCGTATTTCCAGCTTGTCTTTTACGTTTCATATATCCAACATAGACATTCTTGATAGGTTCTTCGATTAAGAAAGTACTTATTAGTGAAACTACAAAAGCTTCTGAAGTTGGACCGAAACCTGCCCAGCCTACACAAAATTTATACTCTAATTGCATGATTGGTACTTGCCAAAGATACCATGAATAAGAAACACGACCGATAAAGTTTAAACATTCACAATCGAGAAGCGAAAGAGGTTCGAATTGTTTCAAGTTTTCCATTTGTTTCATATACCATGGTTGATTATTTGATTTATTTGATTGTTCATTCTCTTGTATCTTTTTGTTATTTGCCTCGGATTTCATCTTTAGTGCTTTTCCTATTGATGCTAATGTGAGACATAACACCAAAATTACCGCAAAAACATCTCCATATAAACGATGTTGGGCAGCTGTGAAACCGTCTTGAAAGCGAGGTGAAAATCCCCAAGCAAGGCATAAAAGTATAACAGCTATTGAAGCACGATCAGCGTAACGCATCACTATAACTCGAGGTAAAGGTAATAATAATATTGAAGCGCCTGCTACCATTTTCCAAAGGTTGAGAGGTAAAGTTGCATTATAACGTTCCTCTTTTATACGACGATGAAAGCTATAGCCAAAAAGAACAGATAAAACGATAAAACGTAATCCTGGATGAACACGAGCAACCAACGGCAAAAGGAATGCCCAAAGAACGTAAAAGTGTTCTTGTACATCGAGGAACCACATATTTGCGAAAGGATTTGGCGGATAATCTGGCGCTCTTAACTTTTTCAATTGAGAAACTTTGAAAAATACACCAAAAACTAACTTTGCTAAAAGTTTATGTGCATCAGGATAACGTTTAAACCACCAAGACGAAGTGATTGCTAAAACAAGGATTAAAGCAGGGTATAAACGTACCCATCGATTGAAAAAGAATTGAGGTGCGTGTTCATATATTGATAAAGGTCCTTTTTTGACTCGTTTCCTAGATTGTAATGCCAATAAAGATGCAGTTATAAGGAATCCACCTTGAATAAAGTGAGTAGATAAAGCCATGAAACCAAAGAAGGATACATAACGAGCTTCATTTGGAGCAATATGAGCAACTTGAATCATAATGCTAGCAATAGCACGTAAACCTGTTAAATAAGGTAATTGTTTGAGTGAAGCTAACTCTGAAGGTGAAATCCATACTGGTTCTTCTTCGACAATAGGATTGATGTTTTGCTGCTTTGATTCTCTTTCATCCGAACATTGTGCAGTATAATGAGGAGGTGGAGTGACTGGATTTATATCTTTATTTGCATGCATTTGCAAGATGATTTGATCGGCTAAAGAAGATTCGTCATTAAATTGAACGCTACTCCGTCTACGAGCAAATTGATCTGAAATATTAGCTTGTGTTGTGGTGATGGTGTTCATGATGGCTGCTTTCCTCAAGTCCACTTCTATAAAAAGGGAATGAGGAAATAGGTAGGCTGTGGTGGTTTCTATCAGAGAAAATGTATCACTCATACGTTCATATAAGCAATTTATATATTTAGTCTATGTATATACACAAGTACATACATACATAGGTATGTACATTTCTATTTTTGAGGGGATACATATCCATTCGAAGCAGGGTTCTTTCTAGGAACAGAAAGAGAATATTCTGTTCTAGCGTCTGAAACAGAATTACGTTGTTTTAAAGACAAACAATTCTTAGTGCTCTCTTTTTAACGAAAAATGAAGGATTATACATACATTATTCTCCTTCACAGGTCTAGAACCGGCATGAAAGCCTATTATTATAGTTTTCTATAAATTGATTTCGAAATAACTTTGCATATTTTAGTGTGTAAAATATGCAGCTGAGATCGAAATTGAATCTCAACCTTCTTCTTTCGGTATCTAAACAGGTTAGTTGGTAAGTAGTCGTACAAATAAAAATGGTAAGAAAGCCGGCATACAAGCATCAAGCATCAGAGCAGTGTAGTGTGCATATGCAGGCTAAATTAATATGCATATATTTGCATAAAAAAGTCTCTGATTTTGTCTGGGGCGTGAAAGTAAATGCCTATTGTTTATGCCGCTTCTGGGGGAAAAATCTCACGCATACACAATTTCGTACGTATAAAAGCATTTATTAGCAAAATAAAATATAAACTTACATAAGCAGATCATCAACTAGGTAATAGCTTCTTTGAAGCAGATAATTTCTGTTTCTGTTCTTTGAACCAAGAAGTTTCTTTATAAAGTTCTCTTATCGGTTCTTCGAAATAGATTGTAGAATAATGTGCTATAGCCATTGATAAACAAACTACGCCCATTGCTGGAATTGTGACTTGATTGAATAATCCCGTTAGCCAAAGAAGAACGTGATGCCAAAGATAACAAGAATATGATGTACGTCCCATATAACGTAAAATGTTATGTTCTAAAACGAAATTGCCTTCACCTGCAGAAGCTAAAACGACGAGCATTGTGGCTATAGTTGTTATAAACGGTCCCCAAATTGCTCCAGAATAAACGATACTATCAACACGTAATGCCATCACAACACCAACAAACATAATTTGACCAGTATATCCAGCCCATCTATGTGAAGTCCATTTAGGTAGAGGTTGCCAGCATAATTGCAATGCACTTCCTGCTAATAACGCATAAGCATTTGCTGATAAACTCTTACTCATCAAATCCATATCTTTGATTGCAAACATCCGTAGTCTGTATATAACCGATAAACCTATCAAAAAGAGCATAAGAGTTGCTCTCATAAATGGTCTTAAAGGTCGAATCAAAAAAATCATGAACGCCCAAAATATATAAAATTGTTCTTCTACCGCTAAAGTCCAAGCATGTGCGAAAACTTGATCTTTATGAAATTCCTCTTTGCAGAATAAATTTTCCATATAAAGTAAGGTGGTAATAATATGTGGTTTGAGTACTTCAAAACTACGTCCTTGATTGATCCAAAGAAAGATTGTAGTGATTGCACATAACAGAAGTGCAGGTGCTAAACGAACTGTACGATTTGCAAAGAATAAAATCATATGTTCTGTATTTGGTCTTGTTCCTTTCTGCATATGAAGTAAGATTCCCGTGATCAGATAACCAGATAAAACGAAAAATATAGTTACACCCATCATTCCCATAGTCCAAGAAAAGTGACTAAACGGAGGATAACAATGACTAATCAAAACGATAACGATAGCTACACCCCTTAAACCTTCTAGAGCAGGAATGAATCCTGCTTCCTTCTTTTGCACGCCATCAGCACCCATTGTAGCTGATATGTAATGGTGGAGGTAGGTAGTGGTAAAGATGATAAAAGAAGGGGGATAACAATCATCAAGATTATATATATATACACATATCCGAAAGCTCATCACTACGCTTCATTGTCTCTGTCGGAGAATCGTGAATGCATAAATGCATATGCTAAGACAAGAATTTCCTTTTTTCCATTTACAGTTCTTAAACAACAAAGCCCTGCATAATTCAAGCGGGATTAAATTTTATTGTTTTTACACGAAACGGGCAGTAAAGCATTGTATTCTACTATCCGGCGCACGCGCTAAAAAGCCGTAAAACATACCGTAAGTCTAGAACAGTGGGAAAGAAAGTGAAAAAGTGCGTGATTTATATTGTATATCTCTATTATAATGGAGGTTTAAGATACAAGCCTCGAGAAAAAGATATGTTCTGAGGAAGGGAATTATATCGGATCTAGTCTGATCGTTCTTTTTCATATTTATTCCCGTAAATATATATTTGATTGATAGTCAAGGCCACCTAAAAATGTAAAGATTCCTAATTAATACGTTCTTCTGAAGGATGATGCTGCATGATAATTATGTAATAAGCAATGATGTACATATGTGTATAAATGCAATATATCTTGTAGAATGCATGATACCAACTTAGTCTTATGGCCTGTCGTGCGTGCGCTAGTAAGAAAGGAAGTATTTTATTCCCACATACGTCGTACGGTTAGGCTTCTAGCGTCACAATCTCGCAGATTGGCTTCTGTATAGATTACCTATGCTGTGATACTGAGAAGAACATCGTCTGATATCTAGAGGGGTAGAGGTAATGCAAAGCTTTTTTGTACATACATAAATGAAAAGTAGAGCTAGGTCGGTTCCGTTTCTTGTTTATTATATTTTCTTGTGTTTCACATGAATGGCTTTGAAAAATAGAAGGAAAATTCGAAACCTGGTTTCATATGTAAAAGACTTTTCTCAAGAAGGCAAGTCAGCGCAGAACGACACTAAATTTGTTTATACTTTAAGTGTGTATTATAATTTATACTCCCTATTCCAGACAATTATACAGGAACCTTACGGGACGCGTTTAGCAGGTTTAAAAGTCGACCAAAAGTTTTAAATTTAGACTAATCCGACGACTGCATGTATGTACGTGCGGTCCAGAACGGCACTACACTATTCCAGCCTTTTTACACTTGTACGTATGCATGCAGATTTATTTTGTTTGGTTTATGCACTTCTGCCATGCAAGACTACCCTGATACTGGTTTGTTACTTCGGCTTTTCTTAGTTTTGTGTTTTTCGTAATTCGTAAAAAATTAAAGATACATTAAATCATGTAGTAGTAGTATAAATATTGTTCCATCATATCATCATCATCATCATCATTTATACCTTTTCACTACTATTCCTTAACGTTGCTTGAATAACAAGCAAAGTTCAAAATGGATATCGAAGGAAAGCCGGTGAGTAATGAATCTGGAATCATCAGTAAATTTTCATAAAATATTAATCTTAACTTCTTATAATAACCATGTTACAGTTAGGATGGTTCCAAAATTCTAGGAAAAGTAGCCTATCGATGAAGAAGATTGGTCTTATCTTTGCTGGTTTTTTCGTTGTTATAATTTTCTTTATCAACCATTCTTCAGTATCACAAGCTGCAAATAATCTATGTACAAATGCATTCAGGAATTCGGAAATTCAACAAAACGTTGACATTGCATCATTGCACGATCATATCGATCCTGCTCTACTAGAATCAAGCAAATCGATTTCCACCCTGCAGAGTACTATTCCTGCACGTATCATTAAAGTTACCTTTCAATATGGTAAAGGCTCTATCGATTCAGAGGGACATAAGTCAGGTATGGATAAATTGCGCGATAGAACTTTACAAACGCACTTCGATCATGCCAAATTGCACGGTCATCGTCAAATTGTTCAAAAAGTTGACTTGATGGGTAATATTTACACAAAAACGGCCACTGTTTTGAATATAATCATCGAAGAATTAGCTAAACCGGAAGGGGAAAGAGCAGAATGGGTTATGTGAGTGTTTTTTGGGTTCTTTATATTCTTCAGACAATTAACTTACTCTTTATAAATTTACAGGTCTCACGATGCTGACATGGTCATTATGAATCGTAATATACCTATCGATATCTTTTTACCGCCAAAAGAGAAGGATATCAATCTTCTCGTTACTTACGATGGAAATGGGCTAAATACTGGAGCTTTCCTTATTCGTGTTTCTTCTTGGGCTGTAGAGTTACTCAGCGCAAATATCGGTTACGCATACCTTCCAGGAGCACGTCATTGGGAATTCGCAGAGCAAGGAATGATGTCAAATTTAATTCACGATGTTGAAAAGTTTAAAAGCAAAACTATGGAAGTGAGTATTTTTGATTCCCTGTTTTGATGGAGTTTTATAAAATTAACACTTTTTTATTTTTACCCCTTCTTCTCCAGATTCCACGTAGATGGATTAATGCATACCCTTCTGGTTGGGGTGAAGGTTATATAACTGGTGATTTGCTTGTTCACCTTGTCGCATGGGCAAAGAAAGATACTGCAGTATGGCTCGAAAAGTCAGAATCATTATCAAAGCAGTATAACGTCTCACCAGAAGAATCTGGTTTACGCCAATGGATCGATAAATTTTGGAAAGAACATTGATCCATCATTATCCTTGTTAGAATTTTACTTAATCCATTCCTTTTATCGTCTTACTGCCTGATATTGAGTACATTCTAAGGTTATCACGACTCAGTCTGTATCCTCAGCCCATAAGCATACCCTTCGCCTTTCTCTTTACCTCAATTTGTTATTCTTTGTTCAACAGATTCAGACTAGAGAGTTTATATAAGTCTGACAATGTGATATTTGCAAATATTATGTACAATGATATATGATCGAATCTAGATGGTATATGAAATCATTTCCTTTCACTTTCGTCATTTTTGACGTCGAGTGAATCGGCAACTTTCTGTTCCTTTACGCTATAGTTTGAGTAAAGTTGTGTACAAAGAATTGTTAGCATAATTCCGAGTACCATGACAATCTTGCTAGAGGAAGTTGTATTTTCCTCGCTTGAGAAAATAAGCGAAATACATGATGTGAGTGCAATTGATCCTATTCCTGCCAATCCGTTGCCAACGCTACCGGTCCATTTTGTGACTAGAGCAACTAAGATACCAACCGAGGCTTGAGCTAAAATTGCGTACCATGGCCAAACCGAATGCATTAAACTATCGAAAGGTGCCCATAAAGATCCAGCCGAGAAGCATTCAAAAGAAATAAGGAATAAAGCAGGAACGATACTGAAGAGACCTAATTGAAAATTAGCAACCCATAAACTTGTTCCTTTTGTGACATAAATCTTTTCAAGTAAAACACTTGCGAAAGCAGAAAGCATTGCTGCTATCATTAATGCTGCCGTTCCAGCCATCATTGGTGTACTGGCCATAATTCCTCCGTTGAACTTTTGTATGATTTCTTCCTTTTTGAGAAGTTCTGAACTTTCTAATATCGAAACTCCAACCAAGACTCCAAATAGACACATCCAACGATTTCTCGATATATTCTTCTTCAAAATCAATTGTGATAGATAAGCAGTTGGCAAAAGTCTGATCTGCCATGCTGCTTGAAAAAGACTTGGCTCCATTCGTGGAACAGCGAAAAAGATTAAATTATTTTGAACGACAAAGAGACCTGCTGGAATTGATAACAAGAATGCTTTTTTTGTAAAAGTTTTCTCCTTGACAGATTCAATTGCACGAAAGATATTTTCTGAAAATGATTTTTGATGTTGTATGTCGTACGGTTGAGGAAGACTGCTTTCATGAACAGAAGAAGAGGATGACGAATCATCTTCACTGTCTGAACCTTGTGAATAAGTAAGATGCTTCTCATCGTTTTTGGCGGTACTTGGTATGCTTATATATTCATTTTGTGTTTGTATATCATTACCTCGGTATGCTTCATTTACAGCCAATGCCCAACAGATTGCTTGCTTGATAAGTTCGCTCATCAAAATTGCAGCTGCACCCGAATAATTCMCCTTTTCMCCCGCCGTATGCAAAATAAAAGTGTTTGCACTTCTTTGTACCACAACCCCTAGCACCAAAAAGATTGTAAATATTGCCATATTGAATATGAAATTTGATGGTGGTGACGTTGAAGTGTTTATAAAGAGGTTACCATATATACATATATATATCAAACACTATATTTATATAAAAACAACTATGTATGTATGTTATCATTCTCTACAGGACTTATCAATCGATCAGGATGTATGTGCATACGTATCATTGAAACCCTTTCTTTTCGATAATAAAAAAAGAATAAGAAAAAATCATTCTATACTCGATTTGTTCCAGGTCTTGTCTTGCATAATTTTTAGAGCCGTTTTCTCATGCACTTAACAATGTTCCAGTAAAGAAGAATGAATTTTTATGTCCGACCGAATTGTTTGCCGCTAATGCGCGATTTTTACAAACATAGATCGCCCGGCACATCTTAGTCGGTACCGCGGGACTTGAAAAGGTACATTAGGCTGAAATGTCTCAGATACGTTGTTGAACTGCAAATGTTCTCTAAAGAAGCCGACGCACGAGTACATCGTTAAAAAGCCTAGAGAGAGTACAATACCAGTATTGTCGGTCTTATGTTAGTGTGTTTGTAAGCGCATGCATAAAGTACTAAGCTAGGGACGGGATAAGAAGTTCCAGTTCTCATGTGAAACAAAATGTAAAACACTGTTGTTTTGCGGAATACGAATAATATATGCAGGACAGAGCGACGCGTAGTTGAAACTTTTAGCAAATTTGCACAACAATTGTTTGTTTGTTTGTTTGTGGCGCAGGACAACAACGGAAAAGGAAATATTGAAAGCTAGAATAAGACAGATAGAATGTCAGTTTCGAATTCGCCTCACGTGCTGCACTGTCCTATGAATATTCTAGGCTGTTATTATACATATACCTAAAATGATATAATAACCATTGGTACAAGATTGACGTGATACATCACGTATGTACGCAAGCACGCAAAAGAACAGACGGTCAGGCACGTCTTTTCCGCTAATCTGTGCATGCAGCGGAAATCTAATCTGCTGACAGTCTTGACGGGCTATCAAACGATTCATTAATACACATGTATTCATTATAATAACATCATCCTATCTATATATTTTGACCAACAAAGAGAGGTTTATTTTGTAGCAGTAAGTCATCTTCAAGATGTTCACGTGCTGTATTAGTGATAGAAGCAGTTCTACCTAATTTTCCACCTATCTGTTGATGACTACTAAATTGACCTGCTCTTTCAGAATCTTCACCTTCTAGTGGTTTTCTTTGTTGAAAGATTGGTGGAACGATTGTAAACTCTCTTGAAATTCCATTACGACATAATTGCATCATATCAAAATCAATATGTTCAACCCAAAATTTATGTGCATTCATATATAATGCTTTTTGAGCACCTTCTCTTGTCATTGCATAACCACTTAATGCCCATGAATTTCTTGAAGCTTGAAAGACTCTTAAACGTTCAGAAGAGTCAGAATCGTTATCGTGCTTTTCGAGTCCATAAGTATCAAAGACTTCAATATAATCTTTATCCATCAATTTAGGACGAGTAGGATCCTTGTAAGCCACATAAGGAGGCGACATTCCTTTAGGCAACTTATCTTCTTTCCAACCCCATTCAACTTCCGTCCCTAGCCAAAGTTGATCCCAATGTGTAGAACTCCATGGATCTTGTGGATCGCTATAAGATTCTTTACCTTTTAAACTTGTGATCAAGTGTAGCAGCGGCTTTTGTATACGTAATAATTGATTTTTGATATCCACATGAAAGTCAACATCATCTTCTAAGATAAGTGCTGTACGTACTCCATCTTTTAATATACGTCTCCATAAACGTGCATGCGCTTCTGCAGCTCCAAATTTACCTTGTTTATGTCGATCATGTGCTAATTCTGGAAAAATGTCTTGACCTGCTATTCCATCTACGAATTCGACGTCGAAACCATATTGATGTGCTAAAATTGTCACTTCTGCCTTCTTATCACGTCTGTAAGGCATATTTAACACATATATTTTACCAAAACCAAGAGTACGATTTAAGCTTGGCGAGAAACCAATTTTTGAAGTAGGCCAGGTAGACGATTCAGGATATTCATGATCGAGTCGAATAGGTATACTTGATGGAAAGACGAGGTTTCTTTGATTGCTTGGTGGTGGATTACCAGATTTGAAGTATATAATCAGAGAGATTATGCTAATTATGATAATGCCTAGTAGATATCGCGATCTATATTTACGCAGAAAAGAGCTTTTTGACCTATCGTTTGGAAAACTTGATAAATTGTCCTCTGATCCTTCGTGTTCCGATTCCTTGCTTTGTAATCCTGCTGTTGATCTTTTATTTGGAAAAGTAAGGAGGAGTTAATATCGTTAATGTTATTTCGTTTAATTAGACAAATTCTACATACCTGGAATTCAATTCATTACCAGGAGAAAACAAAGGAATTGCAGTATACTGGCTAGATGATTTAGCCATTTCTTGTTATCGTGCAGAATGATGATGGTGATGGAATGAGACCGAGTTAAAATATGTTCTTTTTTTAAATAAATAGCTATTTTTCAAGTTGGATTAACAAAGTTCCGTTCAAATACAGTATTATGCACAAACATAAAATTTAGCTTCCGTGCTCTGACGCGGGAAGGAAGTGAAATATTTCTGAAACAGGCCAGAATTCAGTGGTCTTAGTTTTTATACAACTGTCGCGTTCTGATGCATTTATGCACTTTCGTGCATAACCATGCAGGACAAATGTTTAAATGTTGTTGAAATTCATTTTAGAGTGTACTTTTACTGATAAACGTTTGACGGGAAAAGAGGGCGTAGCATGTATGCATGAAAAAAGAAAGATTTAAGAAACAAGACATAAAAGACATATGTACGTACCTTAAATCAAAGTCACTTACCTTTTGTTTCTAGATACCATCTCCTTAAGAACGCATCATGGATCAATCTAAGATATCTCATAATTCGAACATCAAGGAAAACGAGAAAAGACATGGGAAAAGGCTCTTCCTTTATGGTATCATTTCGTTAATCACTTTAACGATTGCCATACTTCCCTTTCTCTCAAATGATATAACAAAACCACTATGTCTTCATTCTCAAGAAGGAAAGACATGTCGAAGTGAAATTCCGATTTTAGTCTCAGCTACTTCTCGTTATTTACCTTTTCGAATGGAGACAACGAGCGGATCACAACAACCTCTCGTGTACAACGATAAAAAGCTTGCTTCTTCGTATCCTTCAATGTATACAAACAGCACTCTTGGTTTCGAAAAGATTTATCTAATAAATCTACAATCAAAAAGGGCAAGAAGATCGGAAATGCAATTGTTATTCGGATTTTATAATATTTCTTATGAAATAGTTAATGCTATCGATGGAAATGCTGATCAATTATCTCCATCAAAAGCTGAGGAAAAGGCTATCTTTGGACGTAAAGAAAGTCATGCAAAAGTATGGCAAATGATGTTACAAAATCAAGTGAATTCTGCATTGATTTTTGAAGATGATGTTGATATGGACAGAAGAATACACGAGCAAATAAAACGTTTACAAGGTAAGTTTCAGTCTATCAATTGATATAGCACTTCACTAATACTTGACATATACCTCTTCTAGAACCTTTTGCTGTTATGCTCAATATTATTCATATGGGTAAAAATCAAACTTCTCTCACGTCTAAAGACCCTTGGAATACGCCTTTATGGGACTTATTATGGTTTGGACAATGCACTGAAGAAGCATGGCAAACAAAACATTTACCTAAAAATTATAGTGCCTTACAACAACCAGAAAGTTTTCCTATACTGACTTATAGTGACCCTACTCGTTCAAACATTGCAAATTACGAAAAAATGTTCTCAAGTTATGGTGTACGGACTCATGATGACTACAGAGACAGTAGATCTCGATTACGTTTAATCCAACCAGCTAGACAACCTCAATGCCTAAGTGCTTATGCTTTGACTGGATCTGGAGCAGCAAGAGCTCTTTATCAAAATGCACATCGTGGCGAATTGTAAGTTTGAATTGGAGCAATAAGTTAAAGACTTGCCGTTATTAATACCTTCTCTCTTCCAATCACAGACACAAGGTTGAGGATGATTTAAACACACTAATACATCAAGGTCGTTTACGTGCTTATACTGTAAACCCACCTCTGTTCAATGTTCGCGTACCGCACGATGGAAATCAAAATGACGGCGAAGTGTTAAACAAAGATGGAATATTTCGTCCTGTTCCAGGAAAAGATGGTTTCACAAGAGGTATAGATAATAGTGCAAGGGAACACTTATTAGCTGATATAATAGGAGACGATCAGGTTCTTGTCAAACAACAGGGCGGATTACCATGATTTATAGAGCTTTGTTAACCATCTCAAGATTAAAATTTATATATCAAAAATCTATAATAAGTAGATTGTGTCGAGACCTTTACCTTAGATAAGATTTGACGAGATATGATGATATCACTAATCGCAGCGAGAGTATCTGTCAATAAGGGCGGTGATAGGCAGGTAGTACATACAGACCAATAGCCTTCTGTAGGCGATCTTTCAATAAGCGCGAAAGAATCTTTCTTATTTTCCGTTGAAGCCGGATCTTGTCTTTTCTCACGCGCCCGCACGACGCAGAACGTGTGCAGCGGGACAATATAGAATTGTTTCAACAGAAACTTCTTTCCCTTACCCTTCCCTCACTCTCGGAAGTTGTGCTAAGTCCGAATCTCTTAGGCTATAAGAAATATATATGTAACAACCGTGCGCTGAGCAGCACAAGTGCACAACGCTTCACAACGCGTTTTTAAAACGTAAAAGTTTTATACATTCTCGGGTTCTTATGTCTCGGTGCTCACTTACCGCAAAAGTTGACTATAAGCCGCTAAGGTTTCACTTTGTTTGTTATTTGCATAAAGTACTACATATAGGGATTATATACCAAAGATGAAAAAGGAAATTTTAAGTACTAAAATTTTAAAGTATAAATAAATATGTGCATACATATACATAGTTCTATACATTTATAGATTTGACGATTAAATATTGTCATATGCAACCCTTGTCGATATTCGCTCAGATATGATTGCATTGTAAACTCTTGTTTCCAATCTTTCATCATCAAGTATCCTTTTAAAAGATGGTCGATATGGATAAAGCAAAGCAGCATACTTTGCTAAAATATTCTTCTCTCGGATTGCTAATACCGCATACGATTTTCTATACTATCCTAGCAGCTATTGCAAGAAAGCCAAATGCACAAGGTAATGTCTTTTTTGGTCCTTCAGCTGTGGTTTGTATGGAATTCGGTAAACTTGCTACCAGTTTGCTAGCTACATTTTATCGAATGTCTACCGAATCACAAAATATTACAAAAAGTGAAGAATACATTGCCATTCCTAATCGATCAGATGTTTCGCCTAGAAGTGAAAGATTGAATTCGGAAGTGGATGAAAGTGAAAAACTACAATCAAGAATTCAAATTGACAGACCTGATGTAAGCGACGTCAGCGTACATGTTCCAGAAGAAGATGATGATGACTCATTCAAGCAAACTACACAATCTTCCGGTTTCAAGGCGGTTATGAATGCTGTAAGAGCAGAAATCTTTAATAGGAGTGGATTTCGTCTAGTTCCACCTGCTATCCTTTACGTTTTTCAGAATAATCTACAGGTTTTCGCTGCAGGAAATCTAACGCCAGCTGAATATCAAATCGTTGGTCAAACAAAGCTAGTTTTTACTGCTATATTTTCGGTTATAATTCTACGTAAAGTACTTAATAAGCAACATTGGTTCAGTATTGCCGTTCTTACGATTGGTACGATTGTTGTCCAATTGGTTTCTTCATCTCAATTGCATAAAGTACATTCTGAAATTCCAGCGGACGCCGTCGCTGCCGCCAACACAGAAGGTATCGCTTCTCCTACTATTCTTTCCGAAACACCAAAAGCAATTATTCGAACACAATGGAATTTACTGATTGGTACAATTGCAATGTTAGGAGCTTCAGCATGTTCAGGATTAGGAGGTGTTTTGGTGGAAATGTTGTTAAAGCAAAAGTTACATTTTTGGACTACAAATGTATTCTTGTCCTTTTTCAGTTTATTACCTGCATCAATTCCCGTTATTCTGGATACTTTTTATCGCTCTTCATTCGATCCGCTTCGATTTTTCAATGGTTATGTTTGGGGATTAATCGGAATGAATATATTAGGAGGAATAATCACTTCTGTTTCAATGAAGTATGCTGATAACATTCTAAAGAACTTTGCAGTCGCAATTTCACTTATTGGTACGGTTTATTTAAGCGTCATCGTTCTTGGAGAATCCGTCAACTTTATTCAAGTAGTCGGAACAGCATTAGTCATTGGTGCTGTTGTTGGCTATGCTCGAGCATAAAAAGATGCTTTGTAACCCTACCTTCCTTTTGAATATATAATGATTTAATAGATCTATAAACAACAACTGTTTTTTAAAACTGAGGTTAAAGTTGATTGCTCAGATTTCAATTCCGGTAGGTTTACCTCACCCTCTATTCCAAATCTACTGCAAATTTCTTCAAGACAAATGATTGATCTATGAAATAAATTATAATGTGACTTTTATTAAAAAATACAGAATCGAAAGCCCTTAACGTCTACCTAACCCACGCCTGCCCTTCGTTTCGCCAGTCCAAATACCCCATTCAGTCAATTGGCGGCCCAACGTATTTGCCATACTAGCTCGTAGGCTATCTTTAATAAATTCAGCGTATCCTATGCTAGGGTTATGATTGCCTTTATTTTCGTGTACTTCAGCGGCACCATTATCGATCATTTTATCGCTATTACGCATGCCATCTTGTACCTTCCATTGAGTAAAGAAGGGCGGTAGAACTTCATAACTACGAATTGTACGATGAACACTCATTTCTACAACAGCATCATCTATTGGTATTATCATCTCTCTTGAAGCTTGATAAAGAACTCTTGCTGCTCCTTGACGTGAAAGAGCATAAGCACTTAGACAAACTGCTTTATAATTAACCATTGCCATTCGTCGAACTTTGTGACCTTTTGCTATTCTTTCTTTATCGCCAGGTAGAGTGACGTTATACCGATTCATTGGATCTAAAACCCATTCGTGCGGAAGAATATCTGTATGATACTTTTCCGTATTTATAACTGAAGAATATTCGGGTAAACTGTCATCTTCGTACATAATAAAAGGTGGATGTTCGACATCGAATCGATCTTGACCTTTTATATTATCTTCAATACATGTACCGAAATTGATTAAATCCCATTCTTTAGACATCCAAGGATCACGTTCGGTAGAGCGAATAATGGGTGCTGCATCGGATGTGTTTGCCCAAGAATTGATTAAAGTTGCAAAAGGTTGCTGAAATCTTTGAAGAATTTCACGTAAACGGATATCCCAATCTACATCATCTTCCATGATTAAGGCCGAATTCCATCCTTTTTCGAGTACTAAAGCAGCAGCATCTAAATGAGCACGATAAACGCCCATTGTATTCTTTGATTCTCCTTTAAATGTTTCGTGCCATGGTAATCCATTAGGAGACAGATCTGACAATCTATGGGTGGGCAAAAAAGTGAGTTCAATTCCAGCAACTTCGGCCATGAGTAAAAGTTCATCCTTCTTATCAAGTCTGCTGGGCAAATGAAGTACAATAATCTTTTCGAATCCAAGTGTTGAATTAACGGGATTTTGAGTGAATTTTCCCGAATAATCATTAGGTAGAATAGTACGTTGAGGTGTATATATATCCCAAGTGGATGACGATTGAATAGGTCTTGTATATTGAAAAGTAATTAAAACCAATCCAAAAGTAAGCAAAACTGATAATGTCACTAGAACCATTAGCAGATATCGCCGCTTTTCCTTAGGAGCCCATAGCCTCATTGATACACGTGGGCTATCATTAACTTCTTCTTCGTCATCATATCCTTCTTCTCTATAATTAGAGAATAGATGTGCTTTTTCCAATTTGACGTCAGACATGATGACTTGCTCGAGATACAATAGTAGAAGGAAACAAAGTCATTTGACATAAAAATCTAGCAGATTATATATAACTCTAAATTGTATTATTCGGTATACATCCGACCTTTAAACTTCATGTATGTACGTATAAGATTGATTGAAACTTCATCCCGTACTTAAACATTCAACAAGTGGCCAGAATATTCGACGCTTCTCGTGTTTGAAACTTTCATATTTTAGTGGCTGCATATAGAGTGTGCATGCATACAAACATAGATGTATAACCTACTTGACAGGTACACTAGCGCTGAGCAGCGCATGCGCTCATGCATGTAAAAAGCCTCCCGACAATTCAATTTTAAAGATTTAAATGCATAAATTCTAGATAAATAATGAATGTACATATGTATCTATTTATCTATGTATCAGGGATCTGCACTGTGCACCTTTGTGAAAAAGTGGTATATTTTATGCGAAAAGATCGTATTGCCCGCAAACGTCTTTCCATGAAATCCATTGATCTTGTGCCCATATACCTGCTCCTCCTATTTGGGATTCTGCTTCAAAGGCTTTTAATATGCTATCACGTACACTAACATCTGCAAACCACATAAAAGGCCACCATTGTGTAAAAACTTTTTTTGTTGGAACTCCAGCATAATGAATTGAAGCAGGTATAACGTTTGAACGCATATTACGTGCTAATACACGATCTCTCCAATGGCTTATAAGTCTTTCTTCAGGTTTTTCAAATTTCATATCACTAAGATCTAGCTTTCGTTGTGATGACTTCTTTGACGATAAAATGGTAGAAGGAGTTAGTGGATCAGGATTAGATTCCCAAATCAAATCTACATCTCCATCTATCATTGTTTGAAATAGTGTTGAAGTAGTATCGACTGTCCAATTGAAACTCTTTTCCTTGTTAACCAATAAATCTGATATAGCCTCTTGATCGTCAACTCGATTATGAGCAAGATAAGCTGCTTGTAAAGCTTCATTGCTAGAATACAATAAAGGTTTTAAATCAACAGCACGACCTGCAATCGTTCCCGAATTGACGTAAATTGGCCGACTCCATGGAGAGCCCCATCTATCGACATCAGTCTTTTCTCCATAAATATCATTGGGTAGCTCACTTTGAGGAACATTTTGACAAGCAGGAGAAGAAGCGTCTTGCGGCCAACATCTTTTATCAGCACCTACGATTATTTTATAGGGCATACTTTCTATCCTACTAAGCATTGTATCCATAGAAAGTTGAAAGATGACATCATATCCGTCTATCAACAAAATTGTATCGTTATCTTTTGCTTTTTTATGTGCGTAATTGCTAAATTCTTCTATTTTATGTACTAAGCCATGTTCGAATGTTTTGTTCATGAATGGAACTTGAGGAGCAGGATAGCCATTTACAAGTGCTGAAAAGACTGACTTACAAAACCTATCATCAACTTTACTTGCTATCATGACTAAATGTACGTTTGTACTTTTCCAATCTGGTGATGAACGGCGAAAAGATTGACCTTGGGAAATATAGTCTTGTAGGGTGACCCTCTTTTCGCTCAAAGAAGAATGACTTTGGTGAACTTGTTCAACTTTATCTTTACTAGAATATGAAACAATAGTAGAAAAAGCGCTGATACAAAAAATAAAAAGTGCAAAAGAGTTGAAAAAAGCTAATTTTTTGCTTGCAAGAATTGAATGCAAACTACTGAGTCGATTTGGATAGCGTGAAGGTCCGCTGGAGACGTTGAATTTACCCATAGGCGCCTCTTCAAGTAGATATTCCATCTCTTCAGCTTCTGAGTATTCGCCCTGACGAGCTTTATCTACGTTCCTTAGCATTGTGATCGGATTTTATTGAAGTGATTGATGGTCAAAGAGAGCATAGCTTCGGACATTAAGGTACAATATATATATATATACAGAAATTTATATCTGGAAGGAGCAATGACAATGTCTCAGCAAATAACACTTTGATCACGTACATATACAAGTTCTCTGCCTTTTGAACGATTGAGCGAAGCAAAAACCGTTATCTTACGTGATAAATGCAAAACTAATTAACTAGAAAATTTGACATTTATTGAATTGTGTTGTAGTGCCTCTTAGGCCGGATTCGTATATATTTAGGTACAAAAGTGAACAAAGTGTGCATATGAATCTCATCCGCAACACGGGACGCGTTCAGAAAATTTAATAGAATTCTTTAGATCAAATCATGGGAAAAACATTAACAAAAGCTGTGTTCCTGTTTAAATGTCAATTTGCGGGGCTAGCCTGTTTCATATTTGCATACTATCGTGATACACGGGTCTAATGTTTGTGAGGCGAATTCTAGCGTGCAATTTAAGTTATAGAAACATTTATTCTGACATGAGAAACAATTCTAGAATACACTATATGTATGTATGTACACTCTTATTCACGCTTATAGTTGATGTGAAGCTGAACATGAATAAATTCTATACCTTAGTTTTCTCCTCTTACCTTTTTTTGCTATCACAGTCACTTAAAAATGCTTACTAGTCATCAATACTCAGCGGTGGCTCAAAATGATGGAGATATAGAATTACAAGACCCTGTCATTAAAGATGAAATAGACGAAGAGATTCTTTTACCGCTATACAAAGAATCCGAATGGCAGGCGATCGGGTCAGATTCTCACACGTTCATTGGAGCATTAGAAGGTTTGCGTGGCTTAGCAGTTTTATTAACATGTTATTGCCATCTGTTTCTTTCTACTTCTACCGATCTACTCAGTAATGTGCTAGGTTCTACTGGTGTTTCAATTTTTTTCGTTTTATCAGGATTTCTCATCACTGGAATCTTGATTCGTCTTAATCGTAACTCAAAGTTAAATACCAATCATTCAACTTTTGCAGTGCTTAGGCAATTTTATATGGATCGATTTGTCCGATTAAGTCCATCTCTACTATTTATGGTTGTTGGAATATATTCTTTACACTACTTCACCTATGGCTACTCGCAAGATAATACAAAAAAAGCTTTACTATCTCTAACATACACTTCGAATATTCAATTGTTCTGGAAAAATGAAGGGGACGAAGGTATCTTTTTCAATACATGGTCGCTTGCGGTAGAAGAACAATATTATATCGTCTGGTCGCTCATAGTGCCAATAATCTTAAGATTGTCTTCGCGGAATAGATCAATCGCACTTAAGGCTATGTTATCGATCACATTCCTACTCTTTATTCTTGCAAGTGCTTATAAAACATTCATTTTCAATTCTTACATCAGTTTACCTACTAATGTGTACAAGATGCTTATCGGATCATATCTACGGCTGATACCTCTACCACCTTTTATTCGTATGCCAGCAAGTACGTTTATAGGTTTATTTGGAATCACAGCAATGCTTTTAGTTGTTTGGCAACCACATCACATTTCGTATTATGATCTCTTTCAATCTTCAAAAGCTGGAATTTTAACATTGACCGATCCATTCACTGCAATAATGACGAGTTTGATTATATGTGGTTTACATGGTCCTTCTCCAAAAAACATAATCCTTGACAATCAGATCTTACGCTTTTTTGGAAAGGTTTCATATCCCCTTTACCTATTCCAACTTCCGCTTTTAAGCTACGCAGGATGGCCTCATGGATTATTCGGTCTTACAGTGACTTCAATGGCATTAACTCTAGCGCAATTTTCAACATTTATAATTGAAGATCCTATCAGGAAACGATATAGCGAATGGAAAAGACGGTAATACCTGAATTCTCCTTGTAAGCCAATGAAATTCATTCCATAATTTTTAAGACGTCTTAGAGATTTTATAAGCTCTAAGAGGTGTTATTAACTGGAAATCATTTATACAGAAATTTCTTACATAATCTAAGTATTAATACAGTGAAGTTAATATCTTAGCTAGAGAGGAAAAGGAGATCGGTGTTAAGCGTTTCTGATTAACACTATAAGATTACAAAAAGCAGAAGAGCAGTATAGATATAATAATTATTTTGTCGCCTCACATTTCAATAAGGCCAGCCTTCGCTCTGACGGTTTCAGCTTGCACTTATTCCGTTGTTTCGCCTGATCAGTGGAATTCCCGTCTTCGATACTTTGCATACGACGTGCATACAGAGTGCCAGATTTGCATGCAGAGAGTGCATTTTGCGCTGCGCTAGTGTTGGCGGATATGCAAGAGAAGCCGAAGCTGCCTACGGTATAGATTTGATGTGATTATGTACATAGGCGGGAAATCGGGATAAGAGCTTGCACTGTTTAAGATTACCGTATATGTGTACACATAAAATGCGTAAACCTGTCTGTTCTTATCTGCAGTTTTTTTTGTGCTCCATCAATTGTCTTCCATTGAATTGAGCGATTCGTTGATCATCATCGAATGATTTTAACAATTCATCTGGCAAAGTATTAATGAGACAAATTGATAAGCTCTAGTGATGTGTATGCATAATATTCATAACTGTTTGACGACATTTTCATTTATGTGTATTCAGTATATCTGCCTATGCAACGACTGTCAAGCTGAAATCGCCTAACGTGCAGGGCTACGCAGACCGTGTGAGGATCTTGCACATTTTTGAGATAGGTATGGTATATAAATTCAAAACTGAATTATAGATATTCTGATCTATCTCGTCTCAACTTCACTTTTATTATTTTCGCCATGATAAGCTTCTCTTTCTTATTCATTATACTTTTTTCTTCTTCACCCTTGACCGTCTTTAGTCGACCAATAGGTAATGCTAAATTATATAATCATACCGTACTCCAAAGTAGGTAATACGTCTATAATGTATAAATGATGTATCATGAACTCTGACACTACTATTCCTTTTTACAGAAATCAAACGTGGATCTTGTGGAGCTTATACACCGCAAACATGTACAGTAGGTTCATCCAACTTTTATGGTTGTCAAGCAAGTGTTACGTCATATCAAAATGGATATAATGTGCGTTGACCGTCTCTCTTTTCTATGAATTGAACTCTCTCTGACGCTATCTTCTCTGATTAGAATTGCGTCGATACTCAAACAGCAGCTGAAAATGGCAGTGGTAATGGTCTTTCCGGTGGTGCTATTGCTGGAATAGTGATCGGGGTTTTAGCGATTTTAATCATCATTTCTTCCGTGGTCACGTTTATTGTTATAAAAAAGAAAAGGATGGCAAGTAAACAAGGTGACTTAATACAGTCTGACAATCTTCCATTTCCTCATAAAGAGAAATTATTCGATTCTCCTGCCTTTGTTCCAAACAACATCGTTCCAACGCTTCCCTCTTCTCCTGTTCCAGCCTATCAACAGGTGATGCCACAATTAAAGACTTCTACCAACTTTTGGAATTTGACGAAATGATACCAATGATACTCAATAGTGACGAAACAATCTTACAGTAAAATAGTCTAAGAAAGGGCTAAGATTGTATCAACTTACTTAATCAATATACTTTAAGAATTAGGCAAATGCATGTATAGCTGAGGGCTGAATGGTTATGGCCAGCCTAGTTAGGGTTAGGATTATATAATCCTAACCCTAACTAGGCTGGTTCGATATATTCTTTGGACAATGTGTTATCAGCTGAACAGTCTCATTCTCCCTGTCTTCGCTAACGGACCGTGATGAGCCTCGTAAACAGAGCCGGATATTATAAATATAGTAACAATCCGAAATTTCAAATATTGTTAAATCACTTTGAGGCAATGTACCACTGTGTTCGTAAGGGTCACGCACTAAGATTGTCATCGTGCATGTAGTCTACGTGGGCGCGGCGTACCAGAAATGTACACGCGTATGGTACAGGGTATAAAAGCCAGCAAGAAGAATTTATCCCCACCCCCACTTTGATTGACAAATTCTTTCTCTCTCTAACACCACCCTCTCACCAACATTCTCATCAAAATGTCTCATCCTGAATATGATGTGGGTATATATGATTGAAATCATGGATGATATCTCGTATTAACCTTCCTTTTGATGATTCCCTTTTCAGCCAAAGAACATGCGCTTTCGCCGTTATGGTAACAGTGGCTTACGTATGTCAATCTTTTCACTTGGAGGTTGGTTAACGTATGGTGGTTCAGTTGAAGATAATGCAACAAAGGAGATCATGAAAGTTGCTTTTGAGAATGGAATCAACACCTTTGATACAGCAGAAGTTTATAGCGCTGGAAAATGTGAAACTTCAATGGGAAAAGCAATCAAAGAATTAGGTTGGCGTAGAAGTGATGTCGTTATGGTAACAAAGATCTTCTTTGGTACAGGCGGAAAAGAACCAAACGCACGTGGTTTAAGTCGTAAACATATCGTTGAGGGAGCAAACGCAAGTCTTCAACGTGCTGGATTGGAATATTGGGATGTTATTATGGCACATAGATGTGATGTCAGTACGCCAATGGTTGAAATTGTCAAAGCATTTAACCACTTAATTGAAACTGGAAAGTGCTTCTATTGGGGTGTTTCTTGTTGGACTGCTCAACAAATTCAAGAAGCATATGGAATTGCTGAACGTTTAGGTTTAGAGCCACCTCTTGCTGATCAACAACATTATTCTGCTCTTTATCGTGAACCAGTTGAGAAGGAATACTTGCCTTTGTACTCGAGATATAAACTCGGAATTATGGCTTGGTCACCATTAGAAGGAGGTATCCTTACAGGAAAGTATAATGGTGGCATCCCTCAAGGTTCTCGTTTAGACGTTCTCAAAGATTCTTTCAAACAAACTCTTGAAAAGTTACAATCACCCGAAGGAAAAAGTCAAATTGAAAAAGTGCAAAGATTAACGAAAATTGCCGAATCTTTATCTTGTTCAACAACAGTTTTAAGTTTAGCTTGGGCTGCTAAAAATGAAAATATTACAACTGTCATCCTTGGAGCAACAAAGACGGAACAATTATTGGAAAACTTGAAAGCACTTGATGTGATTGATAAATTAACTCCTGATATCTTACATCAAATCGAAGAAATTTTGGCCAACAAACCCGAACCATTGCCTAGTTATGGACGTGAGATGTAACGTAAAAAGAGCCATCAATATGATAATGATCTTTCTTCACGAGCTCTACCTCGGGCTTTTATAAATCCCAAAGTGAAACAGACAGTACATACATGTGTATATTTTGTCTGTGCAGCTTGTCACATCGGATCCGGTCGGCCTTTCTTAGCTACCGTTCATCAATTGATATTAGACAGTTCGGCGTTATAACCGAACTGCATGTATACCGTCACTATCCATTCAATAGTGTATAGCCTTTTTCACTCTTATTGCATAGGATGTGGGCGTTTTGAGTTTTGTGAGTCAACTGTTCCAATTTCTTTTGCTATATGACCAATCAATTTACCGATAGGCCATGAAGTACCGCTTGGTCGAACAAGAAGTTCTTCTGCACATACTGCCATAATCTTTGTTGGTGATTCTGGTAAAGTTATACATCCTACACCGTTCATCGTTAATCGACAAGTTAAAATGTCGAGATTATGGCCAACGTCGATAAAACTTTCGCCATCAATACATAATTCTGATTTACCCCCTTGATCTTCTGTGCTTGAACCTTGATGAAGGACAGAAAGGACATCTGTCCAAAGGCATGAGAATGCGTATAGAGAAGAAATTGCATAAAATAATATGCAATCAGTATTTTTTTGGTTGGACATCAACACTCACCGACCGAATGTTTTATTACACGTCAAGCATGGCCATCTTTTGATGTAGTCCAACGAAGTAGATGTGGACATTATCGTGTATGTCGTGATCGGGAAGAATTGACAATCGTGGGAAGGAAAGTGGGGGTTGACACCCAGCAAACTTGACAGGCTTTCGGCCTCGCGGGGGAACGCAGCCCACTTGTAAACAAACGTACATTCGCACGCGCGCTGACGCTGAAGAGAAAAAAATAAGAAAAAAATTTACCCTGTCAACTGTCAAGATCTTGACTTAGCGGATCTAAAAAGGGACACTTCTCCGTACGCGTGCTACAACTCCGCGACTTGCTTTCTTTCAAGTGTTGAAACTTAACTCTTACATATTCCAAGTTAGGGTTAAGGTTAAATTTAACCTTAACCCTAACTTGCTGATTGATCATTTACTTAGCCTTGACATAGCTGATATACTACCACTCAGTATATAAATCATCTTTCTTACGGCGAGGTGATATTAAGTCTTGAATTGATGGTGATGTAAGCATGACTAGCTTTTACTATTCTACACACATAGAAAGTATAATCGTGGGAATCGATGCTAAACACTCGAAGCTGAAGGTCATTTTGAATCTCACTAAGCTAAGCACTGTAAATATCAATTGATATAAAAATATTCTTGATTTGATATAAGTTGCCACTATTTCTGCATGCCATCTCATTTACAGAAGTTAATGATTTCGTTCTCTCTTTTTTAGCCTCTACCACAAATATATTGAAAGGTTACAAGTCAGTCTGTTTATAAATTCCAAATAAAAAAGTCGTAAACGTGGCTATAGCTACCAAAAAGTGTTTCCTGTGAGGCGACTTCGCCAGTTAAAATTTTGCCCGTCGGCCCGAGGAATTTAAGACATAAAAATCAAAAAATGATCCTCAGTTTAGGTAATCTGTAGATCATTATATTTCAAATGATTGTTAATGTATAGTTCTTAAACTTTATTTGATCCTGGCTATTACGAGTCTAATTATAAAAATCGAGCTCCCCACATTTCGCCGCCACAAACGTGTATTAATTTCGAAATCCCTGGCGACGTGAGGGTAGCGTGTTGTTGGTAAGAAAAACCCTTCCCACCTTACATACACACGTCAAGCCTAAGAATAATTATCAATACATACTCCGCATCCCGTCCCAATATAAAAGGCTCTATAAGTTGCGGGATCAACTCTTCTTGGGAAAAAGTATAGGAAGTTGAATAATACTCTTATATGATTGTTTACATCCTTTTCTTAACCGTTCCTCTATACTTCAGTCTAATGAAACGTGGCTAACAGGCACCGATGAGATTTCTATGATGTTTTACGTAAATGAAATGAAGTAGAGGCTCTAAAAGGCCATACTTTACGATTGCCACCATTCTCCCGAAATTCGTGGCTCGATAGAGTCTTTAATATTTCTTTGAATTTCACTGCCCTTTTTTTTATTATTAAACAAGTATTTTTAGACAAAAGAAGAGTATCATTTGAGTTTATGAGCTTTTTCTTTTTATCAGTATAGCAAGTTCAAAGATAAAAGGTATATAAAATCAACCGAAAAGAGTTTCTTTAAAGATCTTTTTACCTCACCTTTTACCGAATCAACTCATCATCATGCAATTATTCTTATCTACAACTCTTATTGCTTTAATCTTTTCATTAATCACTTCCGTACATGCGGCTGGTCATCTAGAAATTCGTGCCGCTGCTTCAAAATGTAACGCAAATGATTGTTATCGAGCAGCCGTCAGAAGCAGCGTAAGACCGGGCCCAGCTTCAGCCTCTGCCGATTGTGCTTCATTTATGAGAGTGACCGCAACGCCATGTCCTACGTGAGTAACCCTTTATTGTTATTTCATTGACTAAAGCACGAACTTATAATATTTATAAATTATAACAAAATTAGAACTACAACAATCACTACTCTCGGAGCAAGTTCAACTTCAACTACCACCGTTGGAGGTAATAATGAAGTAGGACAGGCGGCTATTTTAAAACGTCTTGTTGTAGCAAATCCAACATGTACAGGACCAAGTTCAGTAACACCTACAGCCGTTCCTTCTTATGCTTCAAGTGCATGTGGCCCTTCTGCTTCTGCTTCTGCTCGTTACTCTTCTGCTTGTTCATGCAAGGGACAAACGCAAAGTGTAACAACTGTTGCAACACCTACAAGTACTCAAAGTATTGCCGTTATTGCTACTCCAGCACTTTGTGGTAATCAAGGCGTTAATTATAATTATTACGAAGATGACTCTTTCCATAACAGTTTTGGTTCAGCAGGTCATTATGATCAATTTGATCCTCAAAAGTATAGTTCTCTCACACCTAACGAAATGGGAACAACAAACACTATCGGTCCTATTCATTCTTCAGGTTCATCAGAAACCGGTACGATTTATTGTAAATCAGTACAATCTCATGATTACGTAATTGATCATCAAACTTATTTCGTTCCACCAATCGATGGTTTGTATATCTTTAGTATCAAAAATATTGATGACCTTGCACTTTTATACACAGGTCAAAATGCTATCCAAGGATATAGTAAAACCAATTATGATCTTCTAGCAGGATTCTTTAACGACGCTGGTAAAACTGTTTCAAAATCTTATCAATTAAGTCAAGGTGAATTTTTCCCTGTTCGATTATTTTACGTTAATGCACCCGGAGCTGCAAATCTCGCCTTTTCCGTAACAGGACCAACTCCGTTTGATCAATCAAACGCATTAGATTCATTCTTTGTCCGATCATCTTGCGACACTCAAACCGCAGCACCATTCTAAAGTTTGCCTAAATAATAAAAAATTTCTTATAGCATATGCTCTAGTCCTTCCCTTCTTTGAACTTTTTATCTTTCGGTTTTGCGTCACTTTATGAAAATGGAAATTTATATTTTATGACATTTCTCTACTTCGCTTATATAAGTAGTTCTTACTAAGCAATGAAAGCACTTTTTTTTTTATCTATATGTTTTATATCAGCTGTAATCGATACCGCTCTCGTGCCTGAGTATTTTTATCATTGTTTGAAAAGGGTTGCATTTCAGCGCACGTTCTCGGCACGATTAAAACGTATTTTTGAATTCCCTTAGCGTAAAATAGACAATTCCCGCATAAATTAGCATGCGGTCATTATTGTCCCACACTGCGATTTCCCCCTTGATACATACCTAATCAAAACCCCCTTAGCTCCTCCTCCCAAATCACAAGACGCCGCCGTACCTACCAGGAACAATAAATGGTTCTATCTTTTTACCAAATTTTTTGTCCGCTTTTTTGGAACTACACTGAATTCATGCACTTTGTTCCTGTTTATGTCCCCCTTATGTTTTAACATAAATACCGGCGGCTCTTTGCAATTTGCAATTAGTTAAGAACCACCATCATTTCCCTCCCACATTTGTCTCATCATGTCGAGCGCAGATTCGCCTTCCGTTATCGCACAAGAGGAGCGCATACACGATCAAGAATCAATCGAAAAGAAGGATGTATCACCCAAAAGCGAACATCCTGGCCAATCTGATCAAGTAATCGATGCAGAAACTCCTTCTCCTTCAAAGAAAGGTGGACTTGGTCCAGTTGCACTCATTTTTGCCTGCGGGGCTGCCTTGTTTTCTGATGGTTACGTTAACGCAAACTCAGGACCGACTGGAGTGATCCTGGCTCAAATTAAACCATATGGACAGGATCCAAATGTCGATTTTAGCTATTTCAAAAAGCTGTATAGCAGTATGGCATTCGCTGGTACAGTAGTTGGTATGTTGTTGTTCGGTGTTTTGAGTGATCGAATTGGACGCAAATTTGGAATGATTTTTGCCAGTCTTTGGCTGACACTTTGGAGTGTTTTGATCGCTGGTGCATACGGTGCAGGTGGAAGCGTAAAAGGTTTATTTGCTGCTCTTGAAGCATACCGTTTCATCATTGGTATCGCAATTGGTGCTGAATACCCTGCTGGAAGTGTCGCCTGTAGTGAAAACACGGAAGCAAAAGATGTCAATGGAGGTCGTCAACAAATGTACTTTATCATGGCAACAAACACAATGATCGATTTAGGTTTCGTTGCAGCTAATCTTGTTGCTTTGATCATGTTCCAAATCTTTGGAAAGAATCATTTAGAATGGGTTTGGAGAATGACTTTAGGTTTAGGTGCTATTCCACCTTTGGTCGTTTTCTTCTTCCGTACAAAAATGTCTGAAACAAGTGCTTATAAACGTGGAGCAATCAAGCGAAACGTTCCTTGGTTATTAATCATGCGCAAATATTGGGTTCGATTATTGGCAGTCTGTCTTGCTTGGTTCATTTATGACTACGTTTCATATCCAGCAGGTTTGTACTCGGGTTATTTCGTTGATAAAATCGTTCCCGATGATACCGATCTTACAAAGGTTTTAGGTTGGTCGACATTAATCAACGCATTCTACTTGCCAGGCACAATCATTGGTGCTTTCGTTTCTGATCGTCTTGGCCCCAAGAATACAATGATTATCGGCTTAGTATGTCAATGCGCAATTGGTTTTGGTCTTGCAGGTGGTTTCGGAAGCTTAAAGAACAATCTTCCAGGTATCGTTATCTTGTACGGTATCTATGTAGCTTTTGGTGAATTTGGTCCGGGTAACAATTTAGGTTTGTTAGCCAGTAAAGCAGTTGCCCCAAGTGCTGTAAGAGGTACATTCTATGGTATTGCAGCAGCTATTGGAAAGATTGGTGCATTTACTGGATCATACGTTTATACACAAATTCAACAAGATCTCGCACCAGAAGGAGATTCGAACAATTTATACTATTCAGGTCCTTTCTATATCGGTTCAGGTTTAGCAGTCGTTTCTGCTTTAATCACTTTCTTCTTCATTCCAGCTGTTACCAAGGACGGTATGCAAAAGATTGACAGAGAATTCGAAGAATACTTGGCTGCAAATGGATATGATATGTCAAACATGGGCTTAATAGAAACCCATGAAAAAGAACAAATGGAAGCAGACAATGCAGAGAAAGCTTCTCATTAAATAGGCTACATTGGTTGTACGAATTTTACGTAATGAAATGACTATACACTTACACACACTGTGAGACTTTCTCTTAATCTCGATAAGATCATTATTGCTCCCGTAAACTCCAAAAGAGGACACTGGGTAACGATAAAAGGCTGTCAGATGTGTCACCTCGGCTCTAATTGTGTTTCTAGAAACAATTCTTCTAATTTGTCTACTGCCTGTCTTTTTCGCTTCCCGTCTCCCAGCCATTCGACCAAGAAAGGTTAGCTTGATACTAGGATCTAGACAAACATTAAGTTGGCTTGACGTAAATTGGTTCATTTCGTATTCCGGGACCGATCAATTTTTATGCTTGAAGTTGATTTTAGCGTGAATTATCTTATTTTCCTTTGCACTCCTACGTTTTTGGTTAACATTCCAGGTCCCGTCCCCGTATTGACTAGCGTACCAAGAATAAACTAGCGTATACTTAAGCTGTAGTATACCTAATTCAAAACATCTGCCAAGGATATAGATTTGATGGTGCTATAATGCATTTGTTATATATGAATCAATCGGATATCGGGACCATATTGTATACTTACGAAAAGAGTATTTACCCACAAGAAAGAGACTGTTTATCAGGTTCTAGGCTCTTATTTCTAGCCATACTGATTGAATGGTGGTGTATCAGGGTTTTCTTCCGAGCTCGGATGTAGAGATGATTATAATATGTAAACATCACTTTTTTGTTATTTACTGCCAGGGAATAACTATATATATGCTTAAAAAATTCATTTTCAAGAATCTTTTCTCGTATTTATCCCCTTTCCCTTTTCTCAATATGTTTGTTCAATTCTACCTTACCCTCCCCTTTCTCTTCCTTGCTAGCGTTAATGCTATCCCTACCAAATGTCCTTCCAATCAAGTCTGGGATGGTACAAGATGCCTGACAAAATCTTGTTCAAAGGTGATTGCATCGATATCAAGTGCAAATCAACAAGCATCAGCAACAGCATTTTGTTCTTCTTACCTTTCCATTCCCTTAGCGACACAAACTTTAAAAGGTACAACAACGTTAACCGATACAATCACCACTACTTTCACATCTGGAATCGTGACAACAACTATTGCTACCAGTACAATTGGCGCAATTACAACGTCAACTTTAACTTCCACTAGTACCGTCACTGAAAGTCCAACGACCACTACTACTACTACCACTACGACCACTACAACACAAACACCACAATGCACTGCTCCCGCTCTTGCACCTGTATCTAAACGAAGCGATTCTTCTAAACATCCGCATCCACATCCTAATATTCATCCAAAACCAAGTAGTATACCCAAATCAGCTTGTTCATGTTTATCTATTGCGCCTTCGACAACTACTGTAACCGTTGGCGCCACATCTACTTCAACTTCAACTGCTTCCGTCACTGTGAGTTCAAATTCAGTCTATTTTATGACTATAAACATTCTTATATCTTTTCCTTCCCTCAATTTCAGATTCTATCAACAATAACTGCTACAGCTATAGAAACAAGTCTCAGCACCGCTCTTGAAACGGAGACTGTTACAACTACTACAACACTTTCAGAAGTGACAGTAACAAGTACTGCTACTGCAACTGCCACTACTACTGCTGCCTTTAATAATTTTAAGATTTATATTAGTGGAAATGGCTCAGACGGAAAGTATATTACAGATCAAAAGCGGAACGCTCCATCAGATTCAGCAAATTTAGGAGCAGCCAATACGAATGATGTTGCTGAAGGTGATACTTTTTCACTTGATGATACTGGAAATCTTATACTTGTTAGCGGTCAAACTGTTCCTGCTGGATTTATTGCTGTTCAAGGTCAAGTTCCTGGCACAGAAGATGTAACACTTACTACTCCCGGTACACCAGACACTTTCAAAGTTACTTGTGTGCCAAGTGTTTCATCATCAGGTATTTGTCCTTTAACCTGTACTGGAGGTCAAACTGGCTCAAGTGCTTCATGGATCGATGGTCCCTTCTGGTGGGAGATCAGCGACAACAGATACAACTACTTTACACCGTATGTTGTCTCTGTCTGATACAATTTATGGTTATGACGTGCATTGCAAACAATTTTCGATTTCACGCATTCTACAGGCACCATTACTTTATTGAGTCTTGGAAATTTCATTTAGTATCGCTTTGATCTAAAACTTTTGTCTATCTCTAATTTATTGCGTACATTGTAAGAAAGATAAAATATCAACTATCATTGAATGTATAAGATCAGTTTTATATTGAAAAGAGATCAAACCATGGAGCCTCTTGAAACTACAGGTGAAAGGTTTTCGCTAGTTTCAACGTGGTAAATGTCTCCAAAAACTTGCTTTTCAGATTCTGTCAACCAACCTTGTGAGGTTATGATGCTGAAGTATCGGTGAATATAGCATTCGGAAACATAAAGTCGTCCAACGTATTTGAATCCTTCTGCCATGAACGTCGTTGGTCTCTTTGATATACCACGCTCAATTTCTAATTCAGATGGCTCCAAGTACTCGAAGAAGCCTTCAGTACTTGTTGGTATCTGTTGATTTTGCTGTTGATTTTGCTGTTGATCTCGCCCTTCTCCTTGCTGATTACTATTGGTTTTATTTCTCATCTTTCTTCTTAGCTTTTCAAGATACGTACGTACTTTCTCCAGGAGGAACAGTTCCCCTTCATTAGGAACAGGTAAAAGAGTATTATCTCCTGGTCTTCTATTTAATTCTTGTTCTCGCTGTAACTATTCCTCTTTTTTGGCCCAACGTTCGAGAAGGTGTAGACCAAGGCTGACTTCGTTATTTTCCTCATTATTTTCTGCTGTTTGATTCGTATTTTCTTCGATCCAATTTTCTTGTGAATCAAAGCCCCATTTTTCGGGTAAAGGAACGCTGATACCAGAAAAAGTGTCACGTTTAATCATCAATCTTCTATCTTCATGAGTATTCACCTCAGCTTGATTAAAGTAGAGTACGTTTGCTTGTTCCACTTCCTGGCTCATTGTTGTTATGTAAAATGGTTGCCAGGCAACAAAGCTTGTTTTATACATGGATGTGGATTTTTCATTTCCTGGTCTTGTTCGAGATTTTTTCAAAGTCACTATTCGGTAGTGATGGTTCTCATTTATCGCTGCCTTTTTTATAGAAGCAATTCGAACGTAGGCAGATGGATTTTTCTTATTTGCATTCCTATAAGGCACAAACTCGCAAACTAGCAGAGTGTCTGAATCTGATTTGTTTCGATTTATCTCTTCCAGGAGATGCTTTGTCTTTTGTGTGATTTTTTCCGCGATCTTTTTCTCTTTATTCAAAATTGAAGTGATGATATTTACCGTCTCTTCTCTGAGATACCAAGTATAATGAAGTGTCTTTGCAATTTTTTTTACTGTGTCAGAATTCCAACGTAATGGCTTTTCTCCTAGATACTTGATTCTATGAAGTGCATTATTCCCACTAACAAGTAAAATTTGTGGAACGACAGTAGCAATCTTATTACCATTGGTGAGTCGCACGAAAGAAGCAAAAGCAGGAGGAAGCGTGGTGTCCTGCTCAATTGTTTGCAAGAGGACGCCATTCTTACTGCCGGCGCGAATCAAAGCTAATTGGGCTGAAATTCCACTTCTAGCACTTTTGTCTTGTACGTTATTCACCACCATCAGGGCGTAGAAATTCCATTTTTTGCTAAAATGCTCGTTATGCGTAGGAACGGTATGGCAAAGATTGACTGTACTTTAGCTTATCTAAAGTCGTAAAGCAAGAGATTTCTCCACTGAACAATTTAGCGACTTAAAAATACTATAGATTTGATGACATAAGCTTACTATGTAATCCAACTTTTATTATGGGTTAAATCAGCAGTACGAATCTAGTTGGTGAATGATTTGCCCTTAACAGGTTTTAGTGGACGCTTGTAATGAAAAGTGGATTTCATACGATATCTTATATCTAAACAATTCATTCTTTAGTCGCACGTGTGCATGTGTCCTCTTTCCATCAAGCTCAACTTCTCTTCGCAATGTGGGGCAGCGATTTTGTCAAGAATATATTGTTATGCATCGGGGCTATCCTGTTGGGGAAATTGCCGTAATAAACCGAGCTTTCGAGAAAGGGAATTTAACCCCTTTTTTTCGTGCGAAAGCAACAAAAGCCACAAACTTTATTCCCGCATACATATGAACGCGTTAAAGCAGGCTTGGCAAATCTCTCTATGCATGGAATTCTAGACTCTGACCGTTCTATAATAATGGGTATACATATATCAGAAATGACCATTTATGAGAAAAGCTTTATAAGCAAAGCATTGACTATATCAATTTTTGTGCAATGACAACATTACAGCAATTTTAATATGAAGTTGGTAAATCTTTATAGTGTAGTGCTTGCTGCTTTTATACTCAAAGCGAGTGCTGTACCAACATCTAGTACAAAAGGTTTAGGTCAAAGCAATCGTCCTTTAAATGCCAAATGTAGCGCAAGTACACAATGTTTAACCGGTTATTGTGGTTATTCAAAATGCTCAAAGAAAGCGAAGATCGGTAAATATTGCTATAAGGATGCAGGTTGTCAAGAGGGAGCTCAATGCAGCAAGAATAAATGTATCTCAAAAACCAACTCTGCTCTAGGCCTTGGGAAATCATGCACAAGTAGTACTCAATGTGCTTCTGGTTTATGTGAAAACAGTAAATGTGCAAATAGGCATGCAAACGGAGAAGCTTGCTATAAGAACAATGCTTGCATTTCTGGATTCTGTAAAAATTTGAAAAAGTGTGCTTCTACTGTAAGTTCTACTTTATCATCTACAAGTACTACTCCTACTCCAACCGCAATCAATCCACCAACCTTGAAAGATACAACTTGGACAGATTTATCTGCATATAAAGTCACAGGAACCGGAACTTTAACAACTCTTCGTGATCCTTCTCTTTGTAATGGTGAAGCAAGTTGTGGTAAAGTAGTCATTCCAGAAGGTGGCAGCATTTCTATCACTCAACAACTTGTTAGCCCTTTGGCAAAGCGTGATAATCAAGGAACTCCGCATTTTGTCACAACGGTACCATCATATGTTACCGCATTTTCACCTCAACCACCTGATGATGATTATTCTTATTCTGGACCATATTGTGATCTTTTGTACACTACAAACGGTGTTGCAGAAGCTCATAATCGTGCAAGTCGCGTAAGTCAGTATGGTTGGGATACAACCAGTGGAGGAGCAAGTTGGGATAATACGCTCACATCTATGGGAGTAGATGTAGTCTGTACTCCAGATGCTTCAATCACAATCTTGTTCGGAAAGATGTCATTTATTGATATTAGGGCTTATTATTCTTCAGTCAGTGCAGGAGATACACCCACTATTACACATGACTCTAATCCAACAGCAACTGTTACAGTGTCCCAATCGGAAGGCACAACTACTGTAAACGCGTAATTGCAATTATGTATTGATAAAAATGATCTTAGAGGGCTGAATACAAAGGAATGAGGTGGACTAAAGAGAAACGTAAGCTCTATGTCCAAAGACTTATTGGTTCTAAATCAGGAGTGAAAAGAATTTATTGGTGAAAGCAGATAGATTATGAGGAAGATCGGGTTAAATGGGGCAAAAAAAAAGTGAACGTTTAATAAAGATCTAGTTGGAGAACAATTTGCTTGCATCTGGTTTTGTAGAACCAGAATTTGTCGATTCTAAGTTTGTCAAACCTGGGGCAGAGGCAAAGTTGACAGATTTGCCTGCTTTTACGTCTTTAACAATCTTGGCTTCGTTAGTAGTTTGCCTTTTACTGACTAAAGAATCAGTTGCAGCGATTGAAACATCATTCAACGTTAAACGAGAATAATGTAAGTCAGAAGTTTGATTATTAACAACCACTTGACCGAGATCCAAACCACCTTTTTCTTGACCCTGCCAGAAAAGTGCATGTTTTGAGTCAAACCCAGTACGAGTTGGATTTAATGGACTTCCTTGGAAGAAAATATCTACATTAGCATCTCCACCATTGGGACGGAAATAATTAGCATAAACCAATTGACGATTAATCTTATCTTTATCCTTTGCATCGAAATCACATGCTTGATGATTGATAATTGCACCATTAACATCTCCAAGTACAGCAGTTGCACATTTACTTGGATCGACGCCATCAGCTACTAAAAGACCAAATTCATCTGGTGAACGATAATAATTATCGAACTTGCATTCCCAAAATGCGAAACTGACTGCTTTATAATCACTTTTACCTACTTGACCAAGTGCACCTTGTTTGCTACCTGTTCCAACTTGATCATTACCAATTACAAGATTACCTGTATATTTTTTTCGGCAATCACTTTGAGCAGCTTTGACGTTGTGAGCAGCAGTTGCTAAAACGAGAGTGAGAATGAGTGAAAAACTGGACTTCATTGTGAGTTAATAAAAAAGAAAGAGATGTTGGGTGAATGAAATCATGAATATTAATAAATTCAACTGTTTTTATAGGTTTGACCAAAAATAATAAATGCTTAATATTAAACAAAATTTGCAACAAACACTCTCATTCCCAAAGGCTCAGGATTACTATGAAGGCGTAATAGGAGATATTTCCGTAACTGATTAAGGAGCTTCATTATGACATAGGAATGCAATTATAATAAGTTATATTAACCCCTAATCATGATAAAAACTTTTTAGCGCACTCAAAAGGATATACCGTAAAACAAACGGAGTAGTATCGCCGTATCTCTTTTATCGAAGGCATATGTTTTCGCTATATTTGACGTGATTGCTAGGCAGGGGAACGTGTTCGGCGTAGATATTTACGATCCTTTACTAATAATGTTTCAGGCGCTACGTAAATATCAAGTCTGACCCTAACTGAACTCTCGCAATTGTTCTACAATTCAAGTTTATCTTCCGTATATAGCATCAATTTAAGATTATTTTAAAAGTGAGATTGACAATGCAAACATGATATCTACCAAATATTATTCTCAGGTAAGAAAGGAATAAGAATCTACTGAAATTTTGAAGGGATTTTTACTTAATAAACCTAGGCGGTCAAAGTATCTGTAGGCGTAGAAGTAGTCGTAGACGAAGACGAAGAAGTAGATGTGGCAGTAAGGGAAGAAGTTGTTGACTTGCATTTCTTGCAGTTCGAGCTAGCACATTTATTTAAACAAGCACATGCTTTCAGACCAGCCTTTGTCTCACAAAGATCGAGATCTGCTGAACATTGGTCAACACATTTTTCACATGTGCCATAATCGCTTTTTTCACCACCGCAAAAAGGATCACAATTATCCATACATGCTGTATATTTCGGCCAGCATGTGTTATTTTGACTGGTTTGATACGCATCAATACATTTTGAAAGACATGGATAACACTTGTTGTATTCATTGTTCGTGCCACAATTGCCCATACAAGCAGGGTAGGAACATGTTTGACCATTTTGGCCGTAGTAAAAATTAGTTTTTGAACTATCAATCGAGAAGAGACACTGATCGTTAATTGCAGTAGTCGTACTTGTGATAGATGAAGTGGATTTTTTGGTAGTTGTTGATGCTTTCGTTGTGGTTGTCTTTGAAGATGTTGATTTTATGGTAGAAGTTTTAGAAGTTGTTTTCGTAGGGCTGCTAGTAGAAGTGACTGTTGAGATTGCAGAAGAAGAGGAAGTAGGATCATCTCTTCTACCCATCATAACTTCAGCGTGAACGCACGTCACTGTGAATGAGCCTAAAATGAGCCATAAACAATCAATTTTCATCTTATAAAGAATAAGGATCTTTATTGATATACTTATGTTATAAAATAGATTAATACATCGTTATTTTATACCTTTCAAAGTTTAATTTTAAAAAAATACATAAAGATATTTGAGGAAAATAATTCATGATATAGAAAGCCGTGCGTTTCTACTGGCGCTTTTGTCTTACAATAACACGTTGAGGCTTGCATGTCTTCTAACAATTCCTGACTAGAGTCGGTAGCGGAGTTTATATGTCGTCTAACACGAATTTCTAAGCGTCCTATCAAAAGCGGAGACAGTTCAGAAAGATCACTCTATATTCACCGGTATCTCTACATAAAAGGTAAAAAGTGCGAATGACATAAATTCTGCCAGGAGCATAGTGATCGTAAAGTGACGGTAGAATAATCGTGGGATTAAGACTGCCGATGTATTCGATAAATATGATATAAGGTGAAAAGGGCTGTGAATCTCACTATGTGGCTATAGGCGAACCCGTTAAATCTATCAATAAACATGTTCTGCATTAATCACCAATTGCCCCTACAATCGGGCGTATAAAAAAGTAAAAAAATTCTGAGAAACACTCGTGCTCTACCTTCTCTCCTCTCTTCGTGCTTTATAATTTGTGCGTTTAGACCGTGCGCGGAATACATAGTGGCTGGCTGAAGGTAAAATTGTCCTGGTTAAGTCATAGTTTTATAGGCATAAAATACTTGAATATATCTTATTCTTATATATCACGTATTGATTTAGTAGTTTAGCCAAATATTGTACGTCTGATGAGGTTATCTTTTGTTTTAAAATCATAAAAAAACCACTCAATGCTTTATAGTGCAGAGGAGAAGAAAAGTAGATCGATTATATATCCTGAATGTTGTTTATCTGTCTTTTATTGTTGACCTTATCCGCCCCTCCCTGCATTGATTTAGCCTATGGTCCCGAGCGTGAGAAAAACAAAAAGGAAATTCAAAAGTCTTGGCGCATCATAGCGGGACCTTTACAACGTTTTTTAAGTTTATAGAATACTCTATATAATAATATATAAATATTTTAGAAGTTTATATATAAGACTTATACTATATAATATTAATAGAATACGTTATAATATATATAATATAATTAAAATATAAAATAATAGGATATACTAGATCATAATTTAAAAGCTTATAACTTATAAGCACGTTTCTATTCAACAATTTTAACGCGTTTTTCTTATATACCGCCGCTTAAAGGATAGGAATAAAAAATTATTTACGGATTTTAGAATACAACGTTATTATCTTACCCTACGCCTTATAATAACACTATCGGTCGGTTAGGATATATATCAGAAATACTGGGTTTATATACCTGTATATACCTTAATTATAGCTAAGCCTAGACGTATGACGCCACCTGGCACTATAGAGATAGCTAGCTAATGTATATAGGTATCGTTTATACGAGCAGGAGATTTAATTACATTAAAACGTCATCTAACGATCAGACGACTCGAATTCTGAATCGATTTTCACACAGGGTTACTACCGCCTTATACTCGTTGCCCTGATAGCGGCATACAGAAGTAATTGCTCTAATATTCTAAGCGGTAGACGACATGATAAGTGTACATATATATAGTAGGTAATATTTTCAGAATTCGTCCCTACTGATAGTAACTATACGGAATTATACAATGAAGACTTATAAAAGTATTATTCGAATATTTTGTGCTATTCTTTTATGCTTTATAGTACAATACAAAGCTCAATAATCGTTAAATACTAGCATCTCAAACTCTAGCTATATCATACGCTTCTCCTCGAAGGAGAAAGAATCATTAGCTTCTATCGGCATATCTAATTCAGACTTGACACTGTTAAATTCATTAGGCTTACCTTTGTCAAGCAATGCTTCAACAAACGCTAGAGTTCTCAAAATATCAAGTCAGCAATTTATCAAGGCGTATAATACTTCTATATCTAACAATATAGCTTCACCTCAAAATTCTACTACCAAGAAGAGAGATTCTAGATCTGTCTATCAATTCAGCCCTGACCTATTACGCCGAGCGAGTAGTACAAAATGTGACACAAAATCCGTACTGCCTTCCTGCAAGCGACCTTATACGCAAAACATGGTACAAGGTCCACCAAACGGATGCGGACCTTCTGGTGATGAAATATTCAAGCAATTGTTTAGCAACTTTTTAAATGCAATGGCGCCGACTTTAACTCAACCATGTAGCCAACATGATCAATGTTTCGGTAAATGTGGTTCAATAATCAGTTAAAACAAGATGCGATCAACGTTTGCGAGGCTGATGATTACGGTTTATATGCCTACAACAAATGTATCCAGTCAAGCGGCTCACGGAATGAGTTTGAAAGATGTATGTTTGCCGCCCTAGCACTTTGCAAGGTTGTAGCCGCTTTTTACCCGTTTGCAATCGATCATAGTGTAAGTAAAAACGATTAAAAGAACACCAGTGCATATATTAATCAATTTTCGTTGTTCTTTTATAGAATAAGGGTTGCGATGCTTTCAAGTCAGCTCAGCAAATCGCATGCACTTGTCCCGAAGGAGATAAATGCTTAATGGATATGTGGCCACAAGTAGATGATTTTAATCGCGATATACCAGGAATTTTAATCTGCTCATCGCCTTCATGTGGAGGTGATAATCTAAGCTACAATGACGAAGCAACCTGCGTCGATTGTTTCCATCAAAAGTGCGACGTACAATTCATAAAAGAAAGCAACAAGTGTGACCCGCCTTTTTACGCTTGCTTAAATAAGTTTTGCCCTTTTGACAGGAATGCAGAACAAAAAGCTTATTGTGATGCGAACATGCCAGCGTGTAATACTGCAAGAGGAAAATGTTTCAATAAAGCAAGAACAACGCGTTGCAAGTGTAACGCATCTTGTGTTGGTAAGTTGAACAAGAAATGTAGTTCGTATATAGGCCAAGACCTCCTGTACTAGAGTTCACTCGTTATAATATGTGCTACATATAATGAATCATAAAAGCCGAGGAAAGTTAAAAGATACATTTTGTCCCTGATTCTTCTACATAAATGTGATTATGAGGATCAAATTTGAAAGAGATTGTTGCTGTATGACATCATACCAAGTGAATATTTCGGTTATGTATAGACTTAGGCTTGGATAGTAATCTGATTCGCATAATTCTTCTCACCTCAATATAATTGCCTATAGAATGAACAACAGGCTTTGAAGGGATTGTCTACTTTTATTTAAAAATTAAACTAAATTTTTTATTTATTAAATTAAGTAAATGAATAATAATACTATTTATTTTTATTATGTAGAATTCTTTATCGTTTTAAAGTTATGTAATAATCAGCCTCTTTCCTATACTTTTCAATCAAAATATTTCGAGAAAGTTGCGGATCTTTGAATTTCATTTATATAAAAATTTAAGGATAACAGCCGTTATAGTTCACTATAGAGTTTTAACACGACCCAGCTCCAATAAATTTACCGTTCTTTATCGCATTGCAGCCCGGTAGGTTTCTCATAGATCCAGATACATTCTCGATGATACTAGGCATAGCCTGACAATTCGATTTCAACGCTAGAGACGGAATAAAAGGAGGGCAACCTTGTACAGCACCGAAGCGATTGGTAGCAAAATTAGTCGTGCAGCTTCCTATAGCTTGCTGTAAGGTATCGACATTCCATCCGCTTATAAAATCGGCATGGAAGCTCCATCCAATTGTGTCACCATTTGCTAGAACGAAAGCGCCAGTATCTGTAGAAGAAAGCGACTTAGATTTCCAGATATAATCGTAGCGTAGGGTCATCAATCTCACAGGATGGGTTATTGGACATCGTCCTGTATCTGGCCCGGAGGTTGGATATACTACATGAGACTTGTGGTCTAGAGAATCGAGATTTATACCATCCCAGCAGGAAGGGAATAAGATAGACGTGCGAAGACCATTTATGCAAGGACCAGTAGGAAGCGTGCTTGTAAGCGTTCTAATTCCATTTTGGTCAATGCAGGTAAAGATGATTGCATTTGCGGCTATACTGTCATTGAGCGGACTATCGAAGCTTGTAGAGTTACCCGCAATCATGCGAAAGCCAAAAGGAAAGGGTTTCACGCTCTCCTCCTTTATGTTTGCGGTTCGATTATGGTAATAAGTGCTTACATAACTCAGATCAACAGAATTGAATAATTGAGTCGTACTCGAGTAAAAGTATAGCTGCGGAGCCCAGTATCTAGATCGATCATCTGAATAAAAGATAATGTTTGTAAGTAGTTATTCAAGATATGGGAAAGTGATTATAAACGAACCTTTCACAGCTGCAGTCGTACACGTTCTATTTTGTTGATCGCCTAGAATTGCCGCGCTTCCTACAAACGTGTGAACATGTGCACTAGGGGTACTTCCGCTAATGATTGGATCTAGTCTTTGACTAATCAACGGACGATGATGCAACACCCAAAAACCATTGGTATATGGGATGATTGCTATAATGAATGAGAAAATCAGAATGCGCATGATGGACACGACAGTTTTAGACAATTGGGTCAGATAATAGGGATGACATATTATGTAGGCCTTCTATTTAAGGTAAAGGAAAAGTTGAAGTAAAATTTCTACTACTAAGTAAATGCTTGCCTACTTAAGCTTCCCATTCCGGCTGCGAAGTTGTCGCCCTGAAAAGCCACAACTACAATACTGTGAGCACGAATCAAATCACGATCAGTAGGGTGCTAATCTACATAAATGTTGATGTGATGGTCCCTTCTGGCATATGAGGCTATGAACGTAGAGATCTGATCTACATACGTCATGAAAATTCCGACATTAAATTAATGTTTAGAAGGAGAGCTGTCATGGTTCCTGCATTTAAACATTTCCTATTTAAGCCTTGGAATTCCGTTTTAGGTTATATTTCTTCGCGCAGCGCAAGTATATGTTGTGCACGCGTTGTAGAAGGGGTAAATAAACATTACGTTCTGCGCTGCGCAGCGCAACGCTGTTTAGAGTAGCGTGTAATATCATATTTTGGCGAACTGTAGGTCAAATCAGAAAATATTTTTTTCGCCCTTTTTACAGTATTAGATGAATTACAATAATCTTCAAAGTGAAATAATGGCTTGAACACCTGACTTCTACACGATCCAGACATTTCAGCCACCTTGCATTGTACTATTCTATATAAGATCGGTGTCAGAGACGTGCATTTGTGCGATGCATCTTGGATGACAGTAATCGATGCGCTATACAAGCGCATCAGATTCCCCTGACATAAAAATGTATATACGGATATACATACATTTTTTAAATTCTCCAGCTGCTTCGGTGTCTTATTAAACCGACGGCTAAATATGGACTTGAGTAGACGACATAGAAAGACAAGAAAGGTATGATTATTCTTTCTAGCCCGCCAAAAGTATATCTATTTTACATCTACTCCACAGGTTCAAATTCCCTATCCGACATTTTCAGGGGCTTATATAAGTATATATGCAAGAACTTTCTAGAAGATTGTTTTGATTAGATATTTGCATATTGTTATACTATATCTGTCATCGAACTGCGGCATGATGCTTATAGTAAACCTTATAAATCCTCAGCTGTAATTTTATTAAAATTTTAAACATCTCTATCATTATTCCGTGACTTTTATCATCATGTATAATATTTATCTGTTCGTGATTATACAATCTCCCTTACCTCGTACAATGTTTTATCTCTATCAGGACCCATTTTCCATACTTGAGTCATCCCTCGTACCTGTACCATGACATGATCTTTGGTTATATCAAGAGGCGGCATAGCACCCCACTTAGTCTTCTTGCTCCGTAGACTATGTTTTAATAAGTATCTAGAATAATTACGCGGTCGAACATCTATCTCTCTTCTTTGAAAAAGGTAGCCAGCCACTTGTTCCTTAAAATGAACAAAAGAGCTTCTTACGAACGTGTTCCAGCGCATGTAATCAGTCAACAAAGCATGTGGATAACACGTTCTCCATTGCGGATTAATCCACCTTCCATAAGGGCAATTCTCGCCATGCCAATAGCGAATACTTTCTAGTTCACCTCGAAATTGATTCGGATTTCCATGTGGACCTAAAGTCCTCGTATACGCTTCATTCTGATTCAATTTTGGATCTAAAAGCATCAAATCCGATCCATCGTACCCCTTCGACCATTGGTACCATCCTTTCTCCGACACAGTAACATCTCGCTCTATTTTAATAAGCTCTTCGATTGCTTGCCGATCCATTGCCTCACGTGTAAAAAGAACGTCACGACCGGAAAAAATAAGTTGTGTAGTACTTGTAGTATTTGCGTTCTCAGACATGTTGAACAAAAAGTCGTCGCTTTGTCCATCCGCAATTTGGGCATATGATAATTCTTTTCCAGGAAAATCATCGTCGACATTCATGTAGAAGTAACTCCATCCTTGTTCTTCATTCGTTTGACGATGTCTTTTTAGAGCCCTAGCGGTTCGCAAAGTGGGTATTTTCTTCCAAATACTCATTAGTGTTTCATCTTCAAGATTCCAAGCAGTCAATTGACCAAACAAAACTGCATCATCGACAGTATCGTGATCTAATACGAGGAAAGAAAGTTTCGATAAAAGACTAAAAGGGAAATGCCTCATATCGCCGAGTACAGTGTCTACGTCTATCCAAGCCCAAAATGGATTTTGTGGTGTAAGGAATAAGTCCCTAAAAATTGCGCCGCGAAAAAGCTTCCATTCATAACCCAAATAGTCTTCACGTTGACTAATTTCTTTTTTAACCATAACCCTTTCGCGGTCTGTGCAGCCCCATCCATACGTTTGATCGCATAGGAAGGTGACTAGTCGTTGTTCCCATTCATTTTCATCTATACACACATGCTTAATATTTCTTCCCCAGGTAATATCGATCCCAGCTTGCTCAAAATCGATGCATTTTCGCTGAGGATCAATTACTCTATTGATAAACAGTAGGTCCACTGTATCTGCATTATATTGTACGCTGTTGAGGAAAGACCGAAGCCAAGGTTTGACATCATCATGAACCCAATATGAAATAAGTGTTAAGCGCTTATAATGCTCTGGTAGCTCAGTCGACTTTGGAAAACGCGAAAACGCGCCAGTAAAAGACGAATGCTCTATTACGTCCGAGGCGCTATTGTTAACCACATTTTGTATTGCTATCTTTGATTGTAGAAATGTGCAAACATTGAATAAAAGAGAGATAGAAAGAAGGAAGAGCCAAATTAAACTTTTTGGACCTCGAAGTCGTAATTGTGAATTGCCTTCGCTCCTCAATGCGTGAGGCGTATTCAGAAAGCCTTTTGGTCCTGATGTAAGTCTTATGTTTTCTTCATTATCTCGCAGTAAAAGAAGAGATGACTCTAGTGAGCTGGATTCTCTATTTTCTTCCATCTAACTTGTTATTCGGAAAGTGTTGCTAGGAATGTAGACAATGAGATGACGTTAGGACATATAACATTTACGATAGCGTGTGTGTATAAGAAATTGTTTGTTCTAACCTACAACGAAGATTTAGTGTTACACAAATCTGCTAGATTGGAGCGCTGCGCTGCGCTAGAGCGGTTTACAACTGCAGAGCACGTATACGTAAACGTAAAACCCAGAAACAGTGATCCGATTATTATAGTACCCAGCTTTGATGCAAATGTATGTATATAGAAGCAAATGGTTTTTTCTAATGAAGTTTTCGTTAACGTATAAAAAGGAATACGTCTGCTACATTCATGTAATCCGGATTGACCAGAAAGATTCTTCTTCACCCGTGATTCTAAAATGACTACTCCCTCTTCTTGGCAAATCAGTGTAACAGAGCTCACATGCTCGTCTGCTTTAATTGGTCTATCTACCTCCTCAGATTCTGCCGAGCTCCCTTTGGCAGGCAATCTTTCTCTTGGTGGTAAGTGAAAAAACTAACTCTATAACAACCATCTGAATGGTAACTAACACTCTTTCAACATACAGATTATATAATTCCATTCACTATTGATCCGAGACAAGACGATATTACTCTCGAGGACGTAGAAACTGACGGCCCTACAGAGGAGGGAACAGGACTCGAGAGCTTAAAGCAAAGAGTACTTTTTGATTCGGATCTAGTTCTTCCAGACGGAATTTATCCTATATATGTGAGTAGTTTACTTCTTATAAGCGTTAATTAAGGACTAAACTCACTATTTTTTTACCACATCTAGGCCGAATTACAATCAGAAGACTTAGACAATCCTATCGAAGCACAAATGAACACAGATGAACTCGAGATCAAAGGCTGTGATACCAATAGTGCAGGCTTAGATTCCGATGATAATCAATCAGAGCTGCTAGATACTGTATTATATGATACTAATTCCGAGTCGACTGATGAGAGCGAGGATCCTACATCCGATTCACAAGATGCAGACGAAGGCGAAATCAGCTCCAAACAAGCAGTAGAAAACCAAGACTCTACCTCTCAACAGGCAGATGTAGAAAGCACAGTCTATGATCCATCAGAAACAACGATTGACTTTCCTTCACAAACAGAAACAGACCAAGAGCAAGTTTCCCCGACCCCTTGGTCGAATCAAGACAGTGAACAAGCGCAACTTGAAGCATCTATTAGTGAAGATAACTCACAAGAAGTAAAGACCAATATTGAGTCCGCCGTTCCTGCTGCATTATTAGTATGCTTATTAGGTGTATGTCTCTTCTTTATCATACGCCGCTGCCGTCAACAAAGACGGAAACAAGATAGGACATTCTACGCGTTTAATAATAAAACCGAAGATTCAATCTTAGATCGTGCATAGAACCTAAGTACTTTTCATTCATCCTTCTTCTTATTTTCTTTCTGTAGCTAGATCTTTGTTATTATAAGTACATCTTACTCTATTCTTATAAATATGAAACAAGCACTAAAGCTATCTATTCCTATCGTACTAGACACGAGCATTAATATGAGCTAAACTTCAATATTGCATGAGTGTAGCTGCTGATACTTCTCTAAACAAGATTTAGTCGATGGGAATAGGTAAATTGACTATAAATTAGCTGAATGCTCATCACGTTTTGGAATGCGCTATCACTATGGTAATCACTATAATGTCAGTAGAATAGTAGCACGGTAGAGCCCTTGATGTAAATAGAGTAGATGTAAAGCTTTAACTTTTGTTTTACCTAGATTTTATTTGTGATCGGAATTTTGAGAAGGAGGTGATCGGCGCGATAAGATGCCGATCAAACCCATTTATTTATTACAATAACTAAGAAAACATTGAAACCGACGATTTTCTTTACATGGTTAATTCAAAATTAGGCCCCTTTTTGTGTTTACGCGGATTCTAAATTCTTATGTACGACGTGGCTTAACGTAAGGTGATATTCAGCTTTCCCGCTTGAAAGCGGGAACGGATGCTTCGGGAAGCGCTCATATGCTACACTGGTACAATAAAGGACTTCATGATACAGCTGTATCTAAATAGAAAAGGCGCGGGAGTGCGGAGGAAGAAACGTGCTTATTGAAGTATTCTTGTATGCATGTATAATTCTAGAAATAGCCGTAGGGTATATTTCTAGGATACTCAATTTAATGTAATCTGTGATTTTAATGTGGCAACATATTATCCCTTTTTCGGAGTACAGCTAGATGATGTCGCCTGTCGTTATACAAATGGTCGCCTGACACATTTAAAAAGCCATTTTATCCCTTACCTTAGAATGGACGTTGGTGATACAAGGTTGTATTGAATGAATATATGACTTTCTTTTCTGCCTCAAAAAATTGTAGAAAATGTTGAAAATATGGCGTTCTCTCTTTAGATGACTCGGGTTAAGAATCTCTTAAACAAGCCACGAAGAGAAGAAAGAACCCAGTTTTAAACATTGAATTAAGACGCTTTATCTTTGCATCCTATAAGGTATATAAAGCGATATGAAATCCTTTTCTCAGATTTTTTTTTCAACAACTCGATCTATCTACAAAAGTAGTTTCAACCATGGCTCGCAATATCTTCCTGATCTACTTAGCTCTATCCGTCGTTCTCTTTACTCAAGTGTTTGCTAACCCTGTGGTATTAAAAAGAGATGATCCTATACCAAACCCAGCTGCTATAGAAAGAGAAGCTGGCTCAGGGGGACGAGTTTCTTCACAATTTGATTCATTCTGTGGCAAATTTGTTGCTTCATGCATGAACACCTGCTTAAATGGCAAAAACGGAATTGTCACTCAATCATTTTACTGTGCTCAAGTAAACCCGGGCGCTAATAAGAAGAAATATAATTTTGGTTGTATCTGTGCCGGAGCAGATAAAACAACAAGAGCCCTAAACGGTGTGGCAGGTGATAAGCCATCAGGACCAGTGACAATTACAGATATTATCTCGACCACCACACAAACAGATACATCCACTGCTTCAACTCAGACTTTAGACCCTGTCACGGTTTTCACCACTACGACAGGAACTGAAACTCTCACATCAACAATGACTGTCGTTGCAACCACTAATGTTGGTGTTACCCCTGTCATTGTCGCTCAAGCAGAAGAAACTGATGACATCCTAATCGTATCAGTTCCAAACAATGCCATCATTGCTAAACGTGCTGCTGCACCTTCTGCTTTCTGCTCTGCTTTCAATGATGCATGCGATCGTCAATGTACAGGTGTCTCGAGTACCACAACATCAAAAGTTTGCAAAAAGACAAAGACAACCTCAACAGGTAACTTGTACAAATTATACTGTAAATGTGCTAACGGCAATGATCGATCCCACAGAGCTTTGAACGATGTAGACGGTACTAGCACAACCACATTGTCGATTGTAAGCACCTCCACCACCACGTCCCTAGTGACAGCAACCCTCACCCCCCCAGCTGTGACATCTACATCGACAGCTACATCCACCGTTAGTACAATCTCAAAGACAACTATTAAAGTCTTGGCACCTACAGGTGTGATCCGTGTCGATACTCCAAACGTAGTCGATGGTACATCCACCGGAAACTCTACAGTTGGTTACTTCCATACACCTACCGGTACATGGGGAGGTGAACCAGCCGTGCAAGCAGACATTTCCACTGCACTCAAGTTTGCTTTAGTACAATCAACCAGCAAGAATTATAAGAATGTATACGAATTGGTTTATGCCAACGACCCAAGTATCGCAATCGGTGGTACGTCCACGACCGGAAGCCAAGTTACCTGCCCCGGAGGTTTTGTGGGTTGGATTGATGAACATCCATACCAAGCAAAACCAGGACTCTCTGCACAACGTGACCCAAATGCCCTCTACCCAGGTTACTACAACAACTTCCTCTGGCAATTCGCCCCTGTGACTGGAACCCCAAGCGGTAATTGGCAAATGCAAATGAGTCCAAACTGGATTAATTCTGATGGCTCGTTCGTCCCAGTTTCACCCGGTTACCAATACGATGATCCCCAAAACAACTCAGGTGAAATCTATTTGACAAGTTGCAGTGCAACTTCTCAGGCTGCTTTGTTCTTCACTAATGGTGTTTAATTTAAGCGCTGGGTATAGGAAAATACTGTATTTTCACGGAAAACCCTATGCTAAGCTTACTTTTGAATTCTTTAGGAACTTTAGCTTATTTGCTTAATTATCTTGGGTGGTAACTATCCGATGCGGCATCTGTTCTTTCATAATGTTCTCTCTCTCTCTCAATCTCGCGGAACAATGGATCGAATAGCGATTTATAGTATATATCAATGTACACAAAAAAAATAAAATGCTATTCATGTGATATATTTCTTTAACGTACGCAGCACTACACAGTATTAGGTATCATGAAAGAATATACCCAGTCTATATTATATAGCTTATACTTCGTAAATAAGTTCTGACTAAAGGATGTACTTTTAAAATCTTTATATGCTACTCTAGATATATCCCTTTATATATGTACTCCGTATATTGTTTTAGATTTTAGCTTATAGTGTTATTCTTTATTATACTAACAATCATATTTATATATGAAATAGGATTGATACTCTTTGTTTTATAGATAAATACTTAAAAGATTAGAAAATAATTTCACCTTTACTTCAATAATAATAATATAGATATAAGTAGCTAGAGGCTTTGATCAAGTACTTTAACACTGTTTTTGTACGATAGAGAGAGAGATTTAATTCCTCTAATCTATACTGTCTATTATACTATCAGAATCAGTAATAATAATTTTTTAGTATTGATAAACAAAAAGCTCCTCTTAATTTTTACTATACTTTTGAAATACCGTGACGTTTTAAATGATATTCTATTAAATCAATAAAGCCTTTCTCTTTCGTTTAGATAAGGAACTACCTAATAATACTTTTAAATTTATCGAGTCAACCTTTTATGAATTTTTATATCTTACTAAAACTCTATCGAGAAAACCGAAATTTGAAATTAATATTCAAAGCCTTAATAAATCTTAGCTACTATTATGCTAAAGATAATGATTATTCTAATACTTTGATTGTATATAATTTCAGCGTACTTTAAATAATTCAGATCACAAGCAAGCTACATATACATTTAAGATGAAACAATATTACTGGGTGTTAACAGTCGAATTTTCGGGACTGACAAAAAGCCTCGGCGTAGCGCGCGTAAACAAGTATCCAGTAAAGTACGTATACACCTTTAGTCAGGCTAATAAAAATCGGATGTAAAACCCTTTAGATTAGATTGAAAAAGGTATTACCACATTCAGAAGACTGCGTCTGGGTCTATATTTTTGATCTGTTCAGGCTTGCGTGATATAAAACGTACGTCTTAGAAAAGAGGTGGTCAAATCCACATCACCCGCTATACAAACATGTCTTTACCAATCTCTGATCAAAAGGAGGAGTTTGATTCAACGACGGAATCATACAATAGCTCGTATATCACGACTGCAGATATCGTAGCGCTTGGTCACTTAAGATCGCTAGATGGATTAAGAGGGATTGCAGTTACACTTGTCATGTTAGATCATATTATGTCTACTAGTCCAACGAATCGAATTCTTGGCTCCATAGGAGTGACGATATTCTTTACGCTTTCTGGTTTCTTAATTACAGGAATTTTACTAGAAGCACAATCAGTAAGTTTAATAAATTATGATATGTAGTGCATCTGCGACTTTACTAATATATTGATTTCGCTACCGTCAGAAAAATCGAAGAAATCTCAGTATAAGCAGTACAAAATATTCGCATCTCACAGGGTTCTGGTCAGCAAGAGTTGTACGATTGTTCCCAGCTCTGTTTGTGGTTGTAGGAACAGGAACCGTGTTAGCTTATAATCGGGGAAAAGAAATTTCTGCGCTTATGTCCCATGCAATCAGGGCACTTTTTAGCCTCGAAAATACTCCTTACCTCCTCGATAAACATACTACAAGTTTTGAATTCAGCTGGAGCTTAGCATGCGAGGAGCAATTTTACTTCTTATGGTGTTTTACTCTAATTTTTATCGCTCCTCAGAAAAGAAGAACACAACAAATCCTGGTATTTTCTGCTATAATCATCAGCATTTCGATAAGGTTGTTCGCCGGAATTTTTCCGAGCGTGCACTGGTCATTAAAATGGAACAGGGCTCTTATACCGGCACTCTACAAAATGCTATCTGGATCGATGATTCGATTAATTCATATCCCTCGCTGGACTATAAAAAGAAGTGCAATATATATTGGCCTATCATTGTATACGCTCGCTATTTATTGGGCGTATATGTGTATAGAGGATAATCTTCGTATCATAACCCTATTTACCGATATGTTGGCTGTAACGGGTACCCTCTTCATTATTATTGGGTCTCTATACCATCAGAACCAAATCCTCGATGCGTTTATTTTCCAATTTATCGGAAGAATTTCCTATGGAACGTATATGTGGACAAGTATGTTAGTAACCTTCCGAAGGACAATGTTCAAAGGATACCCTGCAGTAGCCGATACTGCAGTTGGGCTCATTTGTGCGGCAAGCTCAACTTTCTTCTTAGAGGAACCAATCAGAACCCTGTATCGGGATAGACTAAAAAGGAAAAGCACTTTACCTGTATAATTCATCACAATTTAAAAATTCAATTTTCTTCTTATGACCAAGATTATAGTCTAAAAGATGAGAGACTATGATAGAATCAACAAGATATAGCTAACCTTAGCGCTAAGCATAATTTCAATTACTGTAAAAGAATTAAGATTGTCTGTTGTACGACTGAATAGACCGAATTGAGGGCTGCTACTCTATTAATCTTTTATACACTTTAATGGCTCGATATAGGAAATTGATCAAATTGATATATAATTTATCGGAAAAGGGAAGAGTATTCTAACAGTAGGCGATAATAAAAAAGAGTTATATCGACTTTACGGAACAGATGTTTTTCCCAAAATGCACCTGCAGAGGCAATTTGCTCCGAATAACGCTGACCCTCCGCCGATCGTAACCAAACTAAGATTTCAGGTACCTCGTTATAGTCTGTAGAAATAGGAATGTAATGCGCCCAAGGCACAATTCTATCGTCATGCCATTCAGCAAACATTGTTTGCTTCAATGGAACCCCATTCGAGCCAAGCTGTGAGTAAAACCTACACGACATTGACTCGCCATCGATATCCGGGAGGTATTGATATGAGAACATATTTTTAGCGCTTTCATGATGAGTGAACCGATAAACTTCTTGCATGAGATCTTCTGTCTCTTGACTGTCTGCAGCATAAACTCTACTAAAAGCTACATCATACATTCCAGGATCAAGAGTAGGCAGCTTTTGCACGTAATCTTCTTCGATATTGATGTCGGCACTTTTCCGCGTCGATTCTAATAGCTTCCATTGCTCTAATGCTTCCGAGCTCACTTTCCCATCGTACTGAAATTGAGAATGAAGCTCAGAGGTACCCCTTAGCCATTGCATAAGATTGACGAAACGAAGCCGTTGTGATTTGAAGAATGTTTGCTTAGTTACGGTTTCGCCTGTTGTCATGCCGCGCCAATAGAGCGCAGGGCGTTTTTCATTGAAAGGTGTCTCATCCGGTCTATTCCAACCTCTATAATCGTTATTCCAATAACAAGTATTAGGCACCAGAATATCACGATTTGTTGACAGCTTTGCCCGGGATAAAATAGGAACAAGAGTTTCCGTCACCAACAATGTATGAGGTCCAACAAACATTCCATGCTGATCACGATTCTCTTCTTTCAGATTGCAAATATCAAGATCAGGTCGATCAGATGTAAGCGAATTTCTTGATACGTACGTAGATGGACAAGCAGCTCGTAGAACATCCCAGTTATCTTTCTCTGCGCGGTCTTCGAAAACTACGTCTTCTGTTTCTATGCCTTGGATTTGGTCGTCCGTAATTCTTTCCCCTAAGACACGTGGCTGCGCTGCCCAATTATAAAGTACCCGAAGGTCTGGCAAAAGATGTTCGACATCTTTAAGAATCTCCTCCATTGTTGTATTTGTCATTTTTCCATATGAGAAACCTGTAACCGCAACTTTTCCATCTTTGATGGTGAGTTCGCCTAATTTACGATCTTCGGTGACTTGTGCGTTCGCTTTTAAAGCCGCGTTCATCCTTACGTTAGCAATCTCGTAAGATAGTCCTCTAAATGGCAGAAGACTGGCCTCGATCTGATCATATTCATCGATCAATAAAGCATCATTGTCTAGAGCGTATTGAGCCCAATCCTCAAAGCCTTTTGGAGGGGTTCTTTTGTATCTCCTAACATACTCTGATACCGCTTCTTCAACGGTCTTTGATTGACGCTGTAAAAGCATGTCTTGTTTAGAGAAACCTTCTCTTACACGGCATGAATAATCACTGATCTGACATTGTTTCTTTAGAAGGCCTTTAGCTTTTCCAGACCAATAGTTTATGTCAGACTGTAGATCTTCTTTTTGTAGGTACGAGCTTGATTGGAATAGACCTAAAGACAGAATACTTAGTACGACCATATTAACGCACAAGTGTCTGTAAGTGAAACGCTTCCTCTGCTGCCAGGCAGGTCTCCTTTTGATACCACCTTCTAAATCCCTATCAAAGACGTTTCTTAGACTTGAATTGAAAACCATTGTGTTTTTAAAGAGTTTTGTTCTCACTCTAGAAACATCGTGGTTGGTGTTGAACTACAGATTGTCGCTTATATAGGCATAAGCTATAAATTTAGTGAGCATGAACGAGCAATGTTTGTCACACAAATTTTTCAGAAATTCAGCCAAGTAAAAGATCGGGATTTATGCAGTTGATATGCATATGCATTGATCCCGCTAACACTTACGCTTATTAATATATTTATATGCGCTAGCCCAGAAAAATAAAAAGCGGATTACACCCATTTATTGTAGGATTATTCGTAGTTCAATTCTATCTGGGTATTGTACAAATCTCTATAAACCCTTTCCACTATATAAATCCGCGAATGAAGAGTATTTACCTCGAAAGATCCACATACTTAATCATGAAAGAGTCTTCTACATTATGGTTCAAATTAAGCTGTCTTTTGACGCTGACTGTACATACCAGTCTAGCAGCAATTATCATGCATCGGTCTAGGACAGTGCCTCAAGAATCACAATATTCTGCTGCGACCTCAGTATTACTAGGTGAAGTCATGAAAATGTTGATATCTTCAATAGCCTCAGTCTTTTCAGAAAAGGATGAGTACCGCCAAGAGGAGCTAGATTCGACTTCTTTTTTTAACCGTTATAAAAGTACTTTGAGATCGATTATGATGGAAAGAAATGGCTGGCAACTTTGTATTCCTGCTGGTTTATATGTTTGCCAGAACTTCTTCCAAATCATTGCAGTAACCACAATATCTCCTTTGGTCTATCAAAGTGTTTCCCAGAGTAAGATTCTTGTAGTTGCTGTTCTTTCTATACTACTGATGGGTAGGAAACTATCGATAAAGCACTGGAGTAGTATTCTAGTCCTTCTCTTTGGTATTCAAGTAGTCCGATTTTACGACAATGAGACAGGCGCCCAAGCTATAGAGCGACCAATAAGTTCTATCGTAGATTCCTTTCACAAGATTTCACAAACTTCCGTCAAATCAGAGATCCTATTTAGCCCATCGACACGAGGTACTTTCTTATTGTTGCTGGCTACAACCTTCGGTGGACTTGCTGCTGTCAGCTTAGAGCGTTTGATGAAGAAGAAAGGGGCAAAGCTTTGGTATCAAAACACGCAATTATCCTTTTTCAGTTTCCTTCCTGCTGCGGCACTGGTAGTATATGATTGTTATAAGACTGGCGATTACAATTTTATGCGAAACTTTGGCTTTTGGCCGTGGATGACTGTTTTAACAAGAGCAGCTGGAGGTATTGTAGTTGCCCTTGTGATCAGATACACTGATAACATTTTGAAGTCATTCGCCACAAGTTCTGCTATAGTACTCAGTCTACTAGTCGGTTGCTTAGTCAATGTTCAGCTTCCATCAATTGGACTCCTGTTGGGTACGCTTCTTGTTATCACGAGTACTCTACTATTTGCTTATGCAGATAAGCTTGAGAAACAAGCAAAAATAAATAGTAATTACCTTAAAGAACAACAAGACCTAGAGCAGGCGCCATTGATGGAATCGCCGTTACAAAGCCCAATCTCTATATCATCATCATCATCATCTCCGAATTACTTCCAATATTCGGAGAAAGCAATTTCATAGAAGTTTTAAGAAAGCCGAAGACGCTATCTACGCTGTATATTTAAGAGACTATATTGAAGATTATGATATATTTATATTTTATTTAAACGTAGCAAGCGTGTACTACCCCTGAACTAGAATAGAATAGAATATGTACACGTTACACGTGCTGTTCGATATTTTTAGTATCGTTTCTGCAGCGGGCTTCGTAGTTCACCTAGACTGCTTATCGATGTTCAGAACGCGAATAATCTATCTTAATTAAAACTCAATATTTAATCGATATTACCGCGTGTTTCAGGTTTATTAGAGTATATATACACGTAATCTGCTTAGCAGCGTTATAAAATCTATATGACGTCATACGTGTTTTGAGGAATAACGAGGTATCAATGTATCCTTTTAATTTTTCTCCTTTTAATTCACGTACCGTCAAAGCGTATACTCGTAATTGCTACTACGCTAATTATGAACAAAATTTGGATTTCAGTAGGTATTATAGCATTTATTGCTATAGCCTATCGGATACAGCAAAATTATGGATGGAGAAGAACACTTGTAGATGAATATAGCGATAATGAGATTCCGCTAAACTACTTTTCTCAAAAACCTGTTAAACTAGCACGTTTAAGCGTGAACAACACTTTGGATTTCCAGAAAGTCTTCGTTATCAATCTCCCCGATCGCTTTGATCGACGCGACCAGATCGCTATAATGGCTGCCGTCTCAGAAATTGAGGTAGAATACGTCGATGGAGTACGCATCAAAGAAGAAAATCTTCGCTCTAACAGGTTCCCGTCTCAGGAGCCAAAGATGACCGCGACAAAGTTAGGATGCTTCAGGGCTCACGCGAACCTCTGGAGAAAAATTATCTCCGAAAATATCGCAACAGCACTGATCTTAGAAGATGATATCGATTGGGATTTTCGTTTAAAAGAAATTTTATCAAGATCTATAGAGCCTTTAAATCACCTTATGAGAGGCTCGGAAAGTATAAAGCAGTCTAGAAAGTACAACAAGCAAAACTCAAGGCAATCTTGGGTGCAGGCAGGAAGGAAGGCTGACTGGGATATACTACGTCTAGGAACTTGTGTCGAGCTTCCGCATACGAAGGAAGCAAAGGCTAAATCGGTGAATTTAGATTCCGTTCCTTTTACGGTCTTCCGAGATTCATCCGTTCCTGACATCGGATGGATCAGTCGTCCTTATCAGAAGCTACTCTCGACATATAAAATTCCAATTGCACCTCAAAATGATACATCCTCTGCATCCCGTTTTCGGCTTATTCAACAGTCAAATTATCCCGTCTGTTTACATGCATACGCTATAACACGAGCTGGTGCGGCTAAATTATTAATACAGACAGGAAAAGGGTTGATAGATGGAGCAAATGACCTCACGATCGCCGTGCATACACAAGAAGAGCGGTACCGTAGTTTCACTTTCGTCCCGCCCGTTTTTTCTCAGTGGAAACGGGTAGGATGGTCAGGAAATAGCGATAACGGTGATGTCGATCTGAGCCACGAAAGAAATTCTACTTCTAGTTTAAATCCGGGACTATCCTGGGATATTCGTGAGGGAGTACGAGCAGTGTTAAATGATGATGATTATTCCCTTTTCGCTGAGCTACAGTGACACCCAGACGCGCTTAATTTTTTTACACCCAATTATTGTACTATAACGCGTTGCCAAGAAATTGTATGTCCAAGCCACGATTATTTATCATCTTATCGGTATCTTACCGAAAACTTTCGATGCAAAGAGACATATAAATAGGCAGCAGTGAATATCATCTCTACTTATCCTTTTTATACCCCAATACTTTCTAGATCATAGTCATGGTCACAACTTCGAGGGGAGGTTACCTCACTTTGATTGTTTTGCTCTTCTCAATCTGCTGTACAGGTTTGATAAAACCTGCATCTGCAAGAGCTTTAATGGAGAACAGAGCAGAAGGTTACGAAGATGAGAGCTGGACAACTTTTGCACAAAATCTTTTAAAGTTCAGCGATACCGAAAAGGAAGAAATACAAACTTTAGACAAGCGTCATGGCAACTTGCAAGATTGTGGAAATGACGTAAGTACATAAATTTTAAATAAAATTAGAATTTTATTTGACATGATACTGATTTTCTCTCAATATTTACATTTGAATCAGTTCGACTGTCCCTCTGATCGGTATTGTAGCACAAAGAGGCATAAATGTTTCAGAAAACTCAAGTTAAAGAAGTCTTGCTCGCGTGACTACGCTTGCCGTACCGGATATTGCGGACGTGTCTCTCACGGGTGTGCACGTAAGAAAACAGAAGGTCGTAAGTGCTTCGCATCTAATGCAGCTTGTAATTCAGGCTATTGCGACTCTGCAACTGGACAATGCTCTTCTCTTGCAGAAGAAAGTGGTAAATGCCACGAGAATAGTGGTTGCAAATCTGGCTATTGTAAAGCAAATGGACAGTGTGGCACCGATACAGGGCCAAATCCACCTGACCCAGAACCGCCGCAACCTACAGGTAGAAGCTATATCTAGTCAAGTCTACCCACCCCTTATATACTCTATTCTCATATATCCTTTATATCGCCTCATTTCGTCTTCTTTCGGTCCTTCCTTTGGTCACTTTTCAGATTTCATATGTTTTCAGTATTCTAAGAGAATTCTATCTTTAAAAATGACATATGAATTATATGTTATTTACTATAATCGCTTCGGAAATTAAATATTTAGGTAATTTCGATATACCGCTTAATAACCAGCGTCCCTGATCTACAGACAAAGAAAATGCGACGCCGATAGAAACAATTTACGTAAACACGGTTAGTGTTTTATAAAGCCTTGCTACCTACCACAATAGCGGCTACATATAATCAATGTACGAAAGATAGGCAAGGCAGCAGGTGGTCATCAAAAATATTTGTTAGAAACGAATCACCAAGGAAATTATGTAATTATGCAAGCTAGACTTTAATTGATTAACATCTTGAACCGATATCAACTGACTTCGTGACTGTGTTGTTATACTCTCGCGTAAGGCTAAAAGTATGTGATTATCATAAAGCAACGAGAATATACTTAGTCTAAACCTATGCCTATTTTTTTCGCTTGAAAGAGAGAAAAGATATGATAAAAGAGGGAGCTAAGAGTGGTAAGAAGCGTGTATGATTATGAAGTGAAATAGCTGAAGACCTGATGCTAGTTAAATACCTTCGAGCGTATAGATTCCACATTTATCTGCTCAGTCTTATTGTGTAAAGGATCAAATTCTATAGATAAAGTATGAATCATATAAAGCAATTCTGTTTATTATTTTGCTGTAGAAAAATGAGAACAATAAAGATTGAACAATAAAGATTGATTCAGAACCAAATCAGAATTTGAATTATGCCCAAACGGGATCAACAATCTCGGGACCTTGTCCGACAGTATGTACTCTAAAACCAAGCTTACGAAGCTTTCTTGAATCAACCACATTTCTGCCATCAAAAAGGAATGCTGGTTTCTTCATCGAAGCGTAAATTTTGCTCCAATCGATTACTTTGAATTCATCCCAATCGGTTGTAATGACTACTGCTTCAGCACCTTCGCAAGCTTCCGTAGCAGAGCTTGCGACACTTACTTGCTTTTTAAGAGCCTCATTTTCATTAGTCAGCCCTGGTTCGGTCAAATCTAGGAAAATCTGTTGACTAGAAATTTTTGGATCGTAGATTGTAAGGAAAGCGTTTTCCTGCCTAAGAAGCTTGCAAATAGTAGCAGCAGGCGTTTCACGTGTGTCTCCAGTATCTTTCTTAAATGCAAATCCTAAAACGGCAATCTTTTTGTGGGTGATGGTATTAAACATTGAGGAAAGAATCTTTTTAGCAAAACGAGACTTGCTATACTCGTTCAGCTGAATCACCTGCTTCCAATAATCGGCTACTTCCTGCAATCCTAAACTTTCTGATAGGTAGACCAAATTTAGAATATCTTTTTGGAAACAGCTTCCTCCAAACCCAACACTTGCTCGAAGAAATTGCGATCCGATACGCTTATCAAGACCACAAGCATACGCGACTTCTGTCACATCAGCTCCTGTTGCTTCACAAATAGAAGCCATAGCGTTAATACTGCTAATTCTTTGAGCAAGCAAAGCATTTGCTGCTAATTTGCTTAATTCGCTACTCCATAAGCCAGTTGTATAAATTTTTTCTCTATCAACCCATCTAGCGTATATGTCGGATAGCTTTTTGGCTGCTATTTTCCCCTGGTCGGTTGGGAGGCTTCCAATCAAAACTCTATCCGGGTTTTGTAAATCTGAAATAGCTGTTCCTTCTGCTAGGAATTCTGGATTAGACAGAATATCGAAGTGTAAGCCAGGCCTTGCGTTTGATTCGAGAACTTGTCGCATCGAAGCAGCTGTACGGCAGGGTACGGTAGATTTTTCAACGATGATCTTTGATGTTGTTGCAACTTCTGCAATTTTCCTTGTAGACGCTTCTACATAATGTAAGTCGGCTGCGTATCCAGCTCCTACTCCTGATGTTTTTGTCGGTGTGTTTACGCTGACAAAAATAAGATCTGAATCACGTATAGCCTCGTCAACATTGGTAGAAAAGAACAAATTGCTTCCTCTGCATCTTTGAATGATATCTGCTAGCCCAGGCTCATAAACGGGTAAATCGTCTAATCTACCGGTTTCAGGATTTGGTAAACAGTTCCATGCCGCAATTCGGGCAGGATTAATGTCAACTATAGTAACTATAATGTCAGGACATTTATTCGCAATCATTGCGCATGTCGGACCGCCGACGTATCCTGCTCCGATACAGCAAATACGCTTAATGTTAGAAGTGTTTATCATTTCCCCACCGTTATAGACTGTATCGGATGGTACAGGTACCATGATTACGATTTGATAAATTGGAAGACTGGCTAGAGATTTTTTGATGCTGTTGTTGTTTACAAAATGCTACTATCCCTATTCGTAAGTTCACTTTATATATTTTTTTTTCTCCTTGTAAAAGCATCAGATTCGTAAAGATAAGACCGATTATGGTTAAAACAAGAGCGGAGATAAAAAAAACGTATTAATTCCAGTTTTTTAATGCAAGCTTCCTTAACGCGTGGATGCGGGATTTGAAGAAAACTGGGCTTCACCCAACTTTTCTATGCATACAGGGTAATTCAGTGAGAGGGTCATAAGGATGGTTATGTGGCAAGGATGCATGAAATAGCAGCAGAGAAGAAACTTTAATTGTTTTAATAATAAAAGATACAGTAGTTGAGGCGATCACTCAATAAAACATAAAATTTTTAAGGAAAAAGAATCAAACTTACTAGCATCTCTCTAGAAAATTTACTAATGAACTTTTAATATTATTATCATTGTACCTTAGGACATTACAATTACATATATGGTAAGCTAAATTTCTACAATGTAGTTTGGCTTCTTGGCCGGACAGGTCTCCTTATGTCATTGCTGTCAGTCAGACGCGCGCGTTTTAATGGCGACTTTATAGCTTCAGTAGCCACAGCACAAGCTGTGGCAGCTATTGATGCTGCTTCATGCAATTGACTCTCCGTAGATGTTCTAGTATATAAGCTGGTAGCCTGATCGCTTAAAAGACGAGAAGCTATAACTAATTGGTTAGCAACATCTTTTAAAATAGTCCGATAATGATCAATCTTATAATTGGCTTCACTTGAATCAAATGATGAGCCGATTGATGAGCCTCTTCGCTCTTTAAGCAGCTGTTCAGAATATTCCTTAAAAAGTAAACTTTCTGATGGTAAGGCTTTGACCTGTCCATCAACATTTTTCTTGAAAGCAGGCGAATGTGATGGACTATATGATGTAAAAATTGGAGACTGAGCACGTTCGGGGGCAGCTTGACTTGAGCAGCGTGATTGGCTTCGATTGCTATCAGAATCTATCTGTAGACCTATTATTTGTCGTTGTAGTACAGTGGTTGTATCCTTATACTTCTGTTCAGTAGCTGACTGTTTATATGATAAGTCTTCTTCATGCGTATTGTTCTGCCTAGGAGAAGCTGATGGTGTTGAAATCATACCCGAAGAAGGTGAATCAAAAGTATCTAACCCGCTTGTACTATTCCAGTAAGAAGTGTAGCCTACTGTAGATATATTTGGTGTGTCTATATCCGAAACACTTAGACCAAAAGCAGATAGACAAGATGGAAGAGAAACGGATTGGGTAACCAGTGGTTCAACAGTAGTTTCACGATCACCGAAAGAAGGAAAAGAGGATGACGAAGTTAAATTACATCGTATTGCCAAGCTTTCCTGCATTGCGAGACTTACTTGCGCCGATCGTATTGACGAAAATTGTACCTTAAATATATTAAATTCTTCTTTAATTTTACGTGTTGACCAATCGTAGACTTCTCCCCATAACAATTTCCAGAAGCACTGGTGTGAGTAGCGAGCTTTACATATAGTACGATCTATTTCAAATGCTTTAAGCATATCTCTCCAATTTTTTTCGTAAAGCCACCGTTGCATACTTGTATTCTCTAGATAGCTACTTTCTAAGCATGTTAATTCTGCATGTAAAGCAGAATATATTTCGAGATGAGATGCGAATTCGATAAAAGATATCGAACTTTGTAGTTGACCAGTTTTAAAATATGTTTTAATGGAATCTATAATACTACTCTCTTGTCTTTCGCAAAGTTGCTGTAAATCGGAAACTTCGCTCGTATATTTCGTTTGCGTTGAGGATAGGGAACCTTCTATACCGTAATTGATCGTTGACCGTATACTGATTGGTACTCGAAAGTTAAGTAAATTTGGTCGCCCTAAAGCAATCCAGCGGTATACTAGATCACGATACGAAACAGGAAATTGTATGCAATCTAGATGTTCGCCTATTGAAATTTCACCAGAACATGGACGCCAACATTGCGTTAGAATCGTTTGAGATTCTATTCGCGGTATAGAATAGGCACGGAGATCTTTAACGTCATTATACTGACTAATTGATTGTTCGACTACTTCTATTGGTTGAGATAAAAATTGTTCTGGGAATACATCAAGTAATTGAATGTATTCGGGCGATAAATTCTCTTCTAGTGAGAAAGTGTTCTCTGCAAATTGTGAAATTGAGTCCATTGATGATTTATCATCTTGTATATCTTGAGGAAGACTCTTAGGAGAAAGGGCCAACGTATTATCGTGAAACATTATACTCGTGACCGTATTAACTTAAAGAAAAATGAGATTGTAGTAAGAGTAAGTAGATTGCCTTTACTCTCTATACATATATATATATATATAAGAATATCTTTTAGATAGACTTATTTACGATAAAGTTTAAACACCTAAAGTGTCGATTACCAGCTCCGCTTTATGATATCGGTCGGGCAGAATGCTTAATATTGTACCGCCGATCGCTTCTATTGTGTTATAAACCGGTACGAAATGCACAACCTTTCTTTTCACTTATGGCTGAGAAAGATGCTTCCCGCTCACACCTTCCCGTGGAACTTCTCTAGTCCGAAAGAGCGAGTCTCTATCTTATAATGCGCAAACGAAAAGTCTGAGTCTATTTTCAAGTTGTATTTCCTATGCATCGATATGCAGAGGCATTAGACGCTAAGGAATACACAATTCGAACAGCATATGCATGCACTAAAAGCATAATGGGCGGGTAAAGGGTGCATGCATGAGGCTATCAGGGATCGGGAACAAAAACAAATTTGCGTTAAATTGTTTGCAGTCTTAGCTATTTTCCTGCAAGTCTATATCGCGTGAGAGCAAGCAGTCTAAAGCTTACATCGAAATTTTGCTCGAATCAAAATTAATAAACAAAGAGCTCATACCGTTCTGCGTAATTTTTCGAAACTCAGAAACAATGCATTTGACCCTTACAATGCTGATCTTTTACACTCTTTCTCATGTATTACACCACTTTTATGATAAGCAAGATCCTACTCTTGCACGCACCACCCCAGATCTTTTATACGCAGCGCGGCGTAGCGCACACTTTAATTCTCGTTCACCGCGTAGAGGATAAGTCGGGACTGACTATCAATATCGGTTAGAAGTGTATACTATAGCATGAGAATTTTGTCTTATACTTTGTCAGCTATGAATAGCTTTTAAATCTTTGTTGATTCTCTTGATAGTGACAGAACCTTTGCTATAATAGATTAACGAAAAATCAATGAATGTTGTATTTTTCTGATAAAGAAGGGAAAGGTTACGTTCCCGCTTATGCAAATATGTGGCGTATATCTTATTGTTGAGTTCGAAGAACAGTAGTATTGAGCGAAGATAAACGTTTTCGCTAATGTCTGTATTGTTAGCACAAGCAAGCGAAACTCATGATTTTCTCGGGATATACATACATATATGATTTTCATAAATATTAATCGCGGAGTTGAATTTAAACTACTAAAACTATCCACGCCTTCTGCGATCATCTCATTTATTGGTTAAATGTATATGTTAAGCCTTTTCAACTTTCCCAGAATTGGTCTTAGCCGTACTAACAAGCGGGACCAAAGTGCAGCGTAGATAGATTTTCTTCGTTTATTGAGGCACATATATTTTCAGTATCCGATTAAACGCCACTAGATAATGGAAATAAGTAGGGCAATTGATGAATGTAAGGAAACAGATAGCTCGTTCTGCTCTTCGGGACGCATGTTATGCAGGGTGTAAACATCAGAGCTGCGTCCGCTGCGCAGTACTGCGCTGCACTACAATACACCTAAACTCGTCGAGCAGATATTCTAGAACGTCATTATTACAACTTGAAATATCCCTATACCATTTAGTAAATGTCAGGAAAGCACAGCGCTGCGCTGCGCAACGCTATCTACACGTATAAAGTCATAATTAAAAGCCACACTTGTCGGCCCGAATAGTCTACGCTGAGTTTGACAGGTGTTCTAATATCTTTCTCAGCCGGGCGGTTTTTTTGTATGCTTTGATATTAAGATGACTGCATCTATCACCTATATAGATGAAGTTTGCTCGGCCGAGATGAAAGTTATCATTGCTAACATCAGAAAATTTAAAAACAACTTGTCTTTAAAGCATTATTACACAAATATATCACTTTCGCTATAACTTACTTACTTTTATTGTTATTAATTTTTAGCTTAACTAAGATAGATATTGATAAGAGTAGTGAATTTAGCTTTGCATACTTATAGTCGTAAACATCGTAATGACTTCATTGCGACTAGTTTTATGTTAACATAGATAAATGATTTTTCAAACATAAAGTAAAGAATTTAAAAATAAGGAAAGATAGTAGAAAGTTGGTAAAGGTCTAGGCCTTTCTCATCTCCAAGGACAAGATAACACGCTAAAAATAATTGGGTACACTAACCCGCCGCGGGATTCATCCCGATACTCGTAAAAATTAAGAGGCACTCATAAAGAAGCTCGTCGCCGATACTATTTATACCTAGGACTAATTTTTAATTCGAGCAAACCTTTCTTTACAAGATCTTTAAAATGTCTCTTCAAGTTTGTTTCGTAATATTCCTCTTCTTAATCAATCACGCTTCTACCTCACCGACCCTTGAAAGGCGTGCGGCTACCTCACTCATAAAGTGTGATACAAAACCTTTTGTATCAAATTTTGGGATGGTCTACACCGGTAGTAGTAAATACTTCGACCAAAATCCGAACATATACGAAGCTTTTAGCTTTAGGGGTAAGAATAACACGGCTGGTCAGCCAGTGATATCTAGTATTGCGGCAAACAAAACGAGAACAATGATGGACTTTTATCGGTGTACAAGCAAGTATATGGGATATAAAGACGATCCCAGCTCGTCTGATACAGGAAGAAAGTACGGAATTGTTCGAATCCCAAAGCTGAATAACGACTGTCTTATGCTATCTTCAGCAAGTGCTAAAAGTACGCAATTGACACATCAATCGTGCTCTTTTACCGACGACACAAGCCAAAATGCTCAGTACTCTGAAATTTTTGGGACAGATCAAGGTCCCGCAATTCTTTTTTTAGGAGTCCCTTTCAGTAAGAGTCATAACAAGGACGGCTATGGCTATGCCAATAAAGATGATGGAAGCAATGGTAATAATAAAATAATTAGTTTTATACGGCAAACAGGTAACAGCACCCTAGACGGAGATAGTACAGCATCGTTTTATCTCGGGTGATCGTAAAATCTTATCCTTACGATGTACTAAAATTTGTTTACTAGAGAGATATTT
>BCJU01000007.1:0-26266 GCA_001600355.1 Meira nashicola
TATAGCTGGATAGCAACCAATTTGACCGATATATTATTACCACGAAAGCAAATGGAAAACATCCTGCAGGTAAGCATTTTGTCGAAACTTTAGAAAAATCAGGCAAACAAGCGTATTGAAGGCTGATACAACTGTGATTGATTTCCATCTGCAGTCAGCGAATGTCAGTAACGACAGTGGATTACCTTTGTTTGTATCTCTTCAATTGCTCGTCGGAGATCCAGATTCAGCGGTGAGTTGAATGGCAATGACGTGAAACCACTAAAGCTTTCGACTTATACATTTCAGTCTTTGATACCAACAGAGTGACGTATTTCTCGGCACTTCACCGAAATACGGTGAGATCTATGGCGGGTTGAAGCTTTATCTGAAAGATTTGGATGTGAGTTGTATAAGGGTTGAACTGTCCGGGAAGTAACAAACGAACGAAAAGAAACTGACTATTCTTCTTTGAAAGCTATTTCTGCAATTTGAAACTGTTTTCCATCGAAGAAAATGGCAATTGCGTTTGGCAGAAAGGTTGCTTCATTGCTGCTCTAACAAGGAAGCCGAGAGACGCATGTAAGTGCTTGTCGGGGGACGTGAATCAATAAGCATAAATCTGACTCCCTTTACTCACTTTTGTATGAAAAGCACTCTCCTTAGAGAGAAACAAAAGGTGTCGTCAAATATCGTGACTGAAAACAGCAATTACAGGGAGTTGATCGAGGGTGAACTTCCAATTTCAGTTCAAGGCAAGACAGTCGTTGTGCGTCCAAAGAATGAGATGAAAATCACGTTCCCAGTGTCACCACAGACAAGAAAGTACTTAGAACGAGATACAGGGAAGAAAGAATTTGTAAGTCTCATTAGTAGGTATTTTCCACCTTTTTGACACTAACTTTCCTACTGCACTAGTACTTTGTTAAGCTTGTATTCGGCTCTTCTTGCCCTTTGTGGGATGGAACTGGCTTCCCAGAAGAGGTAAGTAGCCCTCTTAGGGGAGTGGGCTTGTCGCTGTATTCCTTCAGTTCGAATACATGGATTCCAATATCAGCAAATTTTCGCTTCAGAAACGTCGTTTCACGTTTCACTGCATTCGCTAGCCAAGCAGCTATCGTTGCAAGACAGTCGAATACATACAATAGCGATCGAAATGCCCCAAACCATTCTTCTGAGCCTGAATCAGACGAGGAGGAAGATGTTCCAGCATTTCAGATTTTTCAAAGAACTTTGCCTTCAACAGGGTATTCGCCGAGGATTGGTGTACGAGGTCAACGAACACCTACAATTCTCATTCCACGAAGGATGCTAAGGATGTGGTTTCCGGATGGAACCTACCCGCAAGGGCTCCCACTCTCTGTAAAGATTGAAGCCACAAGAGCCAGATCACCTGACGAGGTGAAAATATTTCTTCGTCTTGACAGCACAGGGCAGAGTGATAATGAAGGTGTGTGGTTCAATGCCTTACGCTACGCAAAAGACGGCATGCCCTCAGCAGCAATTTGGCGCTACATTCAAGAAACACAACGTGGAGCTCGAAATCTTGATGAAGAGAGTCAAGTCAACAAGATGTTGTAATCTCTTAACAAGCATTCGATGTGAATAAAAAAATACTAAAATGTTACCGAATAGCGGCGTTATCTTCTTTGTCTTTTTCGTGTCAAAAATAAAGAACAAACAGCTCTGTAATAGTGCAGTGATGAAACATAGTATGTAAAGAGATTTCCATCTAGGCATATCCAGAAGGTTTAAAATAAGGTGGTTGTCTCTTACTCATGACTAAGAGAATGAGAAAGTGCTCTAAATAACAGGCTAYCAGGGAATATTTCTCCCTTGAATATCCTGAAAAAAAACCTCTGAGTTGTGTGTCTGTTTATTTCATTCGTTCTATATTGCCTGGACTTCGTGGGCTATTCTTACAACATGAGTCAWTGAGACTTTTGCTTGTTATAAAATTTGTCGAATCACAGATGGTCTTGTAAAAGCTGTAGCACATACCTCTTCCATGAGCCTAATCAAGAAAGTATCTTTGAAAGTTTGGATCTCGTGGAGATGCAAAACTACATTTGTTTCTATCGTTCCCAAAATCCAATCCGCATGGTCAGTAATTGAATGCAACAAGAACGTGTTTACTAAAGATGTCTACAAATTTCAGTGGATGTTGGTTTTTGTTCCAATTAACGGCCTCTTTTCTGCAAGTGTATGAACATGTACTATTGAAAAGATAAGTGAGAGTTCATTTGCGGAAGTCTGCAGCTCTCATACAAAGTAGTTGTAAATCGCCGGTCTCATTCTTTTTCCGGCTTATATACTATTATCCAACAAAAAGCTTGAACAATTCTGCGCTTCTTGTCGATCTAGCCCTAGAAATTAGTGGAGAATTGTYCTCACTTAGTAAAGTAAGTAAGCCAATTGCTTCCACTATCCAAACTGCGTGCTTAGCTGTTAGCGCAGAATAAAAATCTGTCACCAATGGCAGGTCTTTCTAACTGTCGATAAAATACATTACGTCGCCAAAATTTGACTTTGGCCTCATTCTGAAGAAAATACAGTCGTTCTTCCTTCCCAATCTATTTCAAGAATTTAAGTGAAACCACCTTATCAAGCAAAATAGCTACGCTACTTGTATGTAAAACTATGGCAGAGGAACTGATTTCTTTTACTAGTACTATCTTTGGTTGAGCGGTGTCATTTCTTGCTTCTTCTGAACACAAWACYTATTCAGAGAAAGTCGGCAGGAGCTCATTCAATAAGTTCCTAAGCTATCCAAAATATTGCAAGACGCTTTGATGGGCATTGACTGATTGGCACACGGTAAACAGAAAGAACGCTCAAATTATCGTTCTTCCGAAGATTAGTAAATTAGAATATGAGCGCTAATCGCTCTTGCCTATAGTGTCTGTGTTGTGTATATTATACCTGTGCCCTCATTTGCGTGTGCTTGGCCGGTACGCCTTTTTTAAAAGAGAATTGGACGCGCTAGAGACACTTTGTCTGTGTAAAGGCGATTCTTTCGGCCTTTGGCGTGCAAACTCATGATGTATCGTGCCTTTGGATAGCAAAAACAATTTCAGATACAGCATTTCCTAGCGTCCACCTATTCTAGCGAATTATCTCCGCGCGGAAGAGCGCACGGCATTGCGTAAGTGATACGCTACCCGGACCTTCTTGTCATTCATTAGAGAGTAGAAGCTCGTAAAAACTTTGAATCACTCAGGTGCTAGCGCAAAAGTCTTGAATGCTCAGCCTGTGTCAAAAGATAGTGACTGTATCTTGTAACAGACTTTGTGCACGACATGCTTCCATCAATCGGAAAGAAGCACAGGGTTTGTCCAAGGTTTCTTAACAGAACAAAGATAATTTGATCGCCAGTCAGACCCCACTTGATTGGCATCCCGCTACCACCTACAAAGATTAAGTACTCGAAGATATCAGAGATCAATGTGGAATTTTTGAGGGCCCGGTAGTGTCTTTTCGAACCAACACGATCACTGTTGAGAGGTACCTTGTCACAAACAAAAGAAATTTATTGAAGTACTACACGCTCAATCCTGTCGAACGTGGAAATTATCGAGACAATATATAAACATCAATTACGCACTCAATTTGCAAGAATATAAAAGAGTGAGATACGAACAAGTTGAATTATTTTTAAAACTTACTTTCAAGGAGGAGCTAAAGTCAATTTAGCAACCTTGCAGGTGACCAAATCATTAGCCACACTAGACAAAACCCCCTCGATAGTAAGCGTTACATCGGAATAATTGATGCTAGACCTGCACCAACTTGCGTCTGTACCCAAAGCAGTGACAACAACATCTTCGAATACCAAACTGCCAAAGTTCCAAGCAGCTAATCGCAAAAGTGTACTACGAGGATGTCTGTCTTATGCATCCCAGTATAGCTAACATTCAATTTCACTAATTCTTCAGCGGCTAGAAAAGCGCCAACTTAATTGCATCATTTCTAGATTCCGATTTAGACCTTTTTAGTATCATCAGAATTGTAGCGTATCAAGCAAGATCACCTAAAGGAGGACAATGCCTGTACTGAATACATTTACCCTTGGAAGAAAAAAGAGCTGCAATCCTAACATTTAGATATTTTTGGCGTACATCTTGCTGATGCCGTTCAAGTACGTATCTTCAAGGTAGCATAGCATATAGTGTGTTGCTACGATAGATATCATGCTTGTGTCGGATTGGTGTTAGAAGATGATTCCGCTGTGATACAAGTAGTATACTAGATCAGGTTGGGGTAAAAATTTACAACTACAGTGCCTGAAAATTATGAAATCTAAAAATAAGGGTAATTCATACCAAAGTTTTTAGGCTAAGATAAGAGATTAGATAGCTATACCGCGTTTTTACTTGTTTCAGGAACAACACAGAGAATCGTCCCGCGCAAGACGTAGCGCACAATTGCTTATGTAATTCACCCAGTTTACACGAAAATGATTTCACAGATCAGAGCACTTCCGTTGCAAGATCACATCAAGGCAGACGGCCACGCTTGGCGACGTAGAATACGCGAGCCTTCGTGGGAGAGTTAAATTGCAATGCAGCACCATTTGAGATGTTGAGGACCTGGCCTGTTTTTGCGACAAAGTTCTCACCGGTTGTAGTCCACCAAATAGGCCCAGGACTATGCGTCCTATGTCCTTGTTATCATGCTCGATGTCAAAATATACCTTGACAGTGACAGGTGTATCATCACCTGCACTTGCAAGGGATGTGAGGGAAGTCATGATGGCGAGAATCAAGAGCAACAAGGCTGCGAAGGATCCGTGGGTTTTCATGGCGACAACAATCGATTTAATCTGGCGAATGAATTAGAGTACTTTGAAATCTGATGGTGGTTTCAACCAATTCAGCTTGCGAGGTAAGATGATCGAATGAAGGAAACTTTTTGATCTCTTCCCATCCAAATCCAGCAAACACCTTCTAACTCGCGTGGCAGCGCACGCGCCATTGCGTGTGCTACAAGATGTATGCAAGTCAACCTAGGCTCGCATTCTCGCGTTTTACGTAAACGAGCTTGCAGCATCTAATCTGTTTAGTGCCCGCGCCGATCTCTTATCGCTGTCTTGTCTTTCTAATAGTTTCAATAGTTCTTGCCTGAGACGAGAGAACGCACAGCAGAACAGACATTGATGCAAAAATCCAAGGTTGAAGAACATTCTTGCAGGTCAATTATATGCAGGGTTTAATAGGACGCACTGTAGAAGAGCGCCGAGGAACAAATTATAGTATATGAAGAAAGACACGGTGTCTGGAAAGGGTCTCTTCGATAAATAATAACCATCTACGCGTACTAACGATTCAAAGACATTCAACTCATCGTCACTTACAGCTGCCACAAGACGTCATCTTACCGGCCTACGGAAGCCATCTTATATTACTATTATATTACTAAAATGTCCGTCGTACTTCTTGCTTTTCTCAAGCGCAATTAATGAAAGATAACTCAAAGGTCGTAGAAAGCGAAATCCTGAGCACCAATCGCAAAATCAAGGCGAGGATGCTGGATGATGCAATATTTCTGCAATCTACATCGGATTATATCACCGGCAAGGATAGAAAAAATTCTACAATCTTTGTAGACGTTTGTTGCTCTGACTGACATTTCACTTTTGTTTTTTGTCGCTGTTCTCTCCAAACTGCTCGGAATACTGTGTGGATATGTGCGAGAGAGAAATAGAGCATATACACTAGTCTCTCTGATGTTCTCTGTGCTAAGGACTAAGCTGGTCGGAAAAACTTCTGACAGATGCCATCATGGAAAAGTCTCGAATTTCGTGATGCCGACAAAGACGATATTACTCAGTTATTCTGCACTGGTACATTAGAGCCGAGAAAGTGTGCTAACAGCATCGATCCTCACACGTGCAAGTAGGATCACTGAGAAAATTGCCTATCTCTATCGCGTGAAAAATTTGATGATGCGCAAGGATGCGGACGGTGACTTGCATCATGACCCTTTCCACTATTTCCAGAGGAGATACTTGGACTTGATTATCGCCACGATGCTTAAGTGAAAAATGCCTTCCGGTCGAAAGCGCTGATGCATGGCAAGGCATTTGCAGCAACCTCGATGTTCAATCGTGCTTTCCAGTAGATGATCTAGATCATACAGCGATCGCTTACGTTTATTTTGTGTGCATTCAAAGCTTTATCCTTCCTGCTTTCCAGCCTAAATAGACATTCTGCAGAGATTTGCAACTTCCACTGTATCACAGTGCCTTCATTTGATCGCCAAGCAAGCAAACTTTCTTAAATGGCAATATTTTTGCCACATTAAATATCTTGCGTTCGATACGCGCAACAGTGTTCTTCCAAAAAGCTTTTCGTATGCGTTGCGCTGTCAAGGTAGCGGTGTCTCTCTGTCGAAAGAATTGAAATTCCTGCATACGACTCAAGCTTCTCTTTTATTAGTCGATCGTTCCAATCTTAAAAAAAATAGCACTTCAACTATGCGAGACCGAAGTGCATCAATTTTGCAGATCTGATAGCCCGCCCTTTTCAATATTTTGGCGAAAGAATTCTGGCTTTATTGCCCAATCACTCCTCGTGACATCGATACTTCCAGAGACAACTGTACTGCCGCTATTTGAGAAACACAACAAGGATACTGCTTGTTTCCAATATTTACATAAATTCTCCTATACTGTGAAGTTTGACTGAGATACTCAAACTCGGTTCGGGATGATCGTTATGGTAGGTATCACCATTGAGCACAAACGGGCGGAACTCTTTTTGTGAATGGGATGAACGTCAAAGGGGCGTTGCTATTCCGTATGTAGAATGCTGAAGTGGTCGATTGCTCCAAATTTCCATCTTTCATGTGCCTTACTCAAAGCACTGTTCTAGGCCCTGCGCACGGTATTTGCTCCGAAGCGGAATTGCGGACAGAAGAGGCGGACAAAATGTTCCTGCATGATAGAGCCATGCGATCATTGCATAGAAGTCACGAGCCTGGGTAGAATCTGTGATTGATTCGTCGCGTTCGATGGAGCTTTCGTCTGATCTACGGGAACTTTTGAGATAGTTAATCTCTATGTATATGATTACCTTGAGCACAAGCGGACTTTTGGTTCGTGGACGTGGAAAAGTATTCACCCCGGGCGTGCAGGATGGACAAAGGTGTTAGGTTTTTGTTGCTAGCCAGGATCTCTTACAACTCCGATCTAAATAAACATGGAACTTTGTTGATTGAATCTTCCCAATCCCATACGGAGCCATCATGCCAAGTGTTCGTGACGTGATAGGATATGTAGATCGGATCTGATCGTACTGTTGGCGTAAAATTAACTTGTCAAATCTTAGCAAAATAGAAATCAAAGGGGGTCATGCGGCTTATATTGCAAAATCAGCTTCGTGCCACATCGCAATGTTTTCTCCGTCACAAAATACGATCAAATCCTGGAAGGAGAAGTGTGATTCCTCAAATTGTTTTTTGTTTTGTTTTGCATCGCCTTTGGTAGTATAAAACCCTACCCATATTTTGGGAAGCTATACATTGCAAATGCTGCGACTGCAATCGATTTTGTTTCCCATTTTGGTAATACGAGGAAAACGGTATTCATTCCTCGGAGCAGGTTTGATTGGACCATTAAAATATAAATCATAAGCATTCTTCTTGTTGCTATAGTCATAATTTTTGGGCTGACATAGGTTTGGTGATCAATGCATACACATAACGAAAAGGGCATGTTGTATGGTATGTCGTTGTGTAGCAAAAGAGCTTGTCAACTTCATTTCAGTACTATTAATCTTTGTATCAGCTTGAAAGATTAGACACAAGAAATTATTCAGCCAGAAGTGTCTTGTATAACTTCTGTACATTTTGTTCTTACTTCCAATGAATAAAACGTAATCTTAAAATATGGTATAGGTTGATACAAAGAGTCGAATGGCAAGAAAGAGCATCTGACGTACTAGACTAGCTGCAGTTTAGGTACCGACTTTAATGATTCCGAACATCTCGCAAATGCTTTGATCTAATCAGACAGATGAAAGACAAACATCTAGACTATACTTGAGACACACCGATTCTATTGTCATCATGTATGAAGCGTTGTGTGTAAGAGAATCAATAGAAGGGAGGAAAGGGTCGTATCTTATTGCAAACAAGAAACAGATTCTGCTTATTGCAGAAAAGAAGAAAGCATTGAGAAGATAAGGGATAGAAAAATCATCTCTCCACGGAAAGGTGTTACTGGCTTTGTTCGAATGTTTCGCAAGTCTTTTGAGTTTTCTTGGTGCTGACTTGTCCTCTTTAGCGCCTGTTCCTGAATCAGTCTTGCTCGTGTAGACGATTTCGAGGTACACGAAAATGTGATTTACATCTACAGGAAAAGATGGTCAGCTCCAGACGGAGTTTTCAATCGCACGAATCAACGTTGTCTACCGACAAATATCTTCACAACGAACGAACAAAGGGAAAGGCGATGTTTTCACGATCTACTTGTTCGCCAAACCTTGCTTTTGGAGTGTGGGTGGAAAGTCCATCCAACCGACCTGTGGGTATGATTACACAACACCTTCCGATTTGCACCTCTAGCTGCTGAGGGAAAAAGAAAAGGTGCATGCAAGCACGAGAAAAGTGCAATGCCTGTCCTTTTTTTGTGCGCTTTGACACCTGCTTCCTAGTTTCATATTCGAGTTGGCCCGGCCCGTGCGCACCACACTAATTCAAGTCCGAGATAACATCAGCTATACATGCAGAGGTGTCTGACTATCATGACCTTCATCGTTACATGAATAAGTTGTTGAAATGATTCCTTCCATTTACATAGCCTTACTGCTCCTCCTCCAAACTATCTCAGCGCTTGCTAGCAACAGTCCGGCTCCTTCCATTGCTCTCGGCGATGAGCATGCCACACAAACCGGAGAACAATCTCATCAATGCAAATGGTCTATCCTAGTCCGCGCGGATGATTTACGAATGTAGGTGCATTTTCATTGCTGTGCTATATCCAGGGATCATGCTCATCACCTTTTCATGCTATCGGCAGAGGTCATATCGCATACGGCGATGCGCGTTTGATCAATAATATGACGAACATGGGCAATCCCGTTCATTGCGAGATTGCGCGATGGTCATTGGTACTCCGATCGACTGAAGGCGCAGCCATGCGTTATCCTTTGCCATCAATCGAACTTCCGAAAGAGCCGATGTGGAATCGCACATAGGATCAGTATAGATACCAGAGATACGATGAAACATCGGTGAACGACGAATCGGGCCTCTTTATGTTCGACCCTTACAAAGAGGAGAGGGAGGAATACGATCGTAAATTGGAGGAGTACGCTAAAATAGTTCGCACGAAAGATCATTTCGTCGTTAGGCAAATCGAGAAAACACACTTTGAAGTGTCAGTCGATATGGGCGAAGTGCATGACCCTGTCGAAGGTACGTATTCTGTCCTGGTACAGGAACCTTTCTTTTTTACTTATCGCAATCCTGTCATTCTCTATTCAGACTATCAGATGACTCCCCTTGAGCCATTTGTGGTAAGCGTCCCGAGCAGTATGAAAACTTTTAGCACCTTGAAGAAACAAACGTTTCCGCGCGTATTTGGAGGAAGCCGTCAGAAATGGAATCTTGCTGTGAGTTTTGTGTATTCGGATAGATGTAGTCTCGACACAAAGCAGACTCACACCTTCATTGCAGTATAGCGAATATTCTTTGCTGGCCTATTTCGCAAAAATCACCCTGCGAAACGGCACCGAGATCGAGTTGAGGGCAGGTGATGCAACCTTCCTACCCTCAAAGCCCACGATCAATGCCCCTTCCCACAGCAGTCTCAAACTTCAAATTGACGAGAAGAGCGGTTTCATTTGGTCTGCTGATCGGAGGGGCTTCAGACTCTTTAACGAGAAGGAAAAGGATGATGAGTAAATCGACTTGCCAGGTTTGAATGCCAGCGTGATCTTAGACCGATTGCCACAAATCTATCAAGGCGACAATTTACTGCTCAATGGCACAATCACGCTGGCAAACCGAGCGTATGAGGTGGTGTCTATTTCAGCTGTTTTAGACTATCGCGATTCTCCGCAGTGGGCACTGGAGACGCTCCAGTCTAGTAATCTGTCGGATTTGTACGGAGAGTTGAACGAAAGAACAGCATATGCCAAAGACGAACAAGATTCGCGTCTGTATGGTCGTATGCGTAAGGCAATATCTGTGGAAATTCCAAGACCGGCTGCATCCTTTTTCGAGGGTGAAAAAAAAAGGCTCAAAGATTGTGCGCATGATGCATGCTGCGATACCGAGGCCGACAATGGAGAACTTTGCACAACAACATGTACAAGCGGCTTCAGGGTCGATTCGATTGGACGTGGAGGGATTAGTGAAAACGGCTCTTTTTCAATTTGGCTGAATGTATCTGATTTGGCTGCAGTAACACCTCTGGACACATCTATCGTTCGCGTCACCTCACGTCTTTCGTTCGTGCTTGGAATTCGAGCAAGCGGTAAGGATGAGGAGCAAGATGACGAACGTAAAAGCGAAGTAAGGCAGACTACAGATCGAGAACAAGAGGTACACGACGTTCTGAATGGATGGTCACTGGGGAGACGACCTGGACTGTCTCGAGGAGGATGTCGGAATGCATTGTGCAAAAAAAAGAAACGCGCTACTTTCTTTCTCAAGCAATCAATTAGTGAAGTTCCTATCTTGCCGAAACAATGGCAAAAATATGATCGAGAAGCAGATCTAGACGAAGGAGTTTGCCTCCCAGATGAATTGTATAGGATTGTATTAGGACCAAAAATGTTGCGCTGGGACCACAGTGCGCCTGAACAGCAAAGAGTACTCTCCCAACAAGCTTGTCAATCTGATTCATCCGCATTTCCATTCTTGTCAGACCTCAACAAAACAATATTGAAGTCCAGCGCTCCCTTTAGAGATATGAATGTGGGGAAGATCAGTTCCACAAAAATTCATTTTGAGCAATCTCACCTAGATCGACTCGAGCAGTGTTATTTGGATTGCAAAGACGATTGTTCATCTCCGCTGGGTACGTGCGCTTTCAGTACAGGAGAGCTTTGGGCAGGAATGTTGCTCGTGCAATACAACCTACGGTCTTCGTCAGAACGAAAAATTCACTCTGATGATCATGTTAAACCGCAAGCCGATCTCCGTCTCCAAAGCATGTAGCCGGCCATTGCTATTCACGATCAGGTCTTGTGCCATTCTCGCTCTGGGTGCTGTTCAATGAAGCTGCTAAATGAGTCTTTTTCTTTGTGCGTATTTCCTGCACCTTTATGCATACTCAAGCGCAGAAACGGTGAACTTTGAATATAACTGAACTTTGCTTTCTTTCTTGCTTGTACCAAACCAATGCAACACAATTTTGAAGTTCTCGTGCATTTTTTACTGAGAGTAATTGAAAGAGTTGAAAAGCTACTGAAAGACCCCGAATCCGTCGTCTTGACACAATTTGATAGGCTTTTGTCAGGTTCGCGCACGAATATTTTTACCTTTTCGCGTTCTCACGTCATCAGAAACAGGCTCCTTCTGAGAGCCTTCTTTGGACACGTTTCTGGATCACATGTGTATATGAAGTCGCTCCACTATACACGTTTGTTTGTCGGGCGACCAAATGAATTCGAAGACGATATGTAAATGTCCGGTTGGCACGGCGATCGCAAAGAAAAACAATTTGGCAAACAAGCTGACCAAAGAAAGTGTCCTGTGCTATCGAGACAGGCGAAAGCACATCCTTTTCTTCCTGCTCGCTGAATTGGCCGGGCAAGACTATTCTTTATTTTCGATCATACCTGTACAACGATGATCTTTCTTCTAGTCAAAGTCTAGACACCCTCCATTTCAATGTAGAAAATATTGCAACAAAAGCAAAATGGGTAGCATGTCCAAAAATCTTGCATAAATTATACTCAAAAGATCGGCCGTCCGGGGCTGTATCTGAAGAAGAGTAAAGCGAACGCGCAGTCTAGAAAAGCAAAAGTGGCGATACACATATGCTTAGCTGGTGCAGCGCTTGTTGAATGCTGATCGGGCCGGAAGGACCGACACCGACAGGGCTTTCTCTTTCCTCTCTCGATCAGAACAAAAAAGCCTAATCAGGGCGAATATGCTCCGTATCCGGTTGGACAAGTGCCAAAAGCTTCAAGGGACACGAAAAGACGCTTTCATAATAGCCCGGCCAAAGTGATTGTAATATGACATAGCACAGAGTGTTGCAGTGTAAAGTCCGTTTCAATCCAATGTCATGCATCTCCGATACAACGTTCGAAGCGCGCGAACACTATCCACACGCTAAACGCACCCACCCACCATTCGACGAAAAAGGTCAGTCTTCAAGAGATGAGTGAATGTGAACGATAGAGCGTTCCGAGAACACACTGAACATAAACAGAAATAAACATTTTTGAGACCCCGACCGTATATACACTTGACGTTTCCTACATTTTGAGAGGGGGCAGTATAATGTGGGCTAATGTGGGACGTTTCATCAGTATCTGTTGCGGAATCTGTGTCACAATTACATCAATCACCCGAGCAGCAGGAAAGACCGTAAAAGCTTGATGCGGAAAAGAATCAACGGAAACGCAATCTATGTCGGAAAATTTACACGGCACGGCACCATTGACAATTCATTCGCTCTCCATGTAGACGACGACCCACTCGAGGAAGAAAATGCGAAGATAGACTTCATTTCGCTTATGTCATCACACCAAGATGAAGGATGGAGTGACGACAAATGTTCGAACTGTTTGGTTACAAGATCTCGTCGAAGGAAATACAATGTGCGCTCTCAACATTCCGATCTTCTCAAATGCCTTGAGTAAAGACTACTGAACGATCAAATATGTGATTTGTGATATGTGCAAACCTTGTGTGGAAGCACACCACCTATTCTCTTTACTTATTATTCACTTCGCTTCATTTGAAACGGACGAGTAGGCTCGTCTTTAGGGAAGGTAGTACTCCAGATTCTATAGATCTAATCATGATGCGTGAGGTAATTAATACAGACAAACACAAAATAACGCGCTTGTCTCGCGCCGGCACTGGCATATTGCGCTGTTCGGAAATGCTCTTCGTGGTAATGGGAGAAGTGTCTCATGGGTCATGTGATGGGCCAAAGATTGTTGTCAACAAATCACAGAGCTTCTCCTCAGGTTGAAGACATGCTCAAGTACAAGAATGTGCAGACAAAGCTTTGTATGAAACGGCCTCAGGAAGAGGAATTTAGCAAATGGACGTTGAATGCGAGAAAAGCGTCTTTTTTTTTCTCGTCATCAATGCGCATTGCATTCAAGCAGCCGAGAATAATTATAACAGAATCTTACGCATAAACCGAGCCGCGTCTTTTAAGTTGACGATCGTTTTGCAAGAAAAGAAATGCAGCAACCCCTCGCAAGGTTGAAGTGAACGATCCAGAATGCATCGCCTGATAAAGCAAGCCAATCAAACAAAAGGTTTTTTCTTGTTCTTCTAGATAGTCTGGAGGCAGTGCATAGGCTGTCGATGGAACAAATTGATATGCACATCACACTCAGAATGAAAGCTTGAGCGCACAAATACTGAAAAGAAATAGCCTGGATACCCGTACAGGAGATGCGACAAGACTAGTACATAAGCATTCATCCTAGAGCACATTGAAATGTGCCAGATTCATCACAGAAGTTGCATTTCCATCCCGATCTTGATACAGGAAAGGAAAACAAATGCAAGGTGCATTAAATCAGTGAAGATGCAACAGAGGAGACGTCGTCTGGATTAATTTGGGGAACAAAGGGATCAAAGAGAAATCCAACTTGGACCGCGTGGGACAAAGGGAAACAAGCCAGACAACAAAGGGACCCCCATCCTTTTCTTTCTTCTGATGAGTTGTCAAAACAAAGGAGGACTGCGAGACTGTGAAGGTGGAAGAAAGAGATGCGAAGTTGTGGAGCAATACTTTGCTTTGTCGCATTGCAGTCACACAAAGGAAGCCAATGATCTTTATAAAAAGCGCAAAGGTAAGCTCTGCTAGTACTTTTCGGTTCCTCATTCTCCCTCTTATTCGTGCAAGAGAGAGCGCCTCAGAACCTCGCCACAGAACTTCTCTCAAGGTGACCTTGATCTTGATATTGAGCCGTTGTCTGCCCACACCCACCGATCAAAAATGAATGTCCCCGAAATGGATACCGTGCATTGGAACGATGCATCTTTCAAAAGCTCTGAAGATGATACAAGCAGTGAGAGTACGGAACAATCAGAAGATGAATTTACCGAAAGTGATGAAAGGATTGCATTTCGACCTCACAGGCTAGGGTATGATCCTTTGACATACGGATCGGAATTATTTCAAGTGAAGGTGTGGAAAGAATTAAAAGCATTCAATCCAGAGTCGGAATGGCGAAGCATGAAGAACCTCGTTAGCAAATCCAACGAAGATGACCAGCAAACGCACCGAGATCCCATCAACTTTGATTGTGCTCCCCCAAAAAATCCTACCCATGATCTGAAAATTGTCATTGCTAGAATATTTTCCGCATTTGCAAGGCTTTCGCGAGCATCCTTTGGACAAACTTCCAAGATGGCATTGTTGGAAGAGTCAGGTGTACGTTCTTTACTCCATGAGAATGAGCACCTCCAACACACCTTCCTCAGCACGCTTTCGGAACCGGCTCAGAAATTTCTTTTGAAGGTTCTCATGGGTAACCTCCAGCATTGTGCGGAGGCCGAGCTAGGAGATCCTCGAGAGTTGCCAGTGCAAGATACTGGAGGCACATATATTGGTGTGCTCATGAACCAGAATTGTGATGTATCTGCTGTCTATGTCGGTAGATCCCAATCTTTACTACACCGATTCAAAGGCCATTATGCAGAGATTGCGAAAGCTGTATATAGCGATGAACAGAAGCGCCGTCTTGAGAGCTTTTTTCATGAATATGCCGCATCCGCATTGGAGAAGGAGGGATCCTTGTTTTTTCTGCCTGCAAACATTCTTACGGTACCATCGCAAGGTAAGTAAATAGGTTGCGTTTTTGCCAGAAGTTTTGACCACGATTTGCTAATTCTCTCCTCCAAAGAATCGAACCTAATGTGTGCGATTTTCGAAGCATTGCTGTCATGCCTTCTGGGCACTTACCGGAAAGACAAATCATACCTGCATTTCCGCGCAGAGATCGGTCTGCCTGCTGTGTCTTATATCGGACTCAACTCTACTCCCTGCATGGAACAGGCGCAACTCTTTTCGCCACAGGGCGAGCTCCGTCCTAATGCTTCTATTGCACCGATCGCCTGTGCTTTACATAACACATACTTATACTACGGCATTCTGTGTCAAAGTGGACTAAATTTGTGAGTTCTCTGAAAGTCTAGCGAGTCTTTTCGAATACTGAAAGCTGAAGCATCTATCCACTCAAGACGTGAACTTGAGAGAATCAAGTGTAAGTACAATCGACTCTATGCGCTGTACATCAAAGAAGTTGCACGACTACTACAATCAGGGTAAGCACTTTCCTCTCTTTCAGATCTCGTTGTTGTGGTCCATTCTTACATGCCTTCCAACTTCTTCTTCCTGGAAGAGAGTTCCAACTCAGAATCAAGAGAAGCAAGATCAAATTGAAAGCACAGACATTTTTTCCTTGGAAGGCGAGTAATTTCGGAGGCTTTTTCATACCAAAATATTGTTTGCAAGAGATTTTGAAAGTGAGTATCATACCATTTTTCTTCTCATTGCAACCGAAGTCTGATTCGCTCAATTCTCATTATCTCTTATCCAGCGCTCTGGAGTCGATAACGAAAGCCGGCAACCGCTACTTTTATCGATCCGTTTGCTTACAGGGGATATCAGTGAAAAAGTAAGTGTTCCACGTGATTTGAAGGCCATTTCTGTTTCACTGATACACGTCATGTCCTAGACGGATCTATTTCCCAGTATGTCTGAATCATATCACACCATATATGGTGGCTTGAAGATAATTCTGAAAGATTTGAACGTGAGTGTATTATTGAAAGTCTTGCAGAAGACACTGGAAAACGAAATGGTAATAGGCTAACCGTATTTCTTTCGTGGGGTAGATTCATCTCCAATTCTACTCAATCTTTCATCGGACAAAGTGGCTTGTAAAGCTTGGTGATCGTCTCATCAGATATCTTCCTGAGAAAGAAATGGCTCGGAGACTGTAAGTTCTGCTTGCTTGAAGATAATCGAAAGCTCTTTACTGATCGAATCCTCTTGACGCCCAGAAATGCACTTGCAGAATACAGTCGGACAACTTCCCGATTTCTAGGCAAAGATCCAGATGTAGGAGAGCTCCTCATGGGTAGTATGCCCCTCTCCAGGCAGGGTCGCGCAATTATAGCTTTTTTAAATAGTGGCGAACGCGTTACTGTGCCTATGGCGGATAATATCAGGACGCTTTTCTCAAAGATGAACGAGGAAAAAGAATTTGTAAGTGCCTCCCGGAATTCATGATCTTGCTGCTGTCCAAAAGCTTACTCCATCTGCAGTTTTTCGTGAAATTGGTCTTTAACTCCCGTCAACCATTATGGGAAGGACCAGAATTGTCGCAAGACATGAGAGAATCTCTGAAAGGCGTTGGCTTGATTCTTTTTTCCACCTCCTTGGGTCAATGGGTTCCAATCTTTGCCGATTTTCGTCTGGGGAGTGAAATGTCCAAATTCACCAAGCTGGCACACAAAGCTGCGTTGGAAGGAAGAGCACAATCCTCACCAGACGCACTCGCTTCATCCACTCTCGCAGAGGTCGTGCCAAGCGCTGAGCTTGACGAAGATGATCCGGCTTTCAAAATTCTCTCACGAACGCTACCTGCAAACTCATCAAGGCGCATAAACATTTATGGTCGTGACAGCCCAAGAATATTCATACCGATAAAAGTGGTGGCAAAATGGTTTCCAAAACTCAACTATCCAAGTGGACAACGCATCTCTGTAAAAATTGAAGGGAAAACAGCAAAGGCGGCAGAAGAGGTAAGAATTCTTGTCAGACTTGACACTTCTGGTGTCGGTCAAAATGTAGGTATTTGGTATGATATCCTGACTTACACTAGAAGTCAAAAACCTTCAAAAGAGATGTGGAATTACATCCAACGAAGGCAGAAAGCTGGCAACTAGTCTGATTGAATACAAATCGTCAAGCCGATCCTCTTGTTCCTGTATTTACATTTCGCTTCATTCAGCACGGGACCGCTCCCTTTTCCTTTTCTTCATCAAGGCGGTGTATTTGTTGTCTCTACATGTCATGCAACTGCATCGTAGTTCTTTTTCTAGACTGATGGAAGCTACTCAATGCACTCTGAAAAAAATCACGAGATTTGCTTGGCCTTTTAGTCATGTTTACGATTATCATATATACTTTTTTTAAAAAATGATTTTTGGATATGTAGCTCCAGATACTACATTGCACGCGAGACGAAATAAGATTTCGAAAAAAAAAGAGAAATAGTGTTTTGAACATTTATTTTGTTGGACTGGCATAGAAGCGCACGCGCCCCCGCACAAGGGCAAATTTACTTTCGGGGTTGGAGGAGATAGTTCACGAATTCTTACACTACTAGTTCGGTATCTCTTGTTGCTTACTGATTTACTCGTACCGGTTTTCCGGGATAGTTCTACACACGCATGTAGCTCTGAGCACACATGAAGGAATAGAGATAGTCAGCTTGAGATGAATCATTGAGGGGGAGCCTCGTTTTACTCTGTAGAAATGAGAAATCTCGAGGTTAAGGCAGAAAGTTGTTCTCCAACCCCGTAAATGAGGGAAAGGTAGTGTTACCAATATTTTTGTGCGTCTTACTTGCTTCTATATGATGTCTGTAGAGAATAGAGAGGGTTATACTTCGATTCTTGGCTACAAAGATACGGTGTCTTAGAACACCATTCGAATGGGAAAAAATATACAAGTGCCCGTGGTTCAGCAATCGTGGAAATAAAAATTACAGTTCATATTTGCCTGGCTATCAACTACAAGCTTATACGCTCCAACTTTTCTCTCGACTCGCATGAATGAGCAAATCAAAACTCATAAATACCAAGAGGGCTATCTTAAAAAAGCACAATATCTTTTGGATTTTGTCGACTGTCAGAAATGGGACGGCACTGCACCTTCCAAAGGGATCGCCCTCCGTGCTCAAACCCTATTGATGGTTTCTCATCTTCTAGAAACTAGAGGCAAAATAGCAGAATCTCGCGTATATCTTGATCGATGCTTTGCTTTTCTTAGCGAGAGCAGACAGTATAATCAATCAGAGTCTCACTGCACAGATTTGATCGACTCTTTCTTTCTCCAAATCAAAGTCAAAAATGCTTGGCTGGCTATCAAGCAGTCCCAATGGGATGCTGCTCTGAGGCAAGTACCGGAGATTGCTGAGCACTCTGCTAGCATCGACAGCGAAGAAGACCTTAACTCATTACAGACACAAATTAAGATTTCTGGAATCAAATTTCTCGTAGACGTATGGCTAGCGCTGCAAGACGAGGTAAAAGCAACCAACGAGTTGCGGCAAGAAGACTGGTCGATCAAGAGTGCGCTGCTGTGTCGACGCCTCGCTCGATATCTTGATACTCTCATTTCGCGTGTTCGAGGTAATGGTACAATCCCCTCAAACCTTTGCTCTCCACAGGATCTGCCGCTTTTTAAACTCTTAGGCCTTCCAATTTCGGCATATCTGATCTTGCAATGCTCTCGACTGCAGCTCTTATCGAGAATTAAAGAGTATCAGGATCGTTTGAAGATAACCGCTTTGCAAGTCAATTCAGCGTACTCAATGTTATGCCTTGTGCCACATATGTGAGTCCTCTGCAACGTAGGTCGATTTTCTCTGAAACTTACCCGCCTTGACGGTACTTCTTTGCAGGATGACGCTTCAGCGCTCTTCATGGCGTGAAATGTGGAATGCATGTCCAAATGAAATCCATATTGACAAGGCTGTGGATCTTTTCAATACAGTGTTGCAAGAGATCGACATGTTAGCCGTCTCTGTCAGCGAACTCACTCAGCCTCAAGACATTTTTGCTGTTCGATACATTTCCTCTCTCTGCTCCATCTTCAGGTCTTCGTATCCTGCCATCTTTTCTTCTTTGAACTACTTGGAATATCTGGGCCCTGCTAGTCTGGAATGTGCAGTAATGCTCCTTCAATGGCCTGTTACACGCGCGTCAAGTTTGCAATCTCAACAGCTTCATTTCCCGTTTAATTCAATATCTGCAAACCAGAGAAGACAAATTTGCAACGATGTTGAAGAGCTTGTGGATACGGATGATTCAACAACCCTTCAGGAAGCCAATCATTCAGAAAACTTTGTTGGTCTATAAGTTTATGTCATCCACAGATCAGAAGAGTCAATTACAGGAACGAGCTTCTATTTAGTATCAACAGGGTGCAAGCGCAGCATTTTTGCGGGATGTTTGTGCGGTACATGCGTTTTCTACTGTCAGACACGATCGTGAGCGAGCCTCTATTCGGCAAATAACCCCACCACAAGCCCTCCCTCAGGCCATATGATAAGATAAGCTATCAGCGCGGGCATCAAACCACAGAGTTAATCAACCTTTTCACAACAAACGCATGCACGCATTTCTCTTAATTATTCCATTCCGCAAACTTTTAAATGTAGTCGATCGGATACGACAGCCTATAAGAAGTCGAGGTGGGCCGCTGATAAGAAAATCTCATAACTTGAGATGAGCGGCGCTATGGATAGTCGTTGGCATCCAACATCTTCTCAATCCCGGAACGGCTAAAAAATAAAAGAAAAAACCAAGGCAGCCAAATACACCCGGACGTATTTTTCGCACTTCCCTTCAAATTTGCAGTGTTCTATTGCCTGAAGCTCTATGATTGACACAATGCCTAAGGCTGCGGTTCCCTTAAATAATCACAAAGCAGTCCGGATGTGACCGCGGTTGGAGCTGAAGTGCCCGGATCGTACAAATAAAAGATACCATTAGATGGCGCTCCTAGTTCTACTACTTAATTGCAGGATGGGATGCGTGAACAAATTGTACTTGGGGAATGATGTGTGCCAGTATGTCAAGTAGCTACATGTGTAAAGAAGCAGTCCTTTTTTTTCTATTATTTTTCGTCCATTCTCAGAAAATGAATATGAAATTGGAGCGTCTTTCGAAAACATAGCGAATTTTTCATGTTTCCATTATAAAACTCCATTGTTGCTGGATCAATACCGATTGTCGAATCAATGAGATCATGTGAAACTACTTTTACAAGAGCAGCAAGGGAAGAAACTTGAGCCATGTAGGTGTGATTCGCTAATATCGTGTATATCTCTCAGACGGAGCCATCAATTTTTTTCATTTGTTCTTGATGGGRTTCGAAGCAAAATTTGAGATGGTGATGAATGAAAAGAAATGCAACGATCGAACACAATTTCGTTTTTTTTTTCTTGGGTTTTTATATCGCTTGATTACATTTTCTTCGCATTGAGCGGAATAAGTTAGACGCACGCTTAAATCTTTGGTCTATTCTTTGACCCTATAAATAAGAACGAATCAAATGGCGATTACTGTGAAGAAAAGAGGAATTCGTAAACATAGAGTTCATGTCAGTGGTGATAATACGGTCTTTTTGAGAATATCAAGCAACCTACTTTGTAAAATGCTTGCAAGCCAATARCGAGCCAGGCCTCCACTTTCTGTACTTRATCGGAGGTTTTACACCTCTTTTTATTTTTCTACCAGCATTCAGAGCAAAGAAGAACACACCTATAAAATCAGAGGAGGATCAGACTTCTTACTTACGCAAARMTTTTCAAAAACGCTTTCTCAATTGCTTATACCGGTGAATAAAATTCGCGAATTTTATCTGGTGCAGTGGCGCAGAGATCGATATGAAACTGTAACGGCGATAAAGGCGGAATGAAAATCCCCTTAGGAAAATTGATGTTTCTATACAGAAATTCACTACTCAAGCAGCCTAAACGAAATTTGTACTTCCTTGGGATATAGAGGTAAAGTGGAAACACCGTGTGTTCCCATTGATCGATCCATTTACATCGTAATCTATCAAATACAGGGCTTTGACTGCGCTTCGTCAGTGTGATTCAAGAGGTACACGAACATCGATCGGATCCTGTAAAATCACAGTCATTGCAGTATACGCGCTAAATTAGTCTATTGTTTTCTCGGATCCCCTTTGTGGCGCGAGGTCTTTGGTTATGAGGAATACTGCGAGCTAGCTCATGAATGTCGGTTGATCCTTTTTTCTTATGAGACAATATTGCTGCATGATCGATATCAAACTTTGTGGGCCGCTCTGGGAGCGTGACCAAATCTTAYCTGCTTTATCCGAACGAATGGATCAAACTGAAATTTTGAGTGCCCCTTCTCAAACGCCGCATTCTTATCGAATGCATTTCCGCCCAGGTTCTCTGATCTCCGATCAATTCGACGATCATAGTCGGCAAAATCTGACATACWAAAACATCCAGCTGTTCATCATGCTATACTTTTAGTGATGCAAAAAGGAAAYAGTAAAAGGGGCAAAAATGTGCTATGTTGTTGAACACCGCTTCTAAGGTTAGKGCTGAGGCATATCGCTTGGTGTATGTATTATTAGATTGGTGTTCGATTGACTAAACATTTAAACAAGTAGAGTAAAGGTATCTTGTTCGCGTAATTCTCTGAATCTTACTCCTACCCTCATCTGCGCAGCCGATCTTCATTCATGATCTCGCAAGTAATCCTTCCGGAGGAAATGTCATACCGAAGTTGCCACACACCTGTTTAATTGCAAATCCACCTTTTACCAAGAAGAGACTAAGGGTTGCAATGATGACCCGGAGCGTGTTAATTATACCAGCAGCAACAGTACAAACTAGCTCGATAAAAAATTTCCGAAAGCCACGGAGTAACCGCGCTTCGGCCTCACGGCTTAGATTTTGATCCTTTGACATATGGATCTTAAGAGAAGATGTAAAAGAATTGCTTGCAATAATGCTACGACCGTAACGGCAGAATACTAGGATTTTAGTAATGAAATCAATGAATGTGATAAGCACATGCGTGTGATCCTCGACAACTTTGAATGCACTTGCCCCAAAGCCCCTATCTACGATCTCAAAATCTTTATTGATAAACTATTCTTTGCCTTTGAAGACTTTCGCGATCATTCGTTGGAAAAAATTCTGTATGTCGTCAGCGCGTTATATCATCTGCGAAACAAATTCAATTTCTTTGTGGCTTTTAGATGTGCCTGCAATCGCATCGCGCTAAAATTGTGTCGTATGTCCTCAAGAATGAATGTGACGATGACTAAAACGCAAATCACATTCATTAGGTGCAAGTAAGAACTACACACGGACGACATTGCAGAGTCAAGGAGCAAAAAGGAAGCGAACAGATTACTCTGTCACGTATACCCAACCGTCAGGTAATGAATATGCTCAATAGAGTGTGATCTCGTATACGGCAGGGGTATGGACGATCGCGAAGAAACACATTAATTTGTACCTGCAGACACCGTGTCTTTGTATATCAAAGTGATCACCGTTCTTTAGCCTCTGCTAGACCACCCTTGCCCAACTAGCTTTCAGGCATTGTTTCTTTTGCGCGCATGCTTACTGAATCGAAGGACGATTCTAGAATTGGCACTTGATATACTTTTCGAAATCTAAGAGAAAAGAAAGTCGTACTATTCCTTCGTTACTCATTTTTCATATCGCGTCACGTATCCTTTTGCACCAATAAATCCCTCATAAGGCTCGTCCCTTAGTAAGTAGGTGTGTGGTCCTGTCCAATAAGGAGAGAAGGCGAAGGCTGGAAACAAGGTATATATCTATAAGCTGTTTGATCTGGGGACATTGAAATCCATTAAATATGTACCTTGAACGATCACATCATCCCAACTAGCACTCAATTTTTGCACTTTGAATGATTCTTCTTGAAAATTCAAGACCGATCACGAATATTGAAATGTTCTGTACTTTTTCTCTCTTGCTTTTCTAGATCGGAGAACTCATTAGAATTGGTACCGAGGCCTCCTTCTTCTTTGTTGGTCACGGGTTAAATTATAGGATAATGTAACACATAGGTGGTTCTTGCAAACGATGTAATCTGGCAAATCAAAGATGTGTTGGCGTCTATAAATGATAAATAGATCCTAATCAGCATTTTAGAGTGCATCGATACTCTCAGAATACCAAAAAAGCAACTGGTGCAACAGTGACAAAAAGATTGCGAGAGAAATGATATCCGAAAGGAGGAGATTCGGCAAATCTGACGAGACCGAGATACTCAGCCGCTTGCACTAAAAGATCCAGAAACGAAAGCAGTCAGCATCGCTTCTGAATTCTCAAAGATCTTTTATTCAGTTAGAAAAGACCCCACCTACCTATGTATCCGACTGGTAGGGTTAGGGTTAGTGTTACCTAATTATTATTCAGGTAAAATTTCGCCGTTGGTCGTTTTAATCAACCTTCTGGTCGTTATTATTTTGTTGGAGTATTTCATGGTGATTCACAAACATTTGGATTGCAACCTGGTATATTACCAAACGATAAATCATTCACTTTAGATATCGTTAGCGATTCCAATGATGATGATAATGATTTGTTATCCATACAATTGTTGCTGATGCCACTAGTACTTCAACTGTCAACTTTCACGTCAAGAGAAAAGGTGGATTTCAGCAATTGCTTGCGAGACTGCAGGATCAGATGGTGTATACCTGGCGGCTGCTATCTAATTCAAACTCAACTGCTTTTACGTAGATTATCTGGTCTTAGCACACGATTAACTCAAACAGCTTTTGTGAACGTTAGAGTACAGGCCTTCAAAATTGAGCGGAAAATTAGGTGACGTCTAAATGTGTATAGTTTGAGCACCCAAACGCTTGATGAGAAAGGTGAATTCAGGAAATCTTTTCAAAACCAGCATGACAGGGTTAGTACACATGTTAAAAAAAAGCATAAATTCTCTCGAGTACACTCACATGAGTTCTGAATCTTTCTCACTCTTTGCTGATTGAAAAGACTTATCGCTTCCTTCGTCTTCAATGCCTGATAAAAGCTTTGTGTGACTTGAAATATAGACGTACAGATCAGCGGTGTGCTCACTTGTGACCTTCGACATACTCACCTATTATGATCGTTCATCAAGGCTTCTAACATCCATGAAAATGCCAAAGGCGTACTTGCCTCGCGTCGTGAAATAGGCTTTTCGATGAAGGAGAATAGGTAGAATGTAAGCATAAAGACTGAAAACAGAAATCTGATACTCACGTCTATTTGCAGAAATAGTGCCAGCACCTGAGACACATCATCGCTCAAAGGCTCTGAAAGCATAGCGGCAATCGACTTCTCAAGTGATATGCCCTTAGACCATTGAAAAGTACTGTAGAATTGTAAAAGTAAAAGGTGAGATTCCCCCATGTATTTAAAGTTTTTCCAAAAAGGCTTACCGCCACGTCCAGATCTCGTAAAGTAAAATACCAAGTGACCATAAGTCTGTTTTTTTTCCATACTTGAGACCACGAATCATCTCCTGGAATTTTTAGAAGAAAAAGTTAATAAGATGGGCAAACATAGAGAGGTTACGAAAGATACGCACAGGCGACATATAATCTTTTGTCTTGAAATCACATCGGAGAGGGGAAAAGAACAATTGTCAGTGAACATAAATGATTGATCCTGAATATCGTACGAGACTCACTCCAGCTATTCCCCATCTGCCAACACTATCACGGGGCTTTGAGATAGCAAGTCCAAAGTGCGCAAGTTTGATCTGCATTCCCTGCGTGAGAAGAACTGGAGGAAGAAAAAATGGTCAATGAGGTTGCGTACCATACGCAGGAAGATTTTCTCTTACCATTCTCTAATTTGATGTCCCGATGAATCACAGCGTCATTTGCTAAAGCACCTTCATGAAGATAGTGAACAGCCGAACAAAGCTGGGCGCAAATACTGTTCCTGGTAGTAGGATCGCTTAATAAAGAGCAAAAAGACTTAATTCAATTGCTTCAGTTTTTTTTTGATCATTACATCACTCACATGTTTTGTTTGCAAAAGAGAGAATCACATAAAGTGCCTTGCTCGCATAATTCTAATTCCAATTGTAAAAAATTATTCTGGATTGCAAAACTCTTTAATGCGACAATATTCACATGTTTAGTTCAAAGTTTAAAACTTTTTTTTGTACTTCAAATGAAGTACGTGGATTATTGACCGGCATGCTTCTACGAAGAAAACGACAGCAATGGCGACATGAAATCGCTTGTTAAACAAGCGCTAGCAGAGCATACAATTCTCCCAAAACGGTTTTCAATTGGGGAACCAAAATGGGGAACATACCAATGTTTTGCACGGACTATTTTGGTCAATCGCCTAACAATAGGTGCAACAGCAGGAACAATTTTAGATGCAGTATAACCGTTTTCCATAATGACTACCTTCTTCTGTTGCAGGTCAACGTCTTTTTCTCAACGTGCACTGTGGAATAAGCGGCCTCGAAAAGATTCAGCGTCGGTAACATCACACTCCATAGGGACATTGAGAGCACCTACGCAGGAGAATAATAATCGAGCTGTACATGTACGTTCTCTCTATGTGTTCAAATCACGAACGCGAACGGTCCAATGTGCATGAAGATCATCAAACGTAGCTGACAGAACTTCGTGGTGAAAGTGCGCTTTGGTTGGTAGGGCCGCAGAGTTGAGAAAAGTCCTTTTTTACAGGGGAAGGCGAATTTGGGAGGGCATGTATAAGACTAGTAGCCGACAGGAATTTTTGGCTGATTTTTGTTCTAAGATCCGATCAGGTAATCTGAGAAGCGTGTAGTCACAATGTTTCCGTGCATGTCCTTTTTTAGCCTTTTCTCGGTTTCTCTCGAAAGGATACTACTCTGCAATTTGGCACGATGAGCATCTATTCTTAAGATGGATTGTGAGCGATGAAGTGTCCTCCCACAGACTCACCAAGTATGGGCAACGGCATCTGTAGCTGCCATTTCGTTGGCGTTGATCCGAGTAAAGTCTTTCAAACATCCGTGGGCATGCTCAGCTTGACCGCAGTGGATGGAGAAGAGCAATACCACGGTACAAGCATTAGCGCAGCGTCCAATGAATAGGAAAAAGGAAACCCTTGTGTGCGTGAATTCGATGGATGAATTGCCCGTCTAGCATCGGAAACGGTTCTATAAGACGTACCTTTGGACAAGTTCTATACGCTTTCAAGAAGCAACACACCACATTCAGTGTTCTACGCTTTGACGGCTAATTGTATCTGAATAAGGTGGAAGAAGCCAAGATAATTGTAAAGTCACATGCCAAAGGAAAATCCGCGCAGAT